>JAIXMO010000019.1:0-501391 GCA_025677825.1 Helicostylum pulchrum | reverse complement strand
TCAACATACCGCAATACACCGCAGCGTAAGTGTACCCGGACCTGCTAATGATGGCCGAGACAATAGGCGATCCAAACATATATCCGAGCGTCGACGTGATATAGAACAACCCATTTGCAGCCGAAATATTATCGTACCCAGCTACTTCAGGAAGCGAAGCGCCATTCAAGGTAAGATACCCTCCGCCAAAGAAACCGTACAGTACAACATACACCCAGATGGCTGCTTCCGTTGTAGCCGTTGTCCAAATTGCCAAGGTAAAGATACCGGCTAAGAACGTGCAGAGGAACAAACCGTTAATACGGCCTAATTTATCGCTGATCCAACCGGTGGAAAGCATAGAGACTGCATTGACCGCTGACATAATGGCGCCCAAGTTTGTACCGATCCATGGGTCCAAACCAATTGATTCAGCGTACGCTAAATTAAAAAAAAATGGATAAGTATCTTTTTTTTTTTTTATGTACAGTATATTTCTTTTTCTAACTTACAAGCCAAGAAAAAAGCAGGTGTCTAAAAAAAAAAACCACATTATCAATACTTTGTTTCTATATATATATATATGTGTGTATAGTAACTTACCAAATACCCAAACGTAGTGATAGTACCACATGCAAGCATGATTTGAAACTGCTTGTTCTCGACAACCAACTTCTTTTGTTTTTGATACAGCTCAGCAAACCCTTCTTGTTTAGTTACGATGGCATTAGCAGGAGGTCTTACCAAGACGGTAGCTACCAGCATAAACGCAAAGCACACAAATCCAGCGATGCGAAGGGCCCATCGATAATCCAAGTTTGAAATAGCAGCTTGACACACGTTTGAAAAGATCAAGCCTCCCACGCCAGATCCAGACATACAAAGACCGACGGCCAACCCTCTACGAGTGGTAAACCATTGCTGAGGAGCAGCTAAACACGGAAAGAAAATAAAGGATGCGCCGATACCAAACATGACGCCTTGAGTTAAGTACAGGTGCCAGATTTCATGACTGATACTGGCCAACATCAGAGCCAAGGGACACAAGATGTTGCCGATGGCAAGCATCTTGGTGTAGCCAAGTTTACTGGTGACCCATTCATTGATAGGTCCCAAGATGAAAAACAATGCGATGCAAATTGAACCGATCCATGATAGTTCGTTCATTCTACCGGGATACACTACTTCGTTGTAATGGTTGAGAAAGACACCCCAAGTATAATTCACTCCGTATCTACAATTAAAGAAAAAATTAATTCGGCCCCCCCTAGAAAATTTGTTGTCTCTTTTTTATATATTACTCTGCTACCATGCCCTAAAATAATGTATAAGTTTTAGTTTAAATGGGTTTAAGAATAAGATGTAATTTTAGCTTACACAAAAACCTCCAAAAACAACTAACCATGCAGCAAGGCCTCCGTTAGGTGGTTCTTGACTGGTGACTGGTCCGCTACTGTTTTCAATGTCTTGTACACTGAATCCATCGTCAAGAACTTCCTTGGTATTAATTACAGATAATGGCGTATCTGAATCAATTTTACCACTCATAATGACTAAAAGGAAAGGGAGGGGGGAGGTTTTTTTTTTAAAAAAAAGAAAGAGAAGAATAAGAAAAAGAAAAAAAGAGCTTCTAAACAACAATGTGAACGAATCGGGGGTTGTCAAAAAAAAAAAAGTTTTTGAGGTTCCGTTTCAGTTAAACTTTTTGTTTTGTTTATAAAAGCTGTCAAAAAAATAAAAAGGATAAAGTGATTTAGTATGAATTAGAGAACACTGTTTTTTCTGACAAGATCACTATGAAACAACTAAAGGTCCCTTCGCCCCCTTTTTTTTTAATGTGTATACAAGATGAAAGTAAATAAACTTTATCCGTAATTCAATTTGTTTAAATCCGAGTTTCAAATAAAAAGCCATCACCTTGTCACTATTTTAAAAAAGAAAAAGATAACTTGATAAATACTAGAGTGCGCGAATACCCATTTCAACGACGAAGTTGATAGCGCGCACGTTTATATTTCTCAAAAACTAGATTGCAAAAAAAAAAAAAAGGAGCTGAAGATTAAAGCAAATAAAAATAAAAATGACAGCTCGGTTAAAAAATTATGACGAACCCAACTAACCCCCGTCAAGTAAAAATTTGAAAATCCCTAATGCAAAAAAAAAAAGCCCAAATATTTATATGGACTACAAACTTATTTTTGGATAAAAAAGATGGGCTTTTTTTGTTTTTGTTTACAAACACGGAAGGTTTCTTTTTAACGTAACAAATTTAAATAATCCTATGTACGTTTTATCAAAAAGAAAGAGCTAGGGGAGCCTATATATCCATGAACACGTTACACGTACGTTGATTATGTTTTTCGAATTCTACATGCTATTGGTTACAAGATTGATAGCTTTTATTTTTTGAACGGTAATAAACAAAAAATAAAAAGGTCTTATTTTATCTCGGTTAACACCCTTATCAACTCCGAGCGATTTTAGACTAAGACTCCCCAAAAGAGTCTAAAAAAAAAGCAGATGTGATTAATGCACAGGTCATGATGACTGATTAGCTAAAAGGACACATTATAAAGGACATATATATAAGTATTTATATACAACAACAACAAAAGTTTATTTTAGAATATGATTTATACAAGGGGAAAGACTATTTTGAGGATTTTACACCGACAGCTCTTAAAACACAAGATTTCCAAGACGACGAAGAAGTAGCCTTTACGTTTTGTCTAGCATAATTTGACTGTTTAGCAAAGAAAGTGCTTTCATCGCTATACTGGTCCGAGTCATCATCTTCAGGTTCTGGTAGATGGGAAACAAAATAAGCCGGTGTAGTAGAAGCTCTTTGACCAGTCATACCCAGCTTTTTTCTTGAAAAGTTCATTGTAGTATTATTATTTGATTTGTTTTCATCTATGGAAGTATAAGACGATGACCTTGATCTGAGCCCTTTGCATTTTTGACGAAGTGTCGTTTGTAAGTTACTTCTCTTGTAAGAAGGTTGAGAAGAGAAATAGTTTTCATCTTCTTCTTGATGATATAATAAAGTGGATCTTGTAGAAGTCATAAGGGAGATAAATAAATATAAAAAAAAGTTTGCAAAGAGAAAGGAAAATACAAATCGAAAAAAAAAAGTCTATATTTATATACTTTTTTGTTTATGTGTATGAGCAAGTGTGGCATTTCAAAAAATTCCATTAAAGGCAATTGTTTAATTTGTGCCATGTACCAACATCCGTTTTATTAATTTGATCAAAGCGTTTTGTGGTGGTAGTGCTACATTAGTTTCCCGCTTAAAATATACGAGCATTTAACCCAATACAATTACGTTTAGAAGTGCATATCATTACATAAATAGGGGGACCCTTCCCACGTTTACAGATCTAATTGTTTCAACTAATTTTTCTATTATTTGTAAAAGGGAATCACTCAAAAACAAATGGTCCCTTTTTTTTTAACGTAGATCTCGGTATGCAAATTAAGCTACTAATTACCTTTTTAAAAGACCAGCCTTATTTAGACTCTTTTTTTTTCTCTCTTTGCTAAAGATAATCAAACGTCTCAGTACCAAAAAAATATGTAACATGGTACTGGCAACATCTAAAGGGTCAAATAGCATCAAGTCTGATTTAACGTATACAGTCTAGGCCTTTTTTTTTTAAAGAAAATAAAATTTATTTTGGTAGAAGAGGAGGGGTATCAATATATGTCAGATGGTAAATTATGATGATGATGATCGGATGGGGAATAATAAAAATCCATTTGGCTAAATAACGGACTAGGAGGGGTTAAAACGGATGACGATCGATTATTTGGTATCTTTGTAGTAGTAGTAGTATTAGTAGTAGTAGTGGGTAATAGTGATAGTCTCTTTTCCTTTTTCTTCTTCAAGAAACCAAGTGGAGAAAATAACAGTGAAGTCTTTTTGGTTGGCGTCGGTAAAAAGTGGTGGTGATGTGGTTCATAGTCATTTGTTTCTTCATAAGGTGTAAGGAGCGTAGATTTATTTTTATTGTAGCCTTTTTTACAATCTGTATTAGAACACTTTTTATTTTATATCTATGATACTACTACTTACTTTTATCATCTGTAAATGTCAGGTTACTTAATATTGGATCACTCTTTGATTTGTTACTTGATTTATATAATGGATCGAGTGGGTATTGATGCGATGGTAATAGAGCCTTCTTTTTTTCATTTTAGCTTGCAAATAATAACAATAAAAAAAATGTTTTTCTTACCTTCTTTTTTGTATCCCAAGGACTAGGTATCTTTTTTAATTGTTCATTGACTGATCGTAACTGTTCATCGTGTCTGGTAGGTATATTGATTTCTTTAATTGTTATAGTTTCTGCTTGTCGTTCCCTTCCATCTCTTTTATATTTAGTGTATTTTGGGATCTCTTTTTAAAAGAAAAAAATTAGTATACGAGAGAGTAAAAAAAAAAAGGAGGTTTTTTCTTTTTTTACCTGGTAATGTCGAACCTGTACCGTAATTTGTTATGAATTTAGATATTTCTTCTTGCACATTTACATCATCCATAACTGTTAGTAGCCTTTCGCAAGTCTATATATATATAAATACATGTATATAAATAAAAATTGTTTACTGCATATATAAAACACACACACACACACACACCTGATCGTCAATGCTATATGCACAAGCCGTCATGCTGGCAAAACTACATAAAGGTATAATTATAGGGTCAATATACATTTATACGCATATAAAAAGGTATTTTTTTTACGTCTTTATCACAGCTTTTAAATACTCTAATCGATTAGATTCTAATGATTCAAAGGTCTTGCAAGACTCTCGCCAATTGTATATCCATAAATGTGAATTGGATTGCATTAAATTAATAGCTTTTTGGTACTCGTAATCTAGTATGTCTGTTTCTTTATCAGACGGATTCGACTTTTGACATTCTTGAATATATAGCTGTCGAGACTAATAGTAGTAATAATATATAAATATATAGCGTATAGTTTTTTTTTGTGTAGCGTACTTTTTTTACATTATCACCATGCAATATCTTTATGTTTTGTGATTCCTTCATTTGATTGGTCATCTATATAAAAACTTTTAGACAATCTCTTTTTTTTGTTTTGTAATAAAAAAAGCGTACAAATGATTTAATAACTTCTTGTTCTTTAAAGTAATCGGTTAACGGTACTTGTAGTAAATTCTTTATGTTATCACTTAGATCCATATGTGCTCTTGCGTTCATTTCTGTTGTATTCGAAAGCACACTAAAGTTTTCATCTTGTGTATGAAACGTCTCTGATAATTTTAGCAGCTGATTTCCATATTCTAGTTCTATTTGAGCTCTTTTTTTTTTTTTGGTATGTAAGTAAAAAAAAAAGTCATCTTTTTTTGTTGGTTTTTAATTTAAGCTAACCTTTGGTTGAAAAAGTTTTGAATGGCAAGGTTGGTTTTATTAGATTGTTCAAGTCTATCTATTAAAATATTCAGGGCAGCTTTATCCGAAGACTTTTTTTTTAAGAGTGGTTCTTTTAATAAAAGGATTTTCAAAAACAGCAGACAAAAAAAAGTTACCCAAAAGTTGTTCTCTATAGAACAAGTTGTATCTATTATCATGGTTTATTGAATGATGGTCAATTGTATAAAAAAGAGAAAAAAGAGAGTGTGTTATTTTTAACTTCATTTTCACCCCCCCTTTTTTTTTTACATCATGTGACTAATCTTTAGGTGTCTTTTTTTTAATCAAGCACTCTTTTTTTTTTCAGCAGCAATAAGAGAAAAACAGCATTTCCTATTTCTCTTTAATGCATTCTATTAATACATAGTATTCGCGTTCCAATATCTACTTTTATTGTAATTGAATTAAACAAAAAAACTCTTTCTTTTTTTCTTTGTGCAACTTTTTTCTTTGTGTATCACTTCAATGGTTTCTATTGTTTTAAAATAGTTTTTTTAAAATACACATAAAGAAATATATGTTTGCTCAGCTTTTATCCTGCGTAAAAATGACGTGTAACTTTTTTTTTTCGTACGATTTAATGTAGGTTCTTGGCACTTTTCCTTCTAGTGAAAAGCACATTTTCAAAAAAGTACAGTCGTAGTATTTCACGTGTTTTCCCCAAACGCTGAATACCTATCAACTGCGGTAAATTGTATTTCTATTCGGCTTTTTTATTTTTAGGTACAGAAGATGCCCTCGGATTAAATATACATCTATTTTGTCCACGCATAATATAATCGGCATAACTTTAAAAATATAGCGCTGACTTTTTAAATTGTTTATCCTCCTCCTCCCCTTTGAGGAAAAAACAAAAGTCATTTGAAACGCGTGGGAAATGGAATAAACAACACAAAAAATGATGTGTACCAGAGCCAATGAAGTTTGTTCTTTTACATTGTTAGTCATTAACTGAAAAAGAAGGAGAGAGAGAGGCGCTTTACATGTATTTTTTATTTTACAAATAAGGCAAATCTTGTGACTTACCATTCAACCAGTTGACAACTTCTAATTTCAATACATGTTTTTTTCCTTTTTTGAAAGTTTCTCTTTTTTCCTTTTTATTATTTTTTTCTTGGTTTTTTTATAAGAGAGAATCGAGTTGAAACTATGCTCCAACGACTTTTTCGTAACAAAACCGGCTCAAGAGACGCAGACGACCTTCAGAGCCAATTACTATTAGAATCTCAATCGTAAATAAAAACCACAATTCAATATATTTTTTAAAAGGAAGGGGGAGGGGGAGAAAGAGTAGCTTTATGGGAAAGGAAGGAAACAAAATTTCCTCTTTTTTTTTTTTTTTCTTTTTTTTTTTGTGTTTTTTAAAAAGACCTTCTTTTTTTACATTGTATAAAAAAAATGAAAATAGATGGCAACCAAATAACATACAACCGCAAGATTTACGAATACTATTTTGTCAGGATGTAGGAGATTCCAACAAGACAATATTATACGATTCCGACTACTTTTTAAATACAGAAACAGATAGTCGATCACCTCCACCTCCAAACACTCCTTTGGCTCGTTCTTGGAATGGTTCTCAATTACATAGCAGTAGACCAAACATGGATATAGGTTCATTTAAAGACCAACGTCATGACTGGAGACCTTCTTATATGCGAACAATGCCTTCCTTATCAGTAGATCCAAACCAACAGAGTAATTATAGACAAGTATGTATCATGTATATACACACACATATATATATAAATAATCTACTAATAACAAAAAAAAAAAAAGAGTAACCGCAAATTAGATTTAACGGGTGAGATGATCTTTGGTACTGCACCGCTTGCTTATAAAGGAATGAACACCAAAGTTCATTACTACAAACGAGACAAGAACCCACAAATTATTATATCTAAATTATTTACACTGAATAATACAGCTCAAATGGATGCAGCAGCAGCTAATACTCGACGTACTTCGTTTTCATCAGTAAATAGCGATAGATCCACTACATCATTTACAGCAGCATCATCTATTTGCGAAGACAATGTATCTGAGCAATCAAGTGACGATGATCACCTCTCGGCCGCCTCCATTTATCCTCCTGTACTGGGTCTGTATCAATCAACAAAGCGCACACGTAGATTTAGCCAGACAAATATGGAAAACGGTATATTTAGTCCTACCCCATTACCAACCACTAGAATATCCCCTTTAGAAAATGTAAGTTTTTTTATTATCGTATATTACTACTCCAATATATATAACATTCTTTATTCAGCCTGTGCGACAACATACATCAAGATCCGTCAAATTTGCTGTAGCTATTATAATTACACTGCAAGACAAGAACGAAACGCTGTACGATTTTATATTCTCTCACTTTGCTTTAATTGAAAATAGACTACATCAATTACAAGCAGTTGCATTCAAACAATTATATCAGTACTTTAAATCGCACCCCCCTCATTCGTACCTTCAGCCGCGTAAACGTTCCAGTTCCATCTTTCTAAGTCCAAACACCTTTCAAAAAGACATCATCTTGATGGAAGCCGCTACTCAATTCAAAACCTCTTTCTTTGATTTATATCAAACACCTCGCATACAAGTAAGTGTCACCCCCTCTATTCTTACGTAGTTTTCTAATTTTTTAACCTGATAAAGGAACCCCTGTGGTTAAATATGTCTACTTACCCAGACAAGAAATCCGATTATGAAGCCAGTTTAATAAAAGAACTCATGGCTTTAATACAAATGTACGATACAAAATCTTACAATTATTTTATCTCCACTTTATTAACTGGCGTTTTGATGCACCATCTATCTTGGGTAAACACTGTAGCACCTCCTGAAGCCGATATAGTAAGTTGTTGATATATCACTTGTTACTTTCATATGACCTAACAATTTAAAATTAGCATGCAGGATACCATCACGGTAATTATGACCCACTTTGGGCTCAACTAAGGTAACACTACATTCCCTTTTTTTTTTATTGTATACCGCTTTTAACATTTTGATAAAAGTGACCTGTATGGATTTATCGGTACACCTTCACGTATTACACGTACACTTGTGATCGGACTTCGTCCCAGCCTAGTGCGTCGCATCCTCTATATCCTCACGTACTTTATCCGATGCAACGAAGTCTTTGAAAACACCGAGAGTCGAAACAGCTCATCCGATTCCATATTTAGTCATGAACTAGACGATACCACTACTGACAAGTTTGAAGATAAAATCGTACGCCATTTGACCGGCGACGTTGAGTCTATCGCAATCCCAAACAATAACAGGAACCACTTGTATGCACCACCGTCTTCGGTAGAATCTAGTAATTCTGTGAAGAGTTCGTCAAAGTGGTATAGTGAGGCTGAGGATAGACCGTGGTCGCCAGATCCCTTTGTCGTGATATCCTCGTCTTCGTCCTCTTCGTTAGAGGTACCTTCGCTTACCGTTTCTCCCTCTGGAAGTTGTCATGTCGCTATGCCAAAGTAAATTCCCTTTTTTTTTTTATAGATTATATGTGTGTATATCTGATCTCTCTCTTTTTTAGATCGACAGTGACGCATATGGAACCAGATATCACTCCCGAATCAAATGACACCCCAACCAGAACTGACCGTCTCTTTTCCAAATCATACGGTCGCTCATTAATGGCGTCTTACTGTGACACGTACAAATCAGATTTTGTATTAATGGGTATTCCCACTTTACCTTCCACAACCATACTGGATAACGATTTACGTACTACATTGGAACAATTCACACTTACCGATTCAGTTTCAGAAGCTTCTTGTCTTGTTATCGATACAAATAACTTGTAAATATTCTTTTTTGGGTATTTTGTAGTATACATCTAATTTTCTTTTTTTAAAAAATAATAGTAAATGCCGTGTGCTGAATCATAAATTGTCAGAGACAGATACAAAGAAACCAAATCAAGGAAATTGGCAGGTCATTGGTATGTCTAACCTAGTACACACCATGTTGGTCGATATGAAGGAAATTTTTGAACAAAACAATAGCGATTTATCTTGTTCAGAGCAAGTAAGTTTCTTTGTAACTTTTTTTATATATATGTATTCTTATACTAAAAATTTCTTTTTCTAAAGGTCATCGATTTAATGGAAGATAGTTTACAATTGATTTATTTACACAGTACCATGTTACAAGACACGGTACAAGACGCACTTCAAAACGGTCAGGACCCACTAAGCAATACATCACGCTTAGCAGAGACCCTAGGTCTGCATCAGAATGATATTCCGTTGTTGCTTAATGTCTGCAGTACTTATGATACCAAGATGTGGGACTTGCAAAGGAATGCGTTTAATAATTAATTTGAAATAAAATAAAAAAAAAGATATTCGAAATTTTCTTTCAAATCTTCAAATCGCCAATTTCAACATGTTGACTATCATCATAGATATTTGCTACCAAAAACTCATCTCTAATATAAAAATCAGGTATCTTTTTTCGACCTAAAACTGAACATATTTGAGCTTCAAATAGAGCTTCATAGTTATTAACAGTGTAACTAATATCAAAGGAAAGACGAGTTGAGTTGTTGTCGCTCTGAACTGTCGGATCATCCTCATCCGCTTTCAAATAGATTTCAAACCGATGAATCTTTCGAAACTTGCTAAAATCTAATTCGGATTCGTCTTGTGGTAAACCATCCAATTCAGACCGATAAATAGCTATTTTTTACAAAAAAAAAAAAAAAAAAAAAGAGTTAAAAAAATTATAGCCACATATAAAAAAAAAAAGCTTTTTACTGGCATAGACAAGACAATCCCTTTTAGCGAAAAAAGTTTTACAAATCTTGTCTTCTAAAACTTTATCACCACGGCGAGCAAAAACGCTTAAATGATCTGGATTTAATCCAGAATTCTTTGTATGATGAAACAACTCTACCTGTTGCTTAAAATCAGCAGCACCTAAATCAGATTCTATATTATACACATCGTGCTTTAAATCATTTCCACTATTCTTTCTTTTGTTTTCAATATCGTCTTTATCTTCTTTTTGAAACTCTTTCATTGCGTAGGCTTGAATGTTTACAGCATAAGAGTGTTTGGAAACTCGTTCCGTAAAGCTTTCGGGACAAATACCGTACTGTGCAGCACCTAACAGAGCTTCATTTCCGCCAGAAGGTACAATATGTTCAACATCAACATTGGTAAGCGCTAAAATCTTTTTCATGAGAGCAAGCTCCAAAAAAGAATACGTAGCAGGTCCCTTGGTTTCGATTAAAGTACCGAGTAAAAATATCTTTTCGAGATTGAATTGGGGTAACATCATATCTGCTTGCCTGGCAAAACGATGTATTTCTGACGCTAAATCTTCAAGAGCGGGCCAAAGTATGTACTCTAAAAGGTCGTATACTTTTATGACAGCAGTACAGCATTTAGATTCTGTGATTTGAATACCTTGAATTTTATCACGTTCAGAAAAATCCACGTTTGTCTAATTTTTTTTTTTTTTTTGTTAGAAAAATATACATGAATACTTTTTTAAAATAAATGACTATTAACCTTTAGAAAATGAAGAAATCCCTTTTTGAGGTCTGAATAATAAAATGAATAATACGTATCATGACCATCATTACATTCAATACAAACATTTTCCGTTACATACCTGTTCAAACGAAGAACAGCTCTGTCAATAAAATCAAAATCAAACGTAACCGACTTTAACCGTCTGACATTTCTACTACGATATCCCGCATGATTAATTTTGATAGATTCAAACAACGATAGGTAGCAAGTATCATGGTACATGTTAATCTGTAAGAAATGATGCGTGCAAGCATCAGATTCTAAAAAGTATTTCCTTTCAAAGTACATGGCTGAAGCATGATCACGGCCGATTAATAAAAGGCGATGCGCAGAGTCTTCTGCAGAGATAATACCGGCTCTTTCAACTATTTTACGCATTTCAGACTTATCCGTAAAGAACGGGTAGCAGTTTTCCGTGGTGATAACATACCTGTACCTGCTCTTGTCTGAAAGACTACCAATTGTCGCGTGGACGTGGTTCAGCACAAGTTGCAAGTACTGACAAAGGTATTTTCGAAAATCTGCCTTGACAAGAGCCATTAGTTTACTTGGCGTAATCAGTTTTTTGCTGTCTCGATTAAAAGGGTCTTGAACACGAGCACCCCATAAGGTTTCACCGTTGATTGTTTCTTTTGCAGTGGGGATAAAGACATTGCTTTTTTCGTTTCCAGGCCTAATAATAAATACGTATATCAGATTATATGATAACATGCATTTATAAATATATATTTACCAATCAGTGATATCAATCATTTTACCAGATTTTTTTGTTAAATCTTTATAAGAACATGATGTTGTTTCGTATCCAATGTCTGTAAAATAAATAGTTTGTGGATTAATAAAAACACAGATGGAAAATAAAAAAAAAGAACTTTTTTACCTAAGCAGATCAAAACATCATATTCGTCTGTAGTCGTGTATCCAAACTCATTCTTAACAATATCAGATCGAGGTGCTTCTTTAGCATCATGCGTACCATATTTTATAGCCCCATTCATTACGGCCAACAGACCCAAATTAACCAAGCTACCCATACGAAACTTGGTACGAGGAAAGAGATTACGTTTAACATAAAATCTTCTGAAAATCATCTTTTGCAAGAGCGGAGAGCTTGCGAACCCACCAACAATATAAATACGCTTCACATCCCCATCGACTTTTTTTATCTGCTGCTCAATTAGGTTCAGTGTAGACCGGATAACACTATTAAAGACTTCAGTTCGCATAATGCTATAAGGAACGACAAGTGTACAAACGCCTTCTTTTTTTCTATATCTAACACCTTCTTTTTTGTTATATTTAACGCTTTCTTTTTTTTTATAGTCAACGGCATCTGGTATATACAGCTTAAGCTCGGGAACAATAAAAGGATCTGATAACTTAACTTCAAAAGCTACAGAAATAAAATAGAAAAAAATAATTAAAACAGGTTGTAAAATTACGAATACATTATATATAAAAAGCATTTTTTTTTTTTACAGTCTCCAAAATCTGGTTCATGCAAGTGTTTAAAATCCCCTATCTTGCAGATAATACATTTATCGTCATCAAAGAATTCTTTACCAAGAGATAATTTATAAATATCATCTGCGCACGTCTTCAAAATTTTGTCATGGTTACATTTAGGAAACTCGAATTCGCTTGAACGTTTACCAAAACTTGGCTACAAAAAATATATATATATATTAGAGAAAAAGGGAGAGTCTTTTTTTTTTGCAATTCTTTTTTTTTTTACTTTATATTCATTTATAAACTTTTTCATGACAGGTGCAAATAATCTATCACGTCGGTCTGTTTCTTTTTGATCTTTTGGTCGTTCGCCGTTATAAAAAACCGTGTAAGGAGTTTATACATTTTCATGTCTATAAAGTTAGATCCGCATTCAGCACTACTGCTGTTTGTTAATTGACAGTGACCAAAGGAAGTATCGATAGGGTCGTCGTTTTCAGATCGCTCTACACATTCAAAAGTCGCAAGCTTTACAGTGTACCCACCCGCATCACAAACAATATATTTATCTCCCAGTTCCATATCTTGCGAATCAGTCATTTCCAAGTCACAATATAAAGCTGCCGCAAGAGATTCATTGATGATCAATAAACGGTTTTCGTGGTCTTGGTCATTGATTAATTTCGCTTTCTTAGATATACTACGCATCACGGATCTTTCAGCACCTGTCCATTGAGCAGGTACAGTAATAACAAATCGAATTTTGTCATTTTTACGTTCTTTCTCTTCCATCATGTAGTCAACGGTATAATCAAAAATCTTTGTAAAATAATCAATAATTGCGCTCATAGTATCGTATTTTTTCTTGTTAACGTTATTTATTCTATGATCTATGCCTTCTTGTGGAACAGATGAGGGGAATTCTAATTTAAGCTTTTCCCGAACGAGTCGAGAAGACGGGCTTAGATGGTCACCTTTTTTTTCAATATATGCTTGGGCCGAGCCACCCCAGTGTAATAGATTATGTCGTCTATCGTAAATGCTAATCGAAGGCGTTTTTTCTGAAGGTTGTTGTCCTGGCCTATGTACAAAAAAAAAAAAACGTAAGTCTATGAGTGATAACATAATCCATCTTCCCTTTTTTGCATTTTATAAGTAAATTTTACCATTTTTTAACAGTTATTGCATTAGTTTCAAATCCCATACATGTCGGCTCTCGGTTTAGTAGAAAATCAATATTAGCATGGGTTGCTCCCGTCGAAATTGTACCAAAATCTATAAAGTCTGTTATTTTGTATTTTTCTTTCGTGTCTATTCATTTTTTATTACCAATAGTAATAATATTTTCATACTCGGCGGGTATAAAAGCCATTTTTATATAACTGAAAAGTAAATATATATATATATATATATATATAAAGAGAGAACAAAAGAAAGAAGAAAAAGAGAACAAAAGAGGGGTTGGGATTGCTAAAATATTCCTTTTACTTGTGAAATATTTAAGGTGTCACTAAAACCTTAACTAGAAAGTATGATCTTAGATATATTCTTTTGTCTATTACACCCATTTTCTTCCCGCTTTTTTTGAATAGCAACTTTTGGGTACTGTTTCCCAAAGACACTGACAGGTTCAACACGTGTTTCAAAATACGGAGGTCCTCGTTCCTGAACTGTCCGCTGTATTTAGAACTGGATTCGAAGCCATATCAATTACTGCTTCTAATAAAAGGAGTTGAGAAGGCGAAAGCATTTCGATAATCTTTGCAAGTTTTATTTACTTTTTTTTTTTTGAACGTGTAGAATAATAGTAGTGACACATCTTGAGGATGGGATTGCTGTCGCTTTATTTTTAGAAATTAGTACCTGCAGAGGTCATCCATCTAAAAAGAGCAATAATGGCCACTGACAGCATGTTCATTAGCCGAACACACACACACATAAAGTGACTGTCGTCAAATTTGTTCCTTTTCTTTTTGCAGTGCATTTTTTTCGACCTTTTTTTGTTGTTGTTCTCTGTAACATAAGTATATATAAACTATGGTCACTTACGGAGGAGGTATGATACAATAAATCTTGACGAAAGTGATCAAATACTGATACCTTGTTATTTAGATGAAGTCAACGCGCTTGTGTTTGATATCGGATCAACTTCAACACGTGTAGGTTTTGCAGGTGAAGATGTCCCAAAGTCCATGTTTCCTACATCTTACGGTATCGATAAAGAAAACAACTATTATATTGGTGATGCTAAATTAAACACCTGGAGACCCAACATGGAAATTAAAAATCCCATGAAGGATGGACTTGTACACGATTGGGATGCCATTGAACAAATTTGGCAGGCAGCTTATAACAACATGTTACATGTTAATTCTGCTGAACATCCTTTATTATGTACCGAGCCCGCTTGGAACACACAAGAGAATCGTGAAAAAATGATGGAATTAGCCTTTGAAAAGTTTGATGCACCTGCTTTTTATGTTGCTAAAGATGCAGTTATGACAGCGTAAGTGTATACGATACAGTTTTTTTTTATCAAAAAAAATTGTTATTGAATTTGGCATTTGTACAAAGTTTCTCTGTAGGAAGAGCTACCGGTTTAGTTTTAGATTCGGGAGGAAGCACCACAAGTGCTGTTCCTGTATATGACGGTTATGTTTTAAAAAAGGGTGTACTTCATCAAACGATCGGCGGTGATATTTTGTCTCAACAAATTCGAGATTATATTAAACGAAACTTACAATTGGATGTAACACCTCTTTATAAAATCGCCAGTAAGAAACCCGTTCCTGCTGGTGCTGCACCTCAACTTCAGTTACGTAAACGACCTGATACAACAAAAAGCTTTGATGATTATCAAATTTCTGTAAGCTTCGAATATTACTATTTATTTATTTTAAAAGGCAAAAATTGAACTAATCTCTTTTCTTTTGTTAGAGAGTTATTCACGAATATAAGGAATCTGTTTCACAAGTTTCCGAATTCCCTTATGATGAGCATTTATTGAATCAAAGGCCTCAAAGACCCTTTGAATTTCCTGATGGATATAATAATGCATTTGGCGCAGAGCGTTACAGAGTACCAGAAATCATGTTTAATCCTCATCACATTCGTTTGGTAAGTTAAGGTACAGTTTTTTTTTCTAAAATGGATATTGATGGAATCCTTCTATATTAGCCTCCTATTGAACCTGGAAAAGAATCACAAAAGATCCCTTCATTGGGTGTCTCTGCTAATGAAATTCAACACTCTGTTGGTGTCTCTCAATTAGTTTTCAATAGTATTAGTGCATGTGACATCGATTTACGTCCTTTACTTTTCAATAATGTCATAGTTACTGGTGGGAATACTCTTTTCCCTGGATTTACGGAAAGATTAAGCAACGATTTACCTATGATGGTACCTGGTGTAAGTTGAGATTTTTTTAATATATATATTTGTTTATTTACTAATTAATATACACCATATAATAGAGTAAAGTCAAGGTACATGCCGCTGGAAGTCAAATCGAACGTAAGAGCAGTAGCTGGTTAGGTGGCTCTATATTAGCTTCTTTAGGTACATTCAATCAATTATGGATTTCAAAGAAAGAATACGAAGAAATTGGTTCTTCAATTATTGAAACAAAATGCCAATAGTATTTTTTTTGTTGTTAATAAAGTGATACATCAAGAGAGAGGTATTTAGTGAAAAAATGAGAGTTAATTGAATTGAAGTGAGAAAAAGTAAACGAAAGAGTTCAAGCGGAAGTTATAAAATATATACCACTGCATGTTTATTTACTGTATTTGCATTAAAATAAGTGATTATGACGATTTAGCAATATCTAACCTGGAAATAGCTTCATCAATGATCGAAACACCCTCACCAGTGGTTGAATCACCTTTATCAGTGGTTGAAGCCCCTTTGATGGTTAAATCACCAACTTCAATAAACTCTCTATCATCATATATATTTGCAACCAAGAATTCGTCTCTGAAACGGTATTCGGGGATCTTCTTTCCTAATCTTGAACCAACTCTGGCTTCGAATTTCGCTTCATTATTATCAGGGATTAGACGAATATCAAAGTGAAGACGACGTTCGTCGCCAGCTGTCATTGGATCGTCTTCATCGCGTTTCACATAGAGTTCAAATTGATGAATCTTTCTGAATTGACAGCTACCTGTCTTGATTCCTTGTCGAGGCAACTCATCTGCATCGGAAGAATAAATAGCTGTAAAAATAAAAAATATAGTTAGTCGTGTGAATATTACAGAAAGTGGTAATTTACTTACTAGCATAAACAATGCAGTCTTCTTTAGCATAAAACTTTTTAAAGATACCCTTCTTTTGGTTTTTTTCTAAAATTTTATCACCTCGACGAATAAGATATGTCAAATCATCATCTTTACGGTCAAAATCTGTCGTATACATGGAGGGGTTATGAGGAGATTGATAAAACAAGTCGACTTTTTCATCTTCATTGACATGACCATAAGCAGATTCTATATCGTAAATTTTCTTTTTCAAGTCTTTTTTGTCTTCACTTGCTACTTCTTTTTCAATTTTTTTTTTTGCTTTGAGTTCAAATTTTTTAAGACCAAACGCACGGACGTTAACAGCATAGGAAGTTCTGGCAACTCTTTCAGTAAAATCTTTAGGGTGATTACCGTAAATTTCAGCACCTAAAAGCGCTTCCTTTCCATTGTGCTTTGAAGGAGTGATAAATTCAGTTTTGATATTCATAACTTCAGAAATGTTGTTAATGACGATACCCTCCAAAAATGTATAGTTAGGTTTCTCAGCTTCTAACAAGGTACCAGATAAAAAGATCTTGTCAAAACTGAAACGTTGCATCATATCGGTTTGCGTTGCAAAACGATTTATTTCAGATGCAAAGTCTTTAACTGCAGGTCTAAATATATGTTCCAAGAGATCATACACTTTAATTGAGGCAGTACAACACTCAGCGTCAGTAATAGGGATAATTTGAGTTTCGTCATTGTTATTAAAGTTTAATTTTGTCTATTTTAGAGGAGGAGTAATTAGTATTTCGAATATATATAACATAATTAATAACCAACCTTAATGTAGTTCAAGAAGCCTTTCTTGAGTTCAGCATAATAGGTAGGACTATATGTGCCGTGACTTCCATTACACTTAATACAATCATTTGTTGAAACATAGCTGTTTAAATAAGAAACAATTCTGCTGATAAAATCAAAGTCAAAAGTAGCTGATCTAACACTTCTAACATTTCTAAAGACTCCAGTGTTTTTCTCATCTGTAGAATCTATATCATTACCACTGATTTTGGTATGCTCCATTAATGATAAACTACAAATATCGTGGTACATATTGATCTGTAATACATGATTAGTATAAGCAGGTACGCCCGAAAAGTGTTCTCTTTCGGTATACATGGCAGCTGCAGTATCGCGACCAATTAATAAAAGACGCTCAAAAGGGTCTTTTTTTGAAATAATACCGGCCAATTGAGCAATATAGCGCATTTCGGACTTGCTGAAAAACTGATAACAGTTTTCCATAGTAATGACATATCTGTACCCGTCCTTGTTCGAGAGTTCTGGATTGGCTTCGGCAATTGTTTCGTGAACATGACCAAGTACAAGTTTCAAGTAATCACAAATATATTCTCTTAAGTCGGCCTTAACAATAGACATTAATTGACTGGGAGCAATGAGTTTTTCGTGGTCAGGGTCGATAGGCTGTTTAACTTCGGCACCCCAAGTTGTTTGACCTTCTTTATCCGTTTCTTTTGCAGTAGGGATCATAAAATGGGGTTTTTCTAGACCGGGCCTATAATATATTCACATTAGGTTAAATATAGCATAGTAACAAAAAGTGCAATACAATACCAATTAGTGATTTCGGTCATCTTATCAGATGTAATTCCCAAATTCCTGTACGAGCATGATGTAGAAAGGTATCCAATATCTGTACGATTAGAAAAAAAAGTTAGAATTGTTCTCAGGTACATATACTAAAAATCGACTATTTACCTAAGCAAATTAGTGTATTATATTCATCAACAAACTTTTTTTCGACAACATCAGTTTGAGGTTTTCTTCTGCTACCATCAATACCGTACACCATGGCACCTCTCATTGCAGCGGAATTGCCGTTATCGTCGGTGATTAATGTACCGATTTTATACTGCTTGTTGGGAAACGAAGTGCTCTTTACAGGGAAGGCTTTAAGGATTCTCTTTTGTAAATACGGGGAGTTTCCGAAGCCACCAACCAAATACGTACGTTTGATATCATAATTGGCTTTTTTGATCTGTCTATCTATCAGGGTCAATGTACGTTTTGTAACTTCTTCGAATACTTGTGTCTGTATGATATCATAAGGAATCGTCAATTCGCAAATACCACCGGTACGTTCGTACTTAACACCTTCAGGCAAACGTAATTTCAATTCTGGTACAATAATAGCATCTCTCAATACCACAATGATAGCTATAGAAAAGAGTATATAAATTAATGACTGCTGTAACGCCATTACAAAAAAAAAAGCTTACGGTCTCCAAAATTTGGTTCAGTCATATATTTAAAATCTTCTGCTTTACAAACAATGCATTGTCTATCGTTATGGTTCCCTTCATCAATGGGCCCTTTGGAAATGGGACCTGTATGTGTCTTCAAACGTTTGGCGTGCTTACAATCAGGGAATTTAAACTCCCTTGAACGTTTACCAAAAACTGGCTATAAATTAAATAGTTAGAGCTGTTATTTTACTGAATTTGCAAATTTTTACCTTGATATCGCGGATAAACATGTCAATAACAGGAGAAAATAGTTTTTCGCGTGCCTTTTCTTCTTCTTTATCTTTACATGGTTCATCACCGTAACAAAAAAGTGTAAGGAGCTCACGCATTTTTACATCTATAAATGTAGAACCACATTTCTCACCACTGTCAGCCGTTAATTGACAACGACGAAAACTATCGGTAGGATCGCCAGTAACTTTTTCTACTGACTCAAAGGTTGCAATATCTACTGTACCACCGCCTGCGTCACAAATAATATATTTTTCGCCTGGTTTTAGGTCATCCATGCCAGTTTTCTGTTGCTCACAGTGTAAGGTAGCAGCAGAAGATTCATTAATAATCAATAAACGATTCTCGTGGTCTCCATCAGTAATTAAACCGGATTCTTTAGCCACAGTACGCATGATTGCTCTTTGTACGTCGTTCCACTGAGCAGGCACAGTAATAACAAAACGAATATTCTCCTTTTCAACTGAAACTAGGCCAAAACCACCACTATCTTTTTGGATTGTACTAACGGTATGATCAAAGATTTCTCTGAAATAGTCAATAGTTGCTCTCATATTGTCATGTTCTGTTTTTTTGGCGTTGTTTGTTTTATAAATGGCACCTTTTTGTGGAACAGATGAAGGAAGTTCCAACTTGAATCTTTCTTTAATAATTTGACCCGGCTTTACGCCGCCCTTTTTAATATATATTCGAGCAGCTTCACCCCAGTGCAACAAATGGAAGTTTCTATCATAAATGTTGATGGAGGGTGTTTTGTTTTCAACTTTTGTCTGCTGTGGCCTAAAAAAAAAGAAAAGTTGTAAGTGACACTTTCTTAGTTTAATTTCATGAATAAATTTACCAACTTGTAACTACCGTAATATCAGGATAGTTTTTATCTAAAAGTTCTGCAGTAGATAGTTCTGTAGTAACAGAAAAGCATGTTCCCGAAAATGTCGTGCCAAAGTCTATAGGATAACAAGCTTTAATTTTTTTTCTTTACAGGCATTTGCTTCTCTTACCGATACTAATAATGATTCCGTACTTGTGATATCTGAAAGCCATTTTTTAAATTTAAATAGAAAAAGAAAAAAGAAAAAAGAAAAAGAAAAAGAAATATAATTAAATGTAGATATTCAGATCTTGTAGCTTTTATTTTAGTACCTCACTTGTGTAAGGTGTTACCAACCGAGCCAAAGTACGACATGATACATAACTTTACTTCTTTACATCTCTCACTTAACAAACAATTTTGTTTCTAAACACCACGAAAGTAGAATGCTTCAGTTCGAATGACTGTATTTTAGAAAGGAATTTTTGTTGAAAGTTAACCTGTTCGATACACCCGCTTGGCTGATCTATGTGTTACACCAATAATATATTTGTGATCTCTAAGCCCTTTCTGTGTCTTGTTCCGTTTAAAGTATAGCTTTTAACACTGGGGATCTTTCTCAAAACATTACAAGTGCGACCAAAGTTCGAAATGGTTTTTTAGAGATGTTTTTTTGCAAAGGTCGTGTAATTCGCAATTTATTTAATAAAATAATGGGAAGTATAGTGCTGACGGGTTCTTAACCTCAACGGTGTATACTATTTTTATTTTAATGTTTTGAATAAACAGCGGCAGAGAACTTGATGCTGTTTTTTATGATATATCATACGCGGCTTGACATGCTTTGGCAATTGTTGCGTGAATGTCTACTGTACTTCCCTTGTTAAAGGACTCGCCAATTGGGTCTAGGAAATCTACCATTTGAAGTCTGACATGTTTTTTTTTCAAGAGGCCAAACATTCAACTCAAAGAGGGGATCATATAAGGAAAAGATATATTTTGTAAAATATTGCAAGTCTCTAATTCCGCAGGGCGATGGCAACGATGCAACCGAGCGAAGCGAGGTTAGGCGACTAGTTACTCACATACAATAAAAATTAGCCTAGTATTCGTACAGCTAACTCGGAAGCATATTTATCGTAAATATCTGCTAACTACCAAGAATTCATCTCTGAAATGGCATTTAAGGATCTTTTTTCTTAGTCTTTAACCAGTTCTAGCTTCAAATTTATCCTCGTTATTATCAGGGATAAGACGAATATAGAGGTGAAGACGAGGTTCAATAATATCTGCCATTGGATCGTCTTCATCACGTTTCACATAGAGTTAAAATTGGTGAATCTTTCTTAAATCAAGATTATTTGTCGTGATTCTATGTTGAGGTAACCCATTTGCACTGGAAGAGTTAATGTATTTTTTTTTACAACAGTGCACCGAAATTAAATTCCAAAGTAAAAAGATAGGTTAGGCATAATTGAGCGCTATTTTTCAGTAGGGTAGAAAACACGGCTCCTGCTACGCCAATGTTCCGGCTTAATAAAAGTGGAAATTTTAGCTTTGTTACAAAAAGAATAAGTAAAAAAAGAGGTCGTTCGGACTTTCGATGGAGTAGCGGGAGTATCAGAATAACAAGTTCCTGGGGAAGTGGTTCCGAAATCTAAATTTTCTTTGTATCTATTCGTATCCCATGTCCTTACCAATCCATCATAAAATGTATTACTTCGTGCATAATAGCGCCCCTCTTCCAATCTCTCCTTTTGCAGAATACAATAATAAAGTCCATCGATTTTTTTTTTGTTCATTTGTTTGTATATTAAATCCGTTAAAAAAGGTGCCACTATTCAAATGCAATTTTCAGACTACAAATACAAAAATTAATTTTTTAAATAACAAACACGTATGAAGCATCGTTAGCCACAAACATTTGAAAAATCTTGGTGGTACTGTTTATGATAGGTCCAAAAAAGGTTTTATTTACTGCTCAACGAGAATGCATTTTTTGCTAAAGAATATTCTACCAAAGTCTTTTTGTTTTTCACTACAATGAGATCACATTTACGAATTACTTTCAAAGATGTTTCAACTCCTTCAGTCATTTCTTTGATCTTTCCATTGATAAGTCTGTCTTGACATTCAATAGTAACGGTAGCACCAATATAATCCATTTGAAGACCAACGTTAAAACGAATCAGAGTACCTTTTTCAATTCCTTCGACTTCTGGCAATTTAATCACTTCTTCCAGAATCTTGTTATGTCTTCTGCTTACATATTTCCAGCTTTCTTTATCTTCTTCTTCCTTAAAATCACAGGCAAAAACAGCTGAAGTATAGAAAAATTTAATATTATATACATGCATTTGAAACAAGCTACTTAGAAAATGTATTACCTATCACAGCATTGTTGGGATAATCTACAGTTACTGTTCTATTGAAGAGTGTAAGACTTTTACCTGTTAAATCGTTAGACTGACGGACAAAATATTCTAAGCGGTTTTTCGAGTACAAATCCGTTACGATTTCGCCATCTTCATTCTTATCATCAATGTCTAATTTACTACCTAAACGGTCTACTTTCTTATCCAAACGGTCGTCTTCTTTTTTTTTAAAAGGTGTTCGTACTTCTAAAGCAACAGACTGACCAGCAATTTTACTAGAAATCAAACGGGGTTTTAAACCATAAGAGACCGCACCTTTGGAGATAGCAGCAACACCTTCCTCAGGAATTTTCACGTCATACTGATCTCTATACTCTTCCTGGATACGCTGTTGCAAGTAAAGATTACGTGAAAAGCCGCCGACTAACAAGATGGCTTTGATGGCTTCGATGTTATGTTTCTTGTCGGAAGCTTGGATGAGTTGTTGCTGAATAAGTGCCAAAATTTTTGTAATAATAGGATCAAAGATTTTTTCTTTTATATCTGCATGTTTAATTTTGAGCATTGTATTCCTTTCTACCAACGTATATTGTTTCGCTTCTTTTGTGTTTGGAATATTGGTTATTCTGCGCTCAGCAGGTAATTTGACTAAACAGAATTTATCATTAGCAGAATCTGGCTGGAAGGGACACTATAGATTTAAAAACTCATGAATAAAAGACTTTCATATACATATAAATATATCTATCAATTACCTTTATGTTAGAAATAAAGTCGTCCATAACAGAGTCAAAAGTTTTATCAGTGTCTTTAACTTCTAAACCAATATCTCTGTAAAATTTCAACAAGTATTCCTTGAATGCTCTATCGACATAGGTCGATCCACAAGTATCACCAATACCACTACCAATTTGACAAATCATTGGGTCACCACTTTCCTTATTACGCGTCAGACGGAAAGTAACCAAATCCACTGTTCCCCCACCAGCATCACAAACAATGAAATTAGATTCAGCATCAGGATTTTCAGGGTCCCGAACAAGGTCCGAGTATTTCTTTTCACAAAAGAGAGCAGCCGCTTCAGGTTCGCTGATAATACGAAGATCGTCTACTTCATCTTTTGTAATGATAGTAGCTTTGATAGCGGCTTTTACCATAGTTTCTCTAGCAGGTGTAGTCCACATGGCAGGGACAGTAAGAACGAATTGGATTTTGGGAACATTTTCAGACCGTTTTGAGAACAGATTAAAGCCTTTTTTACCCTCCTTCTTGAATTTATTTTCAGCAACAATATGTCGAACTACGTGTTCTTTAACTTCTTTAAGGTAGTCAGCAATAACCTGGACAGCATCTATGTTTTTAGGAATTTTATCTTTCTTCATGTTATATTGCGTTTGACTTGTATCACTACGTGGAGCAAAACTATTGGCCTCTTTGATTTTAAAAATGTCCTCATTTGCTTGACCATACTGTGCATCAACAGCTTCAGGAGAAAGGAACAACTTGAAGTTACCTAAAAGAGTAAGGTCTTTGTAACGATGGGTATTTTGCTTTGCCTCTTGGCCCCAGAGCTTTGGCTTCATATTTTTATCGTACATTAGTAATGTAGGCGTTTTTCCGTATGAAATAGCATTTCCTCCAGGCCTACCATAATTGTATGTAGAAATTAGATGTATTATATAAACAGATACAATAATTTAATATTACCAGCCTGTTTCGATTGTATGAATAGCTTTAAGATCTTTAACGTAGGGATCGTTTGGATTAGCATATGAACACCCGGTAAAAGTTGTACCAAAATCTAATAATGTTTAGAAAGGTGAAAATTAGCATATACTATCTACCCTCATATTTAGATCACCTACCAATACCAACAATAAAGTCAAACTTCTTTATTTTTTCGTCTTCTTCGTCTTTAGACATGGGTTTGGTTCTGAGATTTTCACTACTTATATTTTTTTGTGATCCTGGGCCAGGAGACATGGAGTTTTCTTCACTAAAAAGCGGAATCTGTATTCTTGTAGCTTTTAATCCAGAAGAAACCGCACCTAAAGAGACAGCATCGATATTTGTGTCTTCAATATAAGAAACAAATTGCGCAAATTTTCCATTGTTTTGGGCATTTAATTTTTCAACGAAATTTGGATCTGAGCAGAATCTTCCTGACAAGAAAATTTTCGTACTATTTTTATTATCACGATCAACTTTCATAATTTTTTCAACAAGATAATCAATATACGGTGAGAATACATGTTTTCCTAAATCTTCAGCAGTGATGTTGATTTTAATGGAAACACCATTATCATCGGTAACATGGAAAAGTGACGAAACTTCTTCTTCTTCGTGCTCTTGTCCGGCTTTAGTGGGATCTTCTTGCAATATTAAGACTAAACCTTTGCTACTTTTACTGTCTTCACCAAAACTTTCTTCTTCTTCACTTTCTTCTTCGTCGCTGTCTTCTTCGTCGCTGTCTTCTTCGTCGCTGTCTTCTTCGTCGCTGTCTTCTTCATCGCTGTCTGCTTCATCGCTGTCTTCGTCATCACTGCCGTCTTCATCACTGCCTTCTCCATCATTGCCTTCTTCGTTTTCTTGTAGATTATTAATACTGTCTATCTTGACTTCATCTCCGTCTGGGGTAACTAGAAAAGAAAACTGAGGTAGCAGTTAGTACAGGATACATACAAGTATATCTAAAAAAAGAAATTGGTTACCTTAAATTCCTTCACAAAATTTTCGACTAAAATGCTAATAGTTCTTTCATTTAAATTCAAATCGGACATATTTTTAATTAAGTAATCTTTAAAGCTCTCTTCTAACACCATTGAGCCTTTTTGTTCTTCAGAGATAAATTTTACTTCGCTAAAGTTTTCGGTCGAATCCGCTTCAATCTTTGAAACACGAAAGGAGCTATGGCCAATATCATAGACAAAATAAGTTTGATCTGGAACTATTTTGGTCGTCAGTCTATCTAGACTAAGACAATGAAAAGCAGTAGCTTCAGCTTCAGATACAAAAACGAGATTAGTTTTCTCGGTAATAATTCCAGCTTTCACAAAACAGTCAGCAAAGAAACCATTTAAAGAGGTAGGACAAGATAGACAATAGCCGAGATTTTCGAGCTTAAAATCTTGTTCAAAGTTATAACTATTGCGAAAGTCTTTTTGTTCTCTTAAACGCTTTATAGCCAATGCATGAAATTGCTTCAAGTAATCAGCAACAACCTTTTTAATGGTCAATTCTTCCATCTTTTGTTCGAGTTCTATATTTGCTTCATCCTCATTAAGAGTATATTGTTTAATATTTTCAATATAAACATCTCCTTCATGTTCAACCGCTCCGCTGAATACATTGTTATCTTTAGAAATGCCACAATGTATTTCCCCATTAGATTTATATAAGATAGATGTAAGGAACTGTTTGGGGTCACTTTTAATTGATTCACTTTTAATTGATTCACCGTCCCTAAAAATCACTTCATTTAAAAAGGGGGGGTTTTTTTTGCTTAAAATAAGATAAAACTAACCATTTATTCACTGTAAATTTCGAATGAGGTCTATCTACATGAGCAATTGAGAGGCCAGAAGAAATAGCACCAAAATCTAAATAACACTGTTAGATTATCATTCATCATATGAAGTCTTTTTTTTTGGAGTAAATACTAACCTATTCCCACAACATATTTTTTATTTCTTAAAGTCATGTTTTGTTTGTTTCAAGAGGGAAAGAAAAAGAAAAAGAAAAAAGAAAAAGAAAAAAAAAAAGGAGAAAGATGCGATGTATGTATTAGATGTGCCACACATTTCGGATCTTGCGATTAAAAGGAACCTAGGTTACACGTTTAACTAAGCCCATAAAATAGTATTTTTTTACGCGTTGTATTAATCTTACGCGTATACAATAATCCATAAAATAATACATAAAAAACAGTATGTAAATTTTACCAAGTTTCTTCTTTACAGAAAAACCATTTTCGGCGTTCATTGAGCTTTGTTTAAGAGAAATTTAAACTTGTTTATTTGTTACACAATTTTGTGCTAGTTAGAATTTCTTCCAAACACTCAGCCGCGTTGTACAAAATGAGAGTACACCAACATTTTATGGGAATAAGTGGGTGTTCAATAGAGTCCAATTACTACAGTTTTGTCGCAAGCTTAGCTAGATCGAAGTATAATTTCGGGTTCTCTTCCTTATAAACCAGAAAAAAAGTATATTGGTAGGGTACATATATTTTTATACTTTTACGATCCCTATCCAACCTAGTCATTTCAAAAATTAATATAATCCCTCTATGGGCTCCCGATTTTTCAACGTGTTTATTATTGGGCGCAGCATACTTGAGCACAGCTGGCTGATTGCTGGCTAAAGGAAGGGACATTATTATACACAAACGAAATTACTTCTCTGTTTAATATTTATGTATATAAACCTAACGGAATTGCTAACTAAATCAATAAAACTTTAAATTTAGCGTCTCAAAGTAACCACTTTACAACCATAACGGAGTTGCAAGCCGAAAACAAGCTGCTGTTTTTGTCCTGAATATATTGGTAGTAAATCCTCCGCTTGTCACTTTCATGAACTTCCTCTCGATTACGCTCTTTATTTACTATACGGCTGATCACCGAGCCTCTATTTCTTCTATTGAACGTACATAGCGTTATTATCTTCTGCCTCGGCTATTATAAATAAAAAACAGTAATAGGTTTCAACTACCAATTTCATTAACATAGTTATAATGTCACTTGGTACTACCATTTTTTTGTTGTTGTTGAAAAAGTGACCATCCTTCTCAATTATTCTAGACCTTTCTAATTTAGTATAAACACTTTCAATAATAAAACATCATTCTTATCAAACTACTAAAGATTTGTTTTATAATACACATCATTATTAACTGAGGCTAAGTACGTGGTAATAACATTCCAGTTTATTTAAATATTACAGGCAAAAAAGTAACAAATTTATTTAGAGAGTTGTTAAGACGATTCACCATCACCTAACCCCGAAACAACTTCATCAATAGTTAAATTACCAACTTCAATAAGTTGTCTATCATCGTAAATATTTGCCACTAAGAATTCGTCTCTGAAACGGTATTCGGGGATCTTCTTCCCTAATCTTGAGCCAACTCTAGCTTCGAATTTTGCTTCATTATTATCAGGGATTAGACGGATATCGAAGTGAAGACGACATTCGTCGCCAGCTGTCGTTGGATCGTCTTCATCACATTTCACATAGAGCTCAAATTGATGAATCTTTCTGAATTGACAGTTACCTGTCTTGATTCCATGTTGAGGCAACTCATCTGCATCGGAAGAATAAATAGCTGTAAAAATAAAAAATATAGTTAGTCGTGTGAATATTACAGAAAGTGGTAATTTACTTACTAGCATAAACAATGCAGTCTTCTTTAGCATAAAACTTTTTAAAGATACCCTTCTTTTGGTTTTTTTCTAAAATTTTATCACCTCGACGAATAAGATATGTCAAATCATCATCTTTACGGTCAAAATCTGTCGTATACATGGAGGGGTTATGAGGAGATTGATAAAACAAGTCGACTTTTTCATCTTCATTGACATGACCATAAGCAGATTCTACAGCGTAAATTCTTTTTTTCAAATCTTTCTGTTTTTTGCTTTTTTCGTCTTTGATTTCTTTTTTAGCTTGTTCTTCAAATTCTTTAATTTTATACGCACGAATGTTAACAGCATAGGAGGTTCTTGCGATTCTTTCAGTGAAATATGTAGGGCAGTTACCGTAAATTGCGGCACCTAAAAGTGCTTCCTTTCCATTATCAGCTGAACGTTTAATGTAGTCAGTTTGGATACCCATGATTTCAGAAATGTTGCTAATAACGATACGTTCCAAAAATTCGTAGTTAGTTTCTTTTGCTTCCAACAAGAAGCCGGATAAAAGGATGTTGTCATAAATGAAACGTTGGGTCATATCTGTTTGAGTTGCAAAGCGATTTATTTCAGATGCAAAGTCTTTTGCAGCAGGACGAAATACATATTCCAAGAGGTCATAAACTTTAATAGAGGCAATACAACAACCAGCATCAGTGGTGGAAATTTTCTGAGTCTCGTCATTATTATCAAAGTTTAATGTTGTCTATTACAGGAAAGAGAGAGAGGGAGAGAAAAAAGTTAGCGTCACGAACATGGAAAATTTTATCATAGGCAAACCTTTATGTGCTCGAGGAAGCCTCTTCGAAGTTCGGCATAGTAGGTTGGACTATAGGTACCATGGCTTTTAGTGCACTCAACACAAGTGTTCGTTGATATGTAATTATTCAATTTAGAAACGAGTCTACCGATAAAGTCGAAATCAAACGTAGCAGACCTTACACTTCTAACATTTCTAAAAAGTTTAGTTTTGTTCTTGTTTTCGTCGGTATCTTTAGAATCTATATCGGTACCACTAATTTTGGTATGTTCCATTAATGATAAGTTACATACACCGTTGTAAATATTGATTTGTAAAACATGGCTAGTGTTGGCATTCTTGTCTGAAAAGTATTTCCTTTCATTATACATAGCAGCAGCATTATCGCGACTAACTAATAAAAGACGCCCAAACGGATCTTCTTTCGAAATAATGCCTGCTAATTGAGCAATATAACGCATTTCAGACTTGTTGTTAAAGAATTGATAACAGTTTTCCATAGTAATGACATATCTGTACTTGTTATTGTCTGAGAGTTCATAATTAGCTTTGGCAACTGATTTGTGAACATGACCAAGTACAAGTTTAAGATACTCGCAAAGATAGTGTCTTAAATCAGCTTTGGCGATGGACATTAGCTTGCTGGGGGAAATGAATTTAGTATGATCAGAGGCAATACGATTATTGTGATCATTATGACCTGAACCAATAAGCTGATCAACTTGAGCGCCCCAACTTGTTACATTGTCGACTGTTTCTTTTGCTGTAGGGATCATAAGATCGCCTCCATCTAAACCGGGCCTATTATAGTACATCCTTATTAATTTACATGTGATATAATAAAGAAAAATAAAAAAGAATACATTACCAATCGGTAATATCAGTCATTTCATCAGATTCATTTTTTAAATTTCTGTAAGAACACGATGTTGTAAGGTATCCAATATCTGTATGGGGATATAATTAAAAAAAAAAAAATCTAATGGGAATAAAAAAAAACCAAGCCTTACCTAAACAAATTAGAGTATTATATTTATCAGTAGAAGCGCAGTCAAATGGGGTTTCGACAACATCAGTTTGAGGCTTTCTTCGACTACCATCGATACCATATACCATGGCTCCTCGCATAGCGGCAGAATTACCAATAGTGTCAGTGATTAATCGGCCTGATTCAAACTCGGAATTCGGGAAGTCAGTACCTTTTTTATAAAATTTTTTGAGGATTTTCTTTCGCAAATAAGGCGAGCCACCGAAACCTCCTACTAGATATGTACGCGAAATACCACCGTTGGCCTTCTTTATCTGACGATTTATAAGTTCTATCGTAGCATCAATGACTGGATCGAATACTATTTTTGCGATGACAAGATACGGAATTGTTATTCTGCAGGAACCTTTTTCAATTTTATTTTTGATAAGATTATTCGAACGTATGCGCAGTTTGGGTACAATTATAGCATCTTCTAAAGTTATTATGACAGCTATACAAAAATATTGATGAATCAAATATCCCATTGTAACGCATTTTAATAATATGAAAACTTACGGTCTCCAAAATTTTTTTTGTGTATGAATTTGAAGTCTTCGTATTTACAAATAGCACATTGTTCGTCATTAGGATCTCCTTCATCAACTTCTTCATCTGGAACAATGTATTCGTCTTCATCATGATTACATTTAGGAAATTTAAAATCCTCCGATCGTTTGCCAAATTGTACCTATGAATTAAAAAATTAGAAAAGTTATCGAATTTGTATTTTATATCTATACCTTAGTTTCGTTTATGAATATGCAAATTGCGCGAGAAAATAATTTATCACGCTCTTTTTCTTTTTCTTCTCCTACTTTGGTATTTTCATCTCCATAACAATACCACGTAAGGAGTTTACGCAACGCTTTATCTATGAATGTAGAACCACATCTATCTCCACTATCGGCAGTCAACTGGCAACGACGGAAACTATCAGCAGGATCACCAGTAACCTTTTCTACCGACTCAAATGTTGCAAGATCTACTGTACCCCCACCAGCGTCGCAAATGACATATTTATCTCCAGGTTTTAGGTCATCCATGTCAGTTTCGCTTTGCTCACAATGTAAGGTAGCGGCAGAAGATTCGTTAATAATCAATAAACGGTTTTCATGGTCGTCATCAGTAATCAAACCAGCTTCTTTAGATACAGTACGCATAATAGTTCTTTGTACGTCATTCCATTGAGCAGGCACAGTAATAACAAAACGAATATCGTTCTTTTCGACTGTTTTTTCAGTAAAGCCGAATTCGTCTTTAATGGCGCTAACAGTATGATCGAAAATTTCTCTGAAATAATCAATAGTTGCTCTCATATTGTCATGTTCTGCTTTTTTGGTGTTGTTTGTTTTATAAATGGCGCCTTTTTGAGGAACAGACGAAGGAAGTTCTAACTTGAAACGTTCTTTAACAATTTCGCCAGGTTTTAAACCATTTTCTATACGAGTTCGAGCGGCTTTACCCCAGTATAGTAAGTGAAAGTTTCTATCATAAATTGTGATTGAAGGCGTTTTATTTTCATCTGCAGATTGCTCGGGCCTAAAAAAAAAGAGGATTGTTGTTAGCCGGTGGCGCGCTTTAACTTCGTTATAAAAAAAACAGAGGTAATTACCAAGTGGTGACTTGAGTAATTTTCGGATATTCTGCTTCGTTCAAAGCCTGGGTTGATAAACCAGATGTATTAGAAAAACAAGTTCCTGAGAAAGTGGTTCCAAAATCTGTACAATAACGCGTATTTTTATTAACTAAATTTTTTTGTAACTATTTTTCTTTCACTTTCTTACCAATGCTAATAATGAATTGATACTGGTGATATCTGAAAGCCATTTTTTCTTATAAAAGTAAAAAGGAAAAAAAAGGGGGGGGGGGAAGTAACAGGTGCTAAATTATATCCTTTTATGTTATTATCTCACTTATACGTTACCAAGCCCCGTAGAATGTAATACTCCATGCATAATAATACCCCTCCCTTTTTTTATACTTGCTTGTTTTTTTTTTGTATACTATATCCACTAAAAGTGCCGCTATAAAAATATGGGTTTCAGATTTCCGTTCAAAAAGCTTATTTTTTAAATAACAAACATATTTAAAATATTATCGTCAGCCGCAAATATTTGCAAAATTTTGGTAGCACTGCATTTACGATAGCCCCAAAGGTTTTTTTCATTACAGCGAGATCACATGTTCAAGGATAATCCCGTTTTGACATTCAATAGTAACACAATTTCGTTTTGTTTTTTCAAAAGATGTTTGTACTTGTGAAGCCATATCAAGTATTCTATAAATCCAACAGAGCAGTAACCCATAAGATACGGTGCTTTACGAAACGACAATAACCTTCTTTGAATTTTCACAACGCAACTACCTCCATACTCGTCCTGGCTGTTGCAAGCATGAATTACGTGAAAGAACAAGATGGGTCTATTTTATATCTGCGTGTTTAATTTTGAATTTTGAATTTCTACTATTACGCCCAAACTAGTAATTAGAACGGACCGTTTATTACTTTATTTATATATTAGCTATAAACTAATCTAACTTCTCCATATCTACTATGTAGGCTAGTTTGTGCTCCTTTACTTTGGTTGAAATATCCTAGTTTGACTGATTTGCGTCTCGATAAAGACAAATGAATAAGCTTAGGATCCAAAGTCGATTCAATTACAGGCACGCATAACCAACAATGTGCTTTAAACCTTCCACCTTCTTTTATTATAGCTTTTACAGGACCATCTAAGGTAACTACAGTAGACTTTAAGCGTGCAGATTGAGGTGATATTTTAATCATGGTGGCACCTTGAACTGCTGCTGCGCCAAATGTTTCTATCGGCAGGTAGTTACCTAGTATAATACCGTTGAGAGTACCTACAATTATATTATTTCCTTTGATATTCTACAAATAATAACAAAAATAAGTTTGAATGAATAAACAATGACTTTAAAAAACTACCTTTAAATCAATGGCGCCTCTTCCTAATCCAACACTAAACGATTTAAATACAATTGACTTCAAGTCTCCACTGACTCTGTTTGCATGATTCGCCTCCAAATGGAAACTCTGGTAAGAAGCAAGATTGGAAGGGAAAATTATATCTAAGTGATATACCAAGCAAGCAGCAGTGCTATGACGGCTGTTGATATATATATTCTCAGTTGAAGTTTCCTTATCTTCGATTTTAGAAAGTGATACGGCGTTGAATAGATCATCAGTTTGCGCATACAGCGTTAAATTAAGTCTAATATTATTTGTCGCCGTTTGTTCATCTTCCTCTTCAGTAGTCGCCATTCTGATATTAACCTTACCGCCATTACTAAACAAACCATCCAACTTAATACGCGTAGTTTTAAATTGTAAAAAAGAAAATGAGACTAATGTTGATTTATGATGCTGTAACTTCGTCATATCGCACTGTGGTACTTGTGATCGCTTTGGTCGCTTTAATTTCAAGTACTCTGGGGGAGAAGCTATCCTGTTTCGGATATTAGTTTTTATTTTATCAGTAGTCGATATATCAGAAAGTCTGTCAGTTTCAAGTCCAAATTCTTTTGCTATTCCCTGGATAACTTGATTGCGCTTATACTGTTCTTTAACATCAATTTCTTTTGTCCAGTATCTATCATTACTTTCCTCGACCTCTTTATTGAACGGACAACATATTTTTTTATCATTTTTCCAAGTTTGACTAAGCGACTGCATAAATTGAGATAGCTCCATAGCATCTTTAGAGATTATTTCATTAGGATAGTCTAAATAACCGTGGCATAGTCTACCCTAAACAATATCAGAGAAGCTTTAGATATTGTTGGAATTGGGTTTCCAAACACTTACATCTTTATTAAAGCCATACTCGTAAAAGAATGAAATATGTGCAAGTAAGAGTAGTGTTGTTAATACTACGAACGTACTAATACATCTTGCTACAAATATATTTAATTTATTTAGTTAAATAGTATCATAAAGCATGTAAACTCACTTAAAAAGGTTTTAGCATATCTGTTTACACTATAAAGCTCGCTTTGTTCTTTTTTCATGATTTATTATAGTTGAACCCTCATTTTTTTTGATTTTTTTTACTTTTAACTACAATAAGTAAAGGGGTTTGCATTATCTACAGTCACATTGCGAAGAGTTTCGGATAAAAAATATTTTTCAAAAAATAATGCAGCCGTAGGCCTCAATGAATGCGAGAGTTTTTTATACAACTGTATTTTATTTATTTTGCACTTTATTTTTATGGGCCAATCGGCGTTATCTAACTTGAACCATAGGCAAATTGCGATTTTGCTAAAGAATACTGAATCAAAGGTTTTTTGTTTCTGAATACAACAAAATTACATTTACGCACTATTCTTAAACTTGGAAGTTTAGTTATTTTTTCGATCTCGTTGTTCATAGAAGAATTTAAGCATTCGATTATGACGGTGACGCCAATGTGATCCATTCTAAGGGTAACGTCGAACTGGATATTTGTACCTTTTCTGATTCCTTCAACTTCAGGTAATTCGATTGTTTCTTCCATAATTTTGTTATGTTTATTGCTTACATATCTCCAATTTTTATCGTCATCATATTCTTTTTCTTTAAAGTCACAAGAAAAAATAGCTAGAATGTAAAAAGAAATGTGAGTAAGTATGATACGTATTGTAACTTGACTTGCATTTTACCTATCAAGACATTTTGAGGGTAGTTTACACTGACAGTTCTATGGTATTCCTCGCCGTCAATACGATCCGTTTTCTTAACAAAGTATTCTAAGCGATTTCTAACGAATTTTTCTCCATTGGGACCAGGTACTTCTTTATTCATATATTCATTTTTCGTTTCAAATGGCGCTTGCACTTCTAAAGCGAGGGACTGACCCGCCATTTTCGTGGAAACCATACGAGGATTTAAGCCGTAAGATACCGCACCGTTAGAAATAGCTGCAACACCTTCGTTAGGAACACCCACTTTGTACGCGGAATTATAATGGTCAATGACGCGCTGTTTTAAATAGGGATTTCTTGAAAATCCGCCAATCAGCACAATACTTTTAATTGGACACCCACTTTCTTCAGCTTGTTTTATTTGCTTGTCAATTAGATTTAGAATGTTTACAATGATTGGATCAAAAATTTCCGTCTTCATAACAGCATCCTTCACTCGGAGTGTCGTATTTGAATCTCTGAGTGTATATTTTTTAGCCGCATCTTTTTCCGGAACATTTAGTACGGGGCGTTGAGCGGGCAACTTGATATCAGTAAAGCCATCTCTTTCAGAATTCGAGCAGAATTTGACCTAATTTTGTATAAGTATACCATTAATTTATATAAATACATTATATCCTACCTTTGTAACATTAATAAAATGGTCCATAACAGAGTTAAAATCGGTGTTGGATAAATTAGCGTCAATATCCATGTCCTTGTAAAATTTCAACAGATAATCCTTAAACTTGCTGTCAAGATAAGAGGAGCCACAAGTGTCACCAGAACCCTCACCAACTTGACAGATCTTCGGTTTATCAGTTTCTTCATCAGTTTCTAATTTAAAGGTGACTAAATCGACTGTACCACCACCGGCATCACATACGACAAAATTAGATTCAGCTTTAGGGTGTTTAGGATCACGAATACATTCCGAAAATGTCTTATCACAAAAGAGAGCGGCAGCTTCAGGTTCAGTTATAATGAGGAGATTATGTAGTTCGTCTTTAGTAATAATACCAGCGTCAATAGAAGCTTGAGCCATAGTTTCTTTAGCAGATGCGGACCACATGGCAGGGACAGTAAGAACATAGCGAATATTAAAGTCTTCCTTTGTAGCTCTTCCAAAAAGACCCAAATAAATTTTCTTCGTTTCAGCTTTGAGAATTTTTTTAATTGCGTGGTCGTGGAAGACTCTGAGATAATCAGAGATAATATCGACAGCATCAACGGCATCGTAAGCATGATCTTTCTTTGTTTGGTACTTTTTATTTTCGTCAGGTTCAGCAGTGCGAACTCGGTCTTCAGTTGAAACAGTATTACTGAAACTATTTTCGTGGGCAAGCCTTTTAATTTCTTTATTGTTAATACCATAGTAAGTTGCAACAGATTTAGGAGACAGGAATAACTTAAAGTTCCCCAAAAGAGTAAGGTCCGTATACGTGCCGACTTTTTGCTTTGCTGCTTGACCCCAAAACTTCGCCTTCATTTTTTTGTCATACATCATCAACGTTGGGGTTTTTCCGAAACCAATGTTGTCCCCACCTGGCCTATAAGAAAAAACAAGTTAAATATTTATATGTTTAAATTAGGTTTGATAGTTAATATTACCATCCTGACTTCAGAGTCTTAATGGGAATATTCTCGTGGACCTCAACTCCTCTACAATCGGCATAAGAGCATCCAGAAAATGTTGTACCAAAATCTAATAAGGTTTATAATAGAAAATATCAGCGTAAAATAATTAATATTGTTTATTTGTTATTTACCGATACCAACAATGAAGTCAATTGGTTTTTCCTTTCTTGCTTGGTATTTTTCGTTTCTTACTTCTTCTCTTTTTTCTTTGTCTTTTTTTGCAGTTATTTCGTCCTGACTTAGCCATGTTTTATGTCTAAAAAAAGGTGTTTGCAAGTCATGGAATCTTAATCCGAAAGAAACGGCACCTAAGGAGACTACATCTACTCCGTTGGTATCATCAACAAAAGCGAGAAAGTACTCGAACTTCCCGTCGTTTACATTCGCTAATTTTTCATAAAAGTTAGCATCTGAACTGTAATTTCCCGAAAGAAAAATTTTGGCTTCGTTCTTATTTTCTTCATCCTTGGCCGAAATATAATCAGTGATGGATTTAATATAGGGCGAAAAAACATGCACATTCAAGTCATTGTCAGTAATTTTAACAGTATTGCCTCTAATATCTTGAACATCAAAGACGTATCGGATTTCTTCTCCATTTCCAACTCCAAGACCTTTAACTGAGGTTTCGATAGCTTCTTGGGGTTCGCCTTCTTCATCGTCACAGTTTTCATCATCATAAAATTCTAAATCAAAGTCTTCGTCGTCATCATCTTCATCTTCATCTTCATCGTCATTACTTGACTCTTTTTTTTTCTTAGCTTCCAATTCCATTTCCTCTTCTTCGGTTAGTCCAACCTGAGTCACACTAAACGAGTGCTTTAAAAAGATTTCATAGTTGGAACATATATGAATACATAATTGCGAATAAAAAATGTAATTACCTTAATTTCATCCAGGAACTTTTCCATTAAAGTGCCAATAATACTTTGATTTAAATTCAAGTCGATCTTATTTTCATTCAGGTATTTTCTAAAGCTATTTTCCAAGTTCATTGATCCTTGTCCCGGTACTTCAGAAATCAAGTTTACTCTACTTAGGATTTCAGTGGTATCAGCGCAGATCTTCGACATACCAAAAGAACAATGGCCAATATCACAGACAAAGTATTCTTGGTCATGCACAATTTTGGATTTGATTCTATCTAAACTAAGACAGTAGTAAGCAGAAGCTTCGGATTCAGTCACACATACGAGTCGATAACTAAGGTCATCCAGTTCAATGATACCAGCGGCAACAAAACATTGCTCCATAAAGTCCTTCTGAGACTTGGGGCAAGATAAACAATAACGAATATTTTCGGGCTTGAAATCTTTTTTAAATTTATCACTATTGCGAAAGTCCTCCTGATTATTTAAACACTTTATAGCCAATGCATGGAGGGTTTTCAAGTAATCAGTAACAACCTTTTGAATGGTCAAACCTTCCTTCTTTTGTCCGAGTTCTTCATTTGCTTGGTCAATGTTCAGGATATACTGCTTAATATTATTAATGTAAACATCTCCTTCTTTTCTAGACGCTTTATCATTCGCAGTATTAGAAAGGCCACAGATTATAGTGTCATCAGCTTTGTATAAAATAGATGTAAGGAGTTGTTTGGGACCTTTAATATTCGACTTTTCTTTCTCATCCTTATTTTTCTCTTCCCTAATAAATTAATTTAGTTTAGGACAACGTTTATTTAATTTATTTAAAATCAAGTCAATATTTACCATTCGTTCACAGTGTATTTTACAGAAGGTTCTTCTGTATGAGCGATCGATACACCAGAAGAGACAGCGCCAAAATCTAGAAAAAATGATGTCAGATGGTCACTCTTGCTATTAATAATGTTTTGACGCGTAAATAATAACCTATTCCAACCACATATCTAATATCTTTTAATGACATTTTTTGTTCTTGTATCGGGTTGGGAAAAAAAAAGAAAAAAAAAAAGAGAGAGTACAACGACTTCGCCTTATTTAAGTTAAATAAAGAACCTGGTGATTTGAAAAGTATTTGTTACACAGCATAAAGCTTCCTTGTTATTTCGAATACTGGGCGTCGACTCCCGTGTATGTTCTATCTGTTTGAGAATAGCTTATATTACATGAAAAGCATTATCTACCACCATGGATAGCTAAAAACGACGATTTTTTTTCTTATTTAGCTGTACCTCGCTTTTTTCTTTTTCTTCTTCTTGACGCGTAAACATAACAGAGTAAAAATGGTTTCTTTTAAAGTAAAGCAAATAAAGTGCGTACGTATACAAATATCGGATGTTCTTCATTTTTTGGAGAAAATAAACCAAGAAGTGCCCCATTTTTACTTTAGACGATAATCCCAATTTTTTTATGCGCAATCTAACTCGAATGCTGTGGGTGCCACATCTCTTGTTTCAAATAAATAACCTTACGGCTTCATAAACCATCGCTCGTTCTCTTATTTTTTATAATCCAAATGAAGTCGGCCCTTCTAACAAACATATTACAAATAGTTTCATGTACAGTTGGAACTTTCAATGTACAAGTATGGTTATGATATTTGTAGTAACTACGAGAATAATGAATCGTCAAGTTTATTTATCGTTTTCACACAAATATAACAACTCGGAGGCATGCCCCATCTTTTTATGGCCGGGGTCAAACAGGGGTAATTATTGCTTTATAGCATGTATATTTGGTCGCGTGTAAAGCGAAATATATCAGTTTTAAGAGTAGCAGATTGCTCTAATACCTACCTACTAATAATACTATCTCACCTTTGAACCGAATTGATTGTAGTAGAAATAGTTTTTAAATTCGGATAACTACAAAAGTCTACTACTTTTTTTAAGGGGTGGTCATAATACTTGTATAGAATTAAAGTTTAGATTAAATAATCAAAAAGTGTTTTAGGTGTGAATATTTGTATTTACGCGTTATACTTCTTGCAACATGTCTATCACTATAGAAGCTTAGGTCATGTGTTTTCGTCCTTAATAAACTTTTTTTCAAAACAAGTTAGTGAAAGGTGCATGAAAGAATCTTCGATGCATAACCAAACAAAAAAAAAAACGTCATATAATAGAGTCTTAGTCACTCACGCGAGCGTCAAGTTTATCGCACAGAAAAAGAAAAAGAAAGAAGCTCCATGAAAGAGTATCAGTGTAACGATTTACCAGAACATAATGCAAAAAGATAGACGTAATGTATATATTTGATTGTTCCACCTAACTTTGAGAGAAAACAATAATTAGTTACTTGAAGTTCGAGAGATACGCAGGAACGATGAAAGTGCAAGAAATTGGTGCAAGTAATAAATGATATGCCGCTTACCCATCTTATATATCATTTGCTACATTGACTCCATTACTCCGTGTGCAGTGCTTAGAATACTGCTACTACTGGCACTGCCGTTCACTACTACAATTGTGTGCTTGCTTATATTTTATTCATGCATAAAAAATATTCAACACCCGTATAAATATAATGTCTGGAGAGAGATATGACAGAAGGCTCTTTTTTAAAAAAAAACTCCTTTCGTTAAATAAAACTGAACACAGTTCGAATCTTACCGTAAAAATACGAATACAGAATAACAGACCTTATATAACGACTATATGTAACTTACGCAGAATGTTCTCATTAATAACGAAAAGGGATATCTGAGACTGAACAATACATACTTTTTAAAATGACTGCTTCTAAAACAGCAAATGTGACAGGGTCTTGATAAAAAAAAAAGAAAGAAAAAAAAAAGTTTTTTTTGTTGTTGTTGTCTTTTTCATTAGTTCAACATGTCAAACAATACCGAACAACCTAATGGAGCTTTAGACGCAGTCTTTGTAGAGTCAGTTGAGATGCCTGAGGGATCTGTTCTTATTCAAGGACCTGATTTTAATAAAGAGTTGACACTTTCTCAGTTATTGGGAGCTTATAAGCAAATGGGATATCAAGGTAGCAGTCTCGGTGAATCTATTGAGATTATCAAAGAAATGGTAATACATGTATAGTTGATTATATAGATATTATAGATATTAACGTAGCGAATGAATAGAGAAAATGGAGACTTTCAGATGATCCTATCACAGAAGACGAAGCTAAAGACTTCCTTGACCCAGAAATTCGTAAACAAACGAAATGTAAAATCTTTTTAGGATACACCTCCAACTTGGTATCATCAGGATTAAGAGAGATTATTCGATTCCTTGCACAACATAAGATGGTAGATGTGATTGTATCATCTGCTGGTGGTATTGAAGAAGATTTTATTAAGTGTTTAGCACCTACCTATTTAGGTGATTTCGCACTTGATGGTCGTGAATTAAGAAAGAAGGGATTAAATCGTATTGGTAACTTGTTAGTTCCTAATAACAATTATTGTAAATTTGAAGATTGGGTTATTCCTATTCTTGATGACATGTTGAAGGAACAAAAGGAAAATGGTACTATTTGGACTCCCTCTAGTATGATTCATCGTTTAGGTAAAGAAATTAATGATGAATCTAGTATTTACTATTGGACTTCCAAGAATGATATTCCTGTATTTTGTCCTGCTATTACAGATGGATCATTAGGTGATATGATTTACTTTCACTCATACAAGAATCCTGGTTTGATTGTTGATATCGCTGCTGATATTAGATTAATGAATAATCAAGCTGTCTTTGCTAAAAAGACTGGTATGATTATTTTAGGTGGTGGTCTTATTAAGCATCATATTTGTAATGCAAACTTGATGAGAAATGGTGCTGATTACGCTGTTTATATTAATACTGGTCAAGAATTTGATGGTAGTGATGCAGGCGCTCGTCCTGATGAAGCTGTTTCTTGGGGTAAAATTAGATTAAATAGTAGATCATGTAAAGTCTATGCAGATGCTACACTCGTATTCCCACTTATCGTAGCAGAGACTTTTGCTAAAGAACTTCACAGTGAAAAAAAATAATTTATAAATAATGATAATAATAAAAAAAAAAAAAGTTTTTTTTTTTTTATTCTTCTTCATAATTTCTCTTTACTAATGCATCCAATAACACTCTTCGTTCTGTCTTTAATCTTTTAAGTTTCTTTTCAGTTAAGGCCCATTCGTCACACAACATTTCATTTTCTCTCAAAATATAATTCAATTGAGCTTTAGCCAACTTGTACTGTTCCATAATACTATCTTTCTTGATATGATTTGATTTCAATTTTGGTAAAACTATATCTCGTTCCAACGGTAACTCTGGTAAATCGTCTGATTCATCTGAAAGTTGATCATTGTATCGTTGTTGTAACTCTGCCAACTTGCGTTTCTTTTTTATTGAGCTAGGCACCTTCTTTTCAATTTGTTCGTGTTCCAACTTGCCATGTTTTTCTAATCCTTCCATACTTGAAAATCTAAATGAAGAAGAGAGAGAAAGAGAGAATAAATAAATAAATAAATAATAAAAAAAATTATTTTTTTTACAGCATTTTTTTTTACGTTTTGTGACAGTGACAACATTCAAAGGGACTTTCACCTGTATGCAAACGTAAATGACTAATAAAAGAGAACCGACTATGCCAATAAACATTTTTTCGATGGCATGGTTGCCATTGGCACTTGTATTCATCTTGTTTCCAACCAACATGTTCTAGTTTTTTTTTAATCTATTTACTTTCTTTTTCTTTTTTATATGTATATACCTTCCGACAAGTGAGAAGCAAGTTCCGGTACCTTTAATAAACATTGATTCCATAAACAAACTTGTTGCGACATGACGATGAGTTTAAAGAAGGGTACCTTTTTTTTTCTATCTTGTGCATAAAAACCCTTTTTTGTTGTCGTAAACGAGAGTCACAGTTGTATTTGCAAGTAATACCCCTTTTCTTTTTTTTTTTTTTTTTTTTTTTTTTTTTGCAGCTTGCCTTTTTTTAAGTACAATACAAGATTCAAAAAAGTTTGAGAAACAGTGGTTTTTAAATCTACGCTTGTGTTGAGTATCATTTGTTCTTCTGTATACGAAGAAGTACAAAAGAACAACTTATTCTTTTACGCTTTGATTGAAAAAAGCCTGCATTGATTACCAGCTAGTTCCCTCTGTAATTTTAATCGAGATATAGTCTACATTTTATCTTTGTACATGGTTTTTAATCATGCAGCCTATCACATATAAAAGAGAGAAAGAGAGACAAAAGTAAATTTATTTACAGTATACATTATTACTTTTTTTTAATCATCTTCTAATCTAATCCTACCACCACTCCATCTAGGTACAGCCTGTCCAATACCTCTTGCTTGTTGTATCCGTTTATATAAATAAATACAAGTTGTGTACAACCATTTAATAAAATGGCTAATGGCACATCGCGTATTTACTTCCAGATAGATTTCTAAACTGGTTATTGTTAACGCCATCACTGTATAGAACATGGCATTACATCCGTATCGTTCATATATCACACCTCCTACCAAACTTCCGAGCCCAGCTCCTACGCCTGCATACATGGCCGCTAACAAACCTTGTGATGTTGCTTGTAATGACGGAGGCGCTAATTCATCCGCTTGTACTACACCAGCTCCCCATAATGCTGAAAACGCAATACCGTTTAGTAAATGCAATCCTAATGCCATACTGGCACCTGTTGGACTCTTTGGTAAAATGGTGTATGCAAACACACGGATAATTGTCAATACGTGTCCTAGAATAACTAAACTTTTGATACCAAACAATCGAATAAGCTAGTATATAAAGTTGAGTATATGTTATATGTGTGCATATATAACGGGACAAGATAAGAAATGCTTACATCTCGAGAATAATAAAAGAATACCAATTCGGTAGAAGAACCAATTAAACCAGTTAAACCTACTTGAGATGAGCTTGCACCTAAATCTTGTTTCAAGTAAATAAAAAAGAAACTGACTACCATATTTAAAGAAGCACCCATCAACATCATTGTTAAATAAAACAGGGAAACTTCAGGTTTCTTTAATAATTCTAAAATGGTAGAAGGCTCATCAAATTTAGGCCGTACGGATCGTCTACGATGTGATGGTGGGTTAGATAAATTGACAGCTTCAATAATACTTGATTCGGTTGCAAACTGAATCAATCGTTGAATTTCGTTTTGACGTATCTGCGAAGAATCCAAATCGATACCTACTTCTTCATAAGGATCCACTTGAAATCGTTTCATTTTTCTTTCATGCCTCTGTACATTTGATTTTACCTGTCTAGGCTCTGGCGATGAACTTGAAGAAGAAGAGGAAGAATTATTTGTTTGTCGATGCATATAAACCTCTTCCACTCTTTCTGATTTAAAGTGTGTATTACCAGCCACCAAAATAAAGCAAATGGCAGAACACGCATATACATAAAATATAGCATTCATATCATCAGTCCAATCCGTAATAAATCCAACCAACGATGAAGCTACACCAAACGAAATGGATCCAAACATACGTTGTCTACCATACTGGTCTTTATTCCTTCCCAGGATTTTTAATACTCCTCCGTCCACCAAGGGTCCCACTGGTACACCAAAGAACGCAAAACAAATGGAAGTAATGGTAACTAGTATAATCGTCAATCGGCTCTTTTCTGTATCGTCCGTCAAGTGTTGTACTACTACTGATATACCCATCACACTGACAATAGCAATCGTAGCTAATGTATGAACAATACACATGATGTAACCATGCGTTTTGGTTTTATCTGCTATAGTTGCCCATAAAGGACATGCAATTGCCGAAATAAATGGTGCTATTATATGTTGTTAATAATTGTACATGTTGCTTGAAGCTTTTCTTTTCTTTTTTTTTCTTTTTTTTACCAATGGCTACAAGTAGTCCAATCTGATCACTTTTAAGTCCTAATTGGGAGGAATAGAATAAAGCAAGATAAACTGGCGCAGAACCTTGACAAGCGAATAAGAATGTGTATAATAGTTTAGGTGCAAGATAAGGCATAACCCTTTTTTTTTTTTCAGAAAAAAAAATAATTAAAGTTTTTGAATATTAAAGGGGGAAGCACCAGTTATGAGAACGGTACAATTTGTTAAAGCAAAAAAAAAAAAGGAACCAGCTGATACACATAAATCTCGGGATAAAAAAATATGGTCATGATATGGAGCGTACTTGTTTATCAAGCAGGTCTTTTTTTAAAAAACAATTTACTTTTTGTGTGTGTCTTGTAACCCGCGTACTTTCCGTAAAGCTAATAAGTACAGCATCTATTACGCAAAAACAGTTGTCAACCATAGTTTTTTTTGTTTTTTTGTTTTTGATAACGCAAAGGGTGTACACTGTAAAGCAAACCGCAGTCCTGGCAACGATTTCCTTTTTTGGGCATAAAAAAACTATAAAAACCCCCCACTTTTTTTTCATGCTCCATTTTCTTCTTTTTTTTTTCAAAAAAGGAGCCACTTCGGGTATATCATGAGTACTTTGAAGTCCAATTTCATATCACTCAGTGTTGATGTGCCGGCTTATCCTTGGACAAGTCTTAAAGTCAGCCCAATGTGCGGTAACGTATCTTTGAGTGTTAGTCAGATATCTTGCTTCGTTGTTGACCATCGAAGGCTTTTTTGACGTAAAAAATCAATAAGCTGGACTTTAGATGCGACCTATTCAGGTTATGGTAAGCCCTATGACCATAGCTTGGATTGTGCGAGTTCACCTTCTTTCTGCTCTCTGTGGGTATCATTCATTTGATCGCTCGGCTTCCGTGAAAAGGGACGTTGGCTCCGCCCTTATATAAATAATGAAAATGAAAAAAAAAAAACTGTAAATGTCTTTTTAATAATGTCTTGTGTCTTTTTAATAAAGTAATGAATATTTTTTACAGCGTCTTTTGATGGTGGCAATAATATACAATTACGCTCTCCCTTTTTTTTTACTGTCTTTGACAATGGCATTTATTTCATCGCGTCATTGGTAGTGGAAACTATGAGTCTTTTTTTGTTGTTGTCTTCCAAAATGGTTATGAGAAAGAAAAGAAACGCGTTGTTGTTGTTGTTGTTGTTGTTGTTGTTGTTGTTGTTGAAAATTGTGTCTTTTTAACATAATGGAGAACATTGTATTCTTTTTATTTTACTGCGGCAATCACGCATATTTTTATTTTTTAACCATCTTATAAAAAAAAGGGTAATTTTTATTTGTTTAAAAAAACGTTATCATTGGGGGTTTTGTGTACATGTTTTTTTAAAAAGAGAGCAAGAGATAGAAAGAAAAAAAGAGAGATGAATGTGGAAAAAAAAAAGATGATGATATGTGTGTGTGTGTTTGTGTGTGTATTTGGATTTTTTTTTTTAAGAAAGTAAAAAGCTATTTTGACCTTCCCTCATGGATGTCAAGAGTCTTGCCTTCATAATTTCTTTTGTTGTATAAGCAGGCATCTTGAAATAATTAGCACAAGTCATAACAGAAGGTAAATAATCATCAGCCGTTAAAGGTTCTTCAGGGATCTTGCGTACGACTGTAAATACAGGACGTAATGCCTTCCATCCACCAATAGGTAATCTAGGTGACCCAGTTGTGAATTGTAAGAATTGACGTCGTTCTGTAGCTTCCATCTCTGAAAGAATCTGCAACAAGTATCGCACAGGATTACTTTCCATTGTGAAACCGTGATCGGCTCGAATGGTATCAGATAATGTAGCCAAACTCCAGTCTTCCTCAGCTTTGCCGAAAAGTGATACCAGTTCTAAATGAGTCAAGAGTTTTAAATCGTCAATTGCAAAGAGTCGATTAAAGCCTTGGCGGAATGCTGTTACTTGTTGTGCAATACCGGATCCTGCAATGCTGTCCTGAAGTAATTCAATATACTCGTCTACATTGTTAATTGTAACTGCGATTTCAGTACCACCCATCTTTTTTTTAAGAATAAAGCACGTTAGTATTCACAATTAAAAAAAAAAAAAAGCTTCTTTTTTTTTGTACCTTTAATTCATAACTTGGATCACCAGGAAGAGTAAAGTCCAAACATAAGTCATCTAATGATGCGTCATCTACGCGAATATCTTTAATAGCCTTGGCCTTTTCTTCATTTGACTATTTTGAAGAAGAAAAAATTAGTATCAAAAAGTAAAAAAAAAAATTACTTTTTTGCAGCTTCTTTTTTTTTTTTTACCGTAGTAGAATCATTGTTAATTTGACGTTTCTTCTCAATAAAGGATTGTAACGTATTAACTGACTTGGCCAAAACGGGATCAATTTCCTAATAACAATAAAGTTAATACCTAAATTAAAGCAAAAAAAAAAAAAAAGTTACCATCAAAAGTTCAGGTGTAGGCTTCACATTATCTAAAGCGACCTTAAAGAAAGCTGGACTAAAAGGAATATCAATAATTCTGAAATCCAATAAACCCTTTGCAATAAACTGTCCTAATGTCTTGAACAAATGCACAATCTTCTTTGTTGATTTAGACCCAGACTTTGCCAAAGTCTTGGGGAACAATCCGTTAACAGACTCCACATACCCCTTTTCAGACTTTTGAGATCCTCTCCACATATTTAAAGAATGCTTACTAAACTCTTTAGAAGTAGATGCGTAGAATTCCAACGTAGGCCCCATACCAGTACCCTCTTCATCCATATACTCAATCTCGAGCACTGTAGGCGAGCTACCGAACAAGTCCAAGATCTTGATAGCTGATTCAAGCATCTGACTACGCACAATACGCACCTTTTGTCTTTCCATACGTCCCAACGTAGGCTGTTGCTCCGAATCGTTACGAGGTCCATTTTGCGTATTGTTACGCATTTGAAGACTTTGCCAACGAGCGATCAAGCGAGAGTAACCAAACGATGTACTTTGAATAAACAAATATCTGGTTTCAAATGGGAACAAAAATGGTGCAATATGCATTAACCAGTAGGTCCAGGTAGGTAAACAAGAACTGGCAACAATAAGTGGTTCTTCCAATTGACGGTTCATTTTGGCAGTGAGCTTTCGATTGATAAAGTCTTGAGAGGTAATACCGTTAGGGCGTTTAGCAATAGCAGGAGAAAGCGCCTTTAAGAGATCAATCACTTGGTTACAGGTAGAATCATCTTGCAATTCCTTCGGACGCACAATGTTGGCGAGTTGACGCACAGGTGTAGCGGACGACTTCTTGGCTTCTGCTTCTGTTATTTCAGTAGCGGATACCCAAATACGTTCGTAAGTAATAGGGTAAGATGTAGACCAAAAGTTACGACCTTTACGATGCTCATTCTCGGGATTCATTTCGTATTGGTGAACAGCAGCATACACAGTAGAATCGTTAGGGATAACAGATCCATGTAACGAGAATTGAATCTTCCATTCGCCTTCCTTCTTTTTACTGGAACTGGCAGAGGCCTTTTCTACTTCCTCTTCCTCGGTTTCATCCTTTTTTACGACAACTGCTTCAGCCATTTCGACATCCTCGTTATCTTGTGCATCAATATCCATTTCATCTTTACCTTCGTCAATCAATACATGCTCCTCTTCTTCTTCATCGTCCTCTTCCTCGTCGTCTTCCATATCACAAACAGCAGATGATGCACTAATACGAGCAAGTAAGTATTCTTCCAACACTCTGAATGTAGCAACAGCATGTGTAGACACCATCAGTTGCTTATAAGCATTAGGAATATCTTCTCCGGCACCAGTTAATCTTAAACGTAATTGCTTGGCCAACATACTTGTAGGGTTACGTAAACTTTCATTGGAAGAAGATTCTAAAGGAGTAACCACTTCAAATGCTTCAGAACGACTCAATATCTCTTGTAAACGAACAACGAGTTTCTTGAGAGCATTGTTACCGTTTTGATCAATGTCAGGTTGATCCACAAAGATAGATTCAAAGAGTTGAGTACGGTCCTTGAGAGATGCCTTGAATTGGCCTTCTTCTTTCGTCAAGTAAGCTAATAAAGCCTTCATCAAACCAGAATTAATCAATTCGAAACTACTGATACCCATAATAGAATCACGCAAGTAAACGGATAATCGCTGTAAAGTCTTTTCAGAGGCAGGATCATCATCGTCAGTAGGAGAAAGAATATTGTTTGTAAAATCAATGATTTCTTTTAAGCTACCACCAGCGGGTACACAAGTACCATCCACGGATTTCTTTTCAGCATAATTCTCAACAAAATACTGAGCTAATTGAATAATGTATTTACGAGTAGAGTTCTTTCCTACACCCTTTTCAGCTTCAGCACTTTGATGACGATTTAACTTTTGTTGTTGTTGTTGTAAGAAATCATATCTACTGCGTAACAGAGCTTGTAAATCACCACGATCTAATAATCTACGATGAGCAGATCGGAAATCACTAGAGGAAGGGCCACCGCTTTCTTCTCCAGACTTGTTTTCCTTTTTTGAATCTTCTTCGTCTTCGTCACTTTCATCTTCCTCTTTTTTGCCGTCTCTCTTTTCTGCATCCGTAGTGGTACCATCACTTTCGTCTACAGTGGTATTATCATCCTGCTGCGGTGCTGCGGATTTTTTTTCTAGAGGTTGATCTTCATCTGCTACAAAAGGTAACTTGGAAATATTTTCAATTTCGTAAAGTACACCTTCTCGTTCAAATAAAAAGTGATATATCTCGGGTAACTTTTTAATCATGAGTTCAGTTTGATAAAGCGCATCGATTAATAATGCTGGGTGTTCTTGACGAGTTAAGATACCGGATAAGAAACTAGATAACGAAACGTTTTTGAGCACCTTGGAGAGGGTATCGGTGTCGGAATAATGAATCAATTTGACAAGTGTGTGTGTTACCAATTGACGTACACGTAAATTCACTGTGGAGGCGTACATATCCAAGATGAGTGGGATTAAGACAGTGTCCATCTTTAACAAGACTTGAGGATCGTTTTGGAACCATTGTACACGAGGATCAAGGGTAGAGTCCGTCTCACTGGGTCGACGTAATCCGCCTTCTTTAAATCTTCTGGAATTAAACATATCATCCTTGGGTAACGGAGGTAATAAATCAACAATAGTTTTCATAATGGTAGGGACAGAATCACGCCATTTGGTATCGAGTGTAATATGAATTGGTTTTTCATTATCCAGAGTTGAAGGTACAGTAGATGCACCAGTCAATATTTGATAAAAGGCGTCAATCAAGCCTAATTTTAATAACTCGAAACTAAGTTGAGGTGATGCCTTTGAGATACTACGGAATATACGTAACAAGTCTTGAAAGGTACCAGCATGAACGGCATTTGAATTTCCAGAGATAGGAATCAAACCAAATAAAACCTTTAATAAATCTACAGTGATGACACGTTCCAAGGATTCGCGTTGGTTACGATAACTTTCCGAGATTCTTACCCAACAATGACAGGTTAATTCAACGACGGATCTATCCGAGTAACTGATGGTGTTCATTAATGTAGGTGTGATTTCCATTACTTGAGAAAATGAATCTTGATCGATACCACGCATACAGTTGGAGGCTGTACGTAAAGCAGTACGTTGAGCATGAATACTAAAGAAATCAAAATACATCATGACAGCACTTAGTCCGCCTTCATGTACAACGGCTCTTGGTAACTGAGCGGATATTTTCTCCAAAGCATAAAGAGCTTGTTCAGCTAAATCGATATACTGAATTGATTTTAACTTTTGACAGAGAACACTAATAGCACCATGGAATACAACACTAGTCACCGCAGTAGGCATTGCTTCCAAGAGATTTGAAATACAACGACAAGCCAATAGCATGACTTCGGGGTTAGGACCAGAAAACCCTTCACTCATTGCTAATGCCAGCATCATATCTTCATCCATATCTTCAGTCATGGGGATCATTTCCTCAGGACCCTTCATGATTCTGACTAGTTCTTTACAGAAATTATCACTGGAAAAGTAACCAGCTAAATTATCTTCACTGCTAACAGATAAAATCTCGGCTAATTCTTGTAAAGCGATTAATTGCATGGTTGAATCCTCTTGGTTTTTAAGACTGGCTAAAATGGATCGAAATCTACTCGAATCAGAAGACATGATACCACCAAATAATCCTTGCATTTGAAGACCTAATGTTCTGCGCATGTTGGATAATTCTTCATCTTCTTCGTCTTCGTCTTCTTCGTCTTCTTCTTCTTCTGGTTCATTATCCTCTTCATCTTCTTTTGGTTCATCCCAATCATCATGCATCACCTCTTCTTCTTCATCATCGTCTTCTTCACCATCATTATTATAATAATCAAGTGAAGTATCAACTGGTTTATTTTCTTCCTTTTCCTTACTAGTCAATATATAAAATGTCTGGGTTATTTTAAACTGTATCATCATTAATCATTTTAAAAACTTACGTTGAAGCGGTAATTGATTTAGTAGTAGTAGCGGTAGTCGTAGGAGTTACAGAACTTTCACCTGCCTTTTGTTTTCCTTTTGTATCCATTTTGGTCTTTTTATTATTTAATTCTTGTTGTTCTTTTTCGATTTTTCTCTTTTCAGACCTGTTTTTTTTTTGTTAGTGTTTTTTTTTTATTTTATTTGTATATTTTATTTATTTTACCTTGTGTGGGGTTTATTTACAGACTCCTTTTTATTTCTTAAACTATAACGTTCAGCGGGTTTAGAAGAGTCCTTTTTGTTTCTTTTTAATTTATTGGACTTTTGTTCCATAAGAAAGGGGGGGTTTTACGTTTTTTTTTTGTTGTTTAAAAAAAAAATCCTTTTTTTTTTTAATATATATTCTTGTATTTTTTTTTTCTCTGTTCCTTTTTTTTTTATGTATTCCTTTCTTAAGAAAAAGGGTTGCGTTTAAAAAAAAAAAAGAAAAAAGCGTGTTTATGTATATCTTCTTTTTATATATATGAATATGTGCAAGAAGAAAAGGGAAATAAAAAAAGAAGGCCAGATTTATTTATTTTAAAAAAGAAAAAAGAAAAAGAGAAGTACACAGAAAAAAAAAGGTTGTTTTTTAAAAAATACCCAACATCCATGACTGCTGAAAAAAACACAATTACGTAATAATCGTTCAAGTTCCGAGTATTTTTTGCATCTGTTTGCTAAAGTACCTTTCACAACCATCGCAGAACTTTATAAATCAGTAAACAAGAAACCGCTTGATAAAACTCTGGTTGATAAAGTAAACGTATTATTATCATTACTTTTGGTTTCGTGCTACTGTGTGTAAGGAGAAAATAAAGCTCGAGTAGTATTACACCGAAACATCCCTGAAAAAAACAAACGGCAACTAGTGTCTCGTTAACTATACACACACACCTCCCTGTTAATAAAAGCACGTCGACTTTCTTTTTTAATATCGAGTGATAAAAAGGTAGGCGTATTAGACCACTCAAAAATCCTTCTTTTTGATCAGTGATAGAGTAAAAACAAAATGCACTGATGTTGAACGCCACAAGGGTGTAAAGTTTGGACCCTACTTGTTAGTTTAAGAAAAAAAAGGTGGTAGGCCTCCCTTCCTAGTCTCCGTAAAGAGAGACAGTAGTTGTAGCAGTAGTATTTAATGGCTAATTAATACCACTATAAAGTATTTGTTTCAACGGATAAAAAGAAAAAAGATGGCTGCATTTTACATTAATACAAAGAACCACGTTTCACCATTTTTTTATTTTTTTTTTACAACCCAAATTTAGTACACGTATTAAATAAATAAAAATTTCATTTTTTTTTTTTTTTTTTTTTTTTTTCCACTCTTTCTCTTCTTCTTCTTTTTTTTTTTGCTCCCAAAATTCCTTTACTTAAAAGAAGTAATTTAATAATGTCAGATTCTGACGTCGAGAAAAGTTCCGTATCCGTTAAACGAGCAAGAGAAGCAAGCGTTGAAGATCAAGCAACTGAACAAGCTCCATTAGACCCTGAAGACCAAACGAAATTGATTTCTCAACTGCAGGAACAACATTTAAAAGATGGCGAATCTTGGTGTTTAATTTCAAAGGCTTGGTACGACTCTTGGACAAAATATTGTGCTCGTATGAGCAACCCTGATACTAGATCCATTGGTGAAAAAACTCACCCAGGTCCCATTCGTAACCAATCTCTTTATAAAAATGGTCAAATCGCCGAAGATTTAATTTATAATCAAGACGTGTATGGTGTACCCATGTCTGCTTGGAAAAAATTGGTAGCATGGTAAATAATGAAGCCCTCTTTCTCTCCCTTTGTTCGTTTTTTTTTCTTATTTCTTTATTCTTTTTTTTATTGTTATTGTAGGTATGGTGTTGATGACGAAAGTGCAGATCCTATTGAAAGACAAGTAATCAACACAACTAATGGTTTAATAGTTGAACTCTACCCACCTCAATTTCGTTTATACGCTATCGAACATGACGAAACATCATTTATCAGCAACTTGGAGCATTGTCCCGTCATCACGTTATCACAAACTAGCCTCGTTAAAGAATTTTTACACGCTGTCAGAGAAGCATTTTATTTGGCACCAGATACTGAAATACAAGCCTGGATATTGAAAGAGAGTCCAGTAGTTAGTAAACTTCCTAATATCTCAGTCACCAATTTAAGTCAAGCTACTTTATTAGATACGGATGATCAAGACGCTATTTTATCTCGTTCTGGTAAATTTAATTTGGCTATTGAAACAAAATTAGAAAGCTTTCCTTCCGAATCTTTAACTAAAAACGATACTTCGTCCGTTTCTTCTACTTCAAGTGTGTTTGCTAATGGATTTAATAACTTGTCTACTTCAACCCCTCCTCCTCAAGCTGTTACTCCCAAATTCGCACGAGGTGTTTGTGGTTTGCAAAACTTGGGCAATACTTGTTTTATGAACTCGGCTTTACAATGTCTTAGTAATACTCCACAATTAACAAAGTATTTCTTGGGTAAATATCATAATACAATATGTATATACAAATTTCTTTGTTTTTTTCTAATTTTATTGTATATGTTTTTTTTTTGTCTGTATGTGTGAATATATATAGCTGATTTATATAAAAAGGATTTGAATCGAGAAAATCCATTGGGTTTGAATGGTCAGATAGCAGAAGAATACGCAGAATTAGTTAAAAAGTTATGGAGTGGACAATCATCCAGTATTGCACCAAGAGATTTCAAATATACGCTAGGCAAATTTAATAAGTCGTTTATTGGATATCACCAACACGACACACAAGAAGTATTGGCCGTCTTATTAGATGGTCTCCACGAAGATTTAAATAGAGTCGTTAAAAAGCCCTGTATTGAACCTCCTGAATATGACGGCTTGACGGATAAAGAGATTGCTGATCTTAGTTGGGAGTATCACAGCGTTAGAAATGTTTCTTACATTGTTGATTTATTTCAAGGACAATTTAAAAGTAGATTGATTTGTGGTTATTGTAATCATGTCTCTGTCACATTCGATCCATTCACCTACTTATCTTTACCACTTCCAATTAAGAAAAAAATCAAGACTCCAATTGTGTATGTACCATATGATCCTTCTCAACAAATTCAACGTATGGTAGTCACCGTAGGAAAAGATGCAAGTATCGCTCACCTTCAAAAAGAAGTCGCTAAAATGATGTCTGTCGAAGACCCTACTTCTCTTTTAATGGTTGAAATCTTTAACCATAAAATTTACAAGGTGCTTCCTTTATATGAACCTGTTGCTAGCATTGGAAGTTCCGATAGTATTTACGTATACCAACTTCCTGGTTCTGTTCCTCCTGTTCGTAAAAGATCTTTTGGTTATTCTCTGCAAGCAGAACCAGCAGCAGCAGCTGTAGATGAAAATCAATTAATTGTCTTTCCTGTTTACTGTGCCACTGTCTCCACCAGTGAATCCTCTTACAGTTCTGTTAACCAGTTTGGTGAACCTATTATATTAGCCGTCCGTTACAAAGATGCTAATAATCCTGATCTCTTATACAAGTTGGTGTCTCAGCATGTTGAACGTTATACTCAATTCAAACTGTTTGAAGAAATTAAAGGATCTGATGTACCAACAACTTCTATTGCCGAAGAACTTTCTTCAGATACTGTTGTTGAAAATGGACAACCCATGGATGAAGAACTTCCTCAGTATGAAACCATCATGAGCCATGATACGAACCAAGCACAAGACATGGATATTGATATTCAACCTCAATTGATTCATACCGCTGCTGCTGTATTACCTGCTGGAGGTAAAAAGATTGAACCCATGAGTAACTTGTTTGCAATGAAGGTGTTCTCAGCTCCCCGTTCGTATTATAGTGACGGTGAAGAATTACTACCTACTAATGAAAGATGGAATAATTTGATCGATCTTCGTGAACGTGCTGAACAGGAATACTTGCAACGTCAAGAATATTATAAACAACAGGAACAATTAAATCAAACTGAAGAATGTTATGCAGATGATAGTGATATGGGTGAACCCACTGCTAACTCAATTGATTTAACTTCGGACTTACAAGAATCTGTTGTTTTACCCTCTGAGATGGAAGACGATGATGAGGATGATGTTGTAGAAGATGCTGCTGCCTCTTATGCACAAGATGGAATCAATAATGATTCAATGGACGATATCTTACAAGATCCACCTTATAATTCGCAACCTTTTGAAGAACTCAAGGACGAAGATGAAACTGATGACCTTGATTCCATTCAAAACAACTCTAACCATCTTTCAGATACTGATAGTGATAGTCAGTTCCTTGCTACTACCACTGCAACTAACCCTACACCAGTAACCAATCAACCTAGATTCGCCAATTTATCTAAACACAAGGTCACTTTACCTCCTAGTACCATTATCCGACAAGGCGAAGGTATTTTATTAGAATGGACAGTTAAAAAAGCACAAGAATTGTTTGGTACGTCTCGTTCCTATGGTGATCCAAACGCTGTCAACACCGAGGCATGGGAAGATATGAACGACTTGGGCGATCCTAACCTTGTAACAGGTGAAACCAGCCAACCCAAGCAAGTCACTTTATCTGATTGTTTAGATGAATTTACAAAGGAAGAAGAATTAAGTGAAGAGGATCTTTGGTTCTGTCCTAAATGTAAAGAACATCGACAGGCTACAAAGAAATTCGATCTGTGGCGTATGCCTGAAATCATTGTCGTTCATTTAAAACGATTTAGTCATTCCCGTACCTTGAGAGATAAGATTGATGTCATGATCGATTTTCCTATTACTGAACTTGATTTAACTGATCGTGTAATGAGTCTTGAAGATCCTCAGAATATTAAGGATGAAGATAGGTTGATGTATGATTTATATGCTGTTGATAATCATTTTGGTGGTTTAGGTGGTGGACATTGTAAGTTTTTTTTTTTTTTTTTTTTTTTTTTTTTTGTATATATATAAATATACGTATTAATTGCTTTCTTTTTAAAATGTAGATACTGCGTATGCTCAAAATTTTGAAGATGGAAATTGGTATAACTTTGATGACAGTCATGTTAGCAAAGTAAACGCAGAAGCTGTCAAGGTAAAGAGTTTTTATTTGTATTCATTAGATTTTTATCTTATTAAACATTTATAAAATATAGACAAATGCGGCATATCTCTTGTTTTATAAACGTAGAAGACAAGTAACCTCAGAAACAAAAGACGTAGAAACAATTATTCAAGAAGCGAAGGAAAGGCAGCAGGCTGCTGAGGAAGCCAATATATTCACTCCTACTGAAACATCTTCTGATGATAATCCACATCAAGTTACAGGCGAGGATCAACCTATCAAAGAATACCCTCTTCCTGAAGACTTGTCTGCTTTGTTTTAAAAAAAAATAAAACTCTTAATAATAAAAACACTTAATATTTTTTTTAAAACGCTATTTTTTTTTTATATATATGTTTAAAAGGCTAAACAAAAAGTGCCCCTTTCTCGACATTTTTTTTTATTGAATTACAAAAAGGTGAGTTATGTGAGTTAAAGTTTGATTGTTTTTTTTTGTTTAAGCAGCTTGCTTCTTGGCAGCAGCACAGGTGGAACCAACAGCGAAACGACGCTATAAAAAAAAGGGGTAAATTAGAACTTGCAACCTAATTTTTTAAAATAAAAAAAAAACTTACTTGGTTTCTCAACTTCATCAACTTGAAACGATCGAAATCGGTCAAGTTAGAACGAACCTTACGTTGCTCGAGCTTCTTGGCCCAAGCGGTCTTGTTCCAAGCAGCAACGGTCTCGTTCTTCTCAAGAGCCTTGATAAGAGCAGATTGACCGACTTGACGAGGAAGGTCCTTGATGACAAGAGGAGTCAAGACCATACGACGGTAAGCAAAAGCTTGACGAGAGACACCAGTGGTAGGACCATCGATAAGAGCACGGTTGTGATCAATAATGTCAACAATAACGGCTAACTTACCGGCATCAGTACCGTAGTTAATGAGGACAACACGACCAACTTCGACTTGACGCTTGAAAGTACCTTGCTAAATACAAATTATAAAAAAAAAATATGCTTTTTAGTTTTCCCAGCTTATTAAGTTTTAAGGGAGCACAATAAAACACACGAAGAGAGTAAATGGTAAAGAAAAAATGACTGGTACATAAATTGAATTGATATTGGTGTTGGTGCTGCTGCTGCTGCTGTTGTTGCTGTTGTTATTGTTGCTATTATTGTTGAGTTCTTTTTATTTCAGTCTGGGTCCAACTATTTTTTTGTTTTTTTTTAAGGGCTGTCAATCTCGCTTAAAACATATATACTACACAAAAAAAAAAGAAAATCTATACTGGTTTCTTTGTTCTTCTCTCCAATCCATCGGTTATTTGTTGTAATCATCCATCTATCTCTCTGTGTTTTATTGTATCCATTCTTTATATAAAAGTACATACCACCATGGTTGATAATCTGGATGGTCTAGAGAAAGAGAAAGTACGCTTATGGTAGCACTTGTTGATTTCAATTTACACCTTTTTTTTTTTCTTGGTTCCCGCATAGCGTAAAATTATTTTTTAAAAGTGCTCCAAGTCCGGCTCGGAAATGTATTTGTACGTCACCGTAATCTTTTTTTCTGGTCCCCCTCTCTCACTCAAGTTTTATGTTCAAGAGAGTAAACGTACTCGTTTAAATAAGGTTAGGTAGAGGCGAGGGTTCTCTTCTCCTTTAAAGATTTTTTTTATCAAGTGTTTAGTTTATATAGCACTTTTCAATTGTACTGATTTTTTTTTTTTGGCGCGTTTTTGGAAAGTTTGCTGTACACTTTGTACTCGCGCCTGAGAAACACTACATATCGTCTCGGAAATGCTATCTAAACATATCAGAGATTATTCGCTGTGCTTTCTGCTCTTCTGAACCTAGAACGATATTTTATACGCTCATATTCATTTCGTACACAATTCTTCCCTATATATATATTTTTAATAAAAGAAGAAAAACGCGAATTGGACCAAATAAAGATAAACAATAACAGTAAGTCATTTCTTCTGCTTATTTTATACACGCCGTATTGAAGTATTTAATGGCCAAAAAGGCAATTATACACACTTTTTTTTTTTTTTTTTGCATTCGCAGATTTCTATAAAACCTGTCATTTTCAATCACCCCCTTCTTTAAAAAAATGCTGTATTACAATTTTTTAGCGTTCAAAGCAGTATATTGGGGATAATTAAACGGTGAGGCATAAGAAGTTTTAATTCTTTAAAATGAATGTCATAGTGATAAACAAAATATACAAAAATAAATATGTTATTGAAAGTCGATTGACACTATCGTAAACTCTAACAATGTATAAAATGTAATGATTGTGTGTCACTGACACTCGCCTTTTTTTATTCTTTGAAAGGATGACTGAATAACACTTGCGTTTCCTATCCTTTTTTTTTTTTAAAAAAAAAATGATTCTGCAGTTGTTCATTTTGTAAACTTTCCAAAGAACCAGTTGAATTTTTTTTCCTGCAAGAATTAATGGTGTAACCTATATTTCCTGTCAAGCTACTTGGATGGGACTCCATTGTGATAAAATTAATGTGATAAAATCAAAAGATGATCGAGAAACTTTAAGGCAAAGTAGATCTCGAGTAGTTCCAAAATATCCGCACAAGCACAAAACCGATTGACCCTTAGAAATGATCAAAAATTATTAAAAATGGCCAACCGAAAAAAAAAGTAGAAATATATAGAATAAGCAGTTTTTAAAAAAAAAATGATATTAAAGACAACATTCTAATGACTAACTTTTACAAAGTAACTTGGGCAAAAGAATCATTTCCTGATGTTTAATTACGCAAAAAAAATATCTTATTTCGGTCACTGTAAAAATGACTTTTTTTTTATAGAAGTAATGCCTAAACATTCACTTAAAAACACGCGTTTCGCAGCTAATTTTCTAAAGATTCACTGCTGATACACACTCCATTCAAGTCTAAATTTATTGTCTTTGTAACATCTATTTCATTATTTTCTCCTTAGATATATCAGTTTGATTATTATTCTTTTATTTTATGAGTAACATCGATTTGATAATACACTTTCGAAGACTAGCCTTTTTACAATTTTTTTCGTAAATTAAATAAACACGTCTTTGGTAACTTAATACAAAATCGTCCCTTTTTATCCCTTTAATGTATAAACAGGAATATTGATTTAATTGTATTAAACAGAGCATTAATATAAAAAGTAAAAACTATATCTTCTTTATATATAAAACAAAGAAATGGTTACATGTTATAAATCACTGAAGTAGGATTTAGATATAAAATATTAAGAGAATATTTAACTACAATTAAAATCCCCTGTCATTCACACATACAAAAAAAAAAAGAACAATGTAAAGAAGCGGTTTATCTATCGATGTCTAAAACGGCAGCTCTTGTTATTAAATTTCTTGCCGAAATGGCAAGACTTTCTTCTTGCATTTGTCTCTCCTAAGTACCAAGAGTTAATATAACGGCTATTAGGTTTTTTTTTTAAAAAAAATAAATACAAGTCTACTTACAAAAAAAGACGAAGCAGCAGTAATAGTGAATTGTATTATCGTATTCACTTTTGAAAGAAGATGATCGCGCAATTTCGTTGTGTCTCGTATTAATTTCTACTGCGGATCTCATAGCCTTGCGCTAGCTTATATTCGGCAGTTTCTTTAGGAAGAACCTTGGTCCTTTTTTACAGACATAAAGAAAACGCAGAATAATAAATATGAGCTCATTCAAAAGGTAAACATATAAAAAATACTAACTGGATGGTATGCATTGTAAAGGAAAAAGAGAAAGAAAAGTGATTGATTTACTTTTAAAAAAAGTTAAAATACATGTGGAAGCCACGGTCTTGGGTCATTTATATCGAGCGGCAGTACCACGCTCTTCAGATTTTAGTGAACTTGTTTTTCTGATTAACGAAGACCCTGGAGATACGGTTCGCTGTAGTCGTATAAGAGCTATATTTACCATGAGAGCAGTAAGAATTAGTCAAAAGTTAAATACGAGACAAATGGACACAAGTAACTAAATAATGAAAGCTCGGCTCAAGTTCTACGCATTTCTTTTTTTAGATTGTAGGTCATACGGGTGAACACTGATCAACTGCGGAATTGTCCTCACGGTCAGACCTTCTACGCGGCATTTACTGTGCCTTGATTATTTAGAAGATCAACAAAATAATCCTATCATCTTTCAAGGCTCATAAAACATTTGCTTTTTTTACGTAAAAAGACCTTTTTTTTTTTTTTTTTTTTTAATCTCGTCCCAGAGAGTATGTATGGGGCTCGTTGCGATGATACTGGAAATCTTTATTATATAAATCGTTATGACGGTTTGAAAAAAGGTTCCGAAAGAACACTAGCAAGAAACACTGTACGTCATTCATTTTTTTTTTGCAGGACAAAAGGGCGTCATGGGCTGAGCTTGAGTGGGCTGAGAGCAAAAAAATAAAAAATCTAATGCTGAAACTAACCTTTTTTTTATATATATCTCTCTCTCTTAATAACATGATATTCATTAGGTTATTTATTTTACTGTTAAGTTCAAGTCTATGTTTTGGTAAAAGATATAAATAAGTTTTTTTTTTTTTTTTGATGTGGCTGAAAAAACCAAAATTTAATATATCCCTATAATAATAAGCTGTGCAAAAACCTGGTAAATAATACTTTTGCTGAATAAACAGTATTTAACAGTTATTAATAATTAAAAAAAAAACCAAGTTGTGTTATGGCATGGCATGGGAGACGATTGTTGTAATCCAGAGTCGATGGGTAGAGTAAAAGGATTGCTGGAAAGTCAATTGCCGGGAACTTTTATTTACAGTGTGAGAGTGGGTGATACAACTGAAAGCGACCATAAGGCAGGTTTCTTTGGGAAAATTAATGATCAGGTTGACGCTGTGTGTGAGGAATTATCTAGTATACCTGAATTAATGAATGGATTTAATGCCATTGGCTTCTCTCAGGTAAAAAGCAAAATTACACATAATAAAAGAAGGATGACATCTGTTAACACAAAAAAAAAAAAAAAGGGTGGATTGCTTTTAAGGTACGAAAAATGCATGTATAAGAATTCAAGCAGAAAAAAAAAAAATCCCCTTGAAAAAAAAAGTAAAATTTGGTTAAATTATTATTGACTATTCAGAACTTACGTGGAACGATGTAATCGACCCGCTATTCATCGTTTGATTACGTTTGGATCGCCCCATGGAGGTTTGTGTTTTATATATTTTATATTAGCCGAGTATGAAATTTAAATATAAAAAAAAAAAAAAAAAAAAAAAAAAAAAAAAAAGGTGTATCAGATATTCCAAACTGTATGAACCCAAGAGATTTTACATGTAGATTAATGAGATCTATGGTTAAAAGTGGAGTATATTCAAATTATATTCAAAATCGAATTATTCAGGCACAGTATTACAGAGATAAAGGGTACCTTGAAAAGAATCAATTCTTACCTTTTATCAATAATGAATTGGTGGACGAAAAGAATGAAAGTTACAAGGAAAATATACAGTCTCTAGACAAGCTTATTTTGATCCGATTTAGTGAGGATGTTATGATTAAACCTGGATTCAGTGCTGTAAGAAGGATTAAATAAATACAATACATTACTAACCAACTAAAAACTATTTAAATTTAGTGGTTTTGGATAGATAATGATCAAGGTGAACTCGTGCCATTACAGAACCAGACTCTTTATAAAAATGATTGGCTTGGATTAAAGTCTTTGAATAATCAAGGACGTCTAGAATTTTTAGTATGTCCAGGACAGCATGTAAGGGGAAGACTATAAAAAATGTGTTTTACCTTGTATTATTGACGACAAATTTTTTCTCTTTTAGATGCAAATAAGCGATGAATACTTAAGTGACAATGTTATTCAACCTTATTTGATTGAACATCAAAAGATACAATTGATTAAGCAAGACTAGCAAATACATTTTTTCCAAATTTGACAAGCCCGTTTTTTTTTTTTTTTTTTTGCTTATAAATTTCCCCTCTTTTTTTTTCTTATTTTTATTTCTTTTTCTTTCTTGTACAATTAAAAAAATAAATATTTAACAATAAAAAAAAAATGAAGGCTTTTATAATTCTCTTTTTATTCAGTTTGGTGTCATTCGTTTATAATTTACCCATCACAATAAAAAGCACACCAGTAACAGCAGCAGCAACAACATCTACAATAACAACATCATCATCATCATCATCATCACTAATAACAACAACAACAACAACATCATCATTATCATCAACAACAATAGAATCAATAGAAGACAGATGCCCAAATACGGAATACGGTATACCAGTGGAAAGATTTGCGCAACTACTATCAACACATTGGCAATTTGACCACCTGGACTCAATAAAGTCTGGAACCTATAAAATTATATCAGAATTATTTCAAGAACATATCAAAATCAGTATTGAAGCAACTAATAACGATAATGATAAGAATGCGCCATTTATTAACAATCAAAGACAAAAGTCATTTAATACAGTAAGAAGTTCTTCTTCATGGGATACAATGATGGATTTAGAGATTTTGCATGCGCAAATATTTGGTGCGATTCAAGCACATACTGAAGGTAGTTTACATATCGCATGGGATCGACTATCTGATAAATTAGGGCAACCTGCATTTGAAATGTATATCCGAATGATTGCGTTGAAGCACTGTACACTGGATATAAAAGAAGAAGATGAAGGCGACTACCTAAGTTCTACTTGTTTAAAAGAAAAGGCTTCCGCACTATCTTTGGAATTAGATGAATATATTAATATTAATTTAAATGCAGTATTTATGGCCCTAGAAAAAGACATTTTGCCTAATTTATTAGCAAATACAAGTAAAGATTTATCGGATGTGTTGGCTTATTTCAATCGTTTATTCTTATTAAAAGATAACCAACATTTATACCTACAAGTGATACCTTGGTCAACTGAACAATCCGATCTAAAATCAAAGTTACTTCCATTGTTAGAAAGATCCGTCTTGAATGATGATCACTTAACTGACTTTTTTGAAAGTTATGCTTGTCTTTCACGGGCTTAGTTCTATTTGATATATATTTTACAATAAAAAACGCTGTATTCAACCCCTCATAAAAAAAAAAAAAAAAGACTTTTTTCCTTTCCTTCAAAGGACTATGCAAATGCCCCTTCTAAATAATTTGTTCACTCCTTATTAGTTCTTGTTTATTTTTCAATATGTATATAGTAAGAAAAAAAAAAAAAAGACCAGATAGTTAACCTTTTTTTATAAATAGACATTTGTTTATGTGCTACGCTACACACACAATGACAAAATGTTATTTTAACATTACGAGCCAACGTATTTTTGAGCCTAAGCCCTCTCCTTTTTTTTTTTTTTTTCCGTTGAACCCTTTATGCTACTCCTTCAATATAACTCTCTCTCTCTCTTTTTTTTTTTACGTACGTATAGTGTAAAATACACTTGCAGGCGACGATCTCCTTTTTTTTTCCGTCTGCTAAAAAGGAAATTTTTCATCCCTTGGAATACTATTCAAAAAAGTATTCTCTCTCAGCCTCAACAACAAGCCAAATTGCAGTAGTAGTACACACACACACACACACGCGCGCGCGCGCAACACAACAAAGAAACTATATTTAAATATATCATTTTTATTAAAAAAAAACATTTCTTTCTTCATTAAAAAAAGAAATTTAGTTCATAGATTGAACCAACTTGTTGATAAAGTGTTCACGGTTACCGGTATCACCACCTTCAACAAAGTGAAGACACTTACGAGGTCTCCACATGTTCTTGGGGTTCGAGAGCTTGAAAGGCCAAAGGAAGTTGGAGGCTTCCTTAAAGTGAGGTCCAACCGTAGCGATCTCATGGATAAGATCCTCAACACAGATGATGTCATATTTACCAAGAGCTTGTTCAATGACGGCATTGTCATGGATAGGAATACGTTGCTTGTTCACCTTACCATACCCGCGCTTATAAATCAACTCACGGATCGTCTTCAAGTTGGGATAACCGTAGGTCACATAGGGTTGGATCAATTGAAGCATCTCAGAGGTTGCCTTGTTGAGGCGAACAAACACACCATTGTTAATTTGCAAAAGACGAAGTAATTGAAGCACCTTACGGGGTTTAGGCGCAATGTTGTTGATACCACGGATACGGACAACAAATACAAGTTTCTCTTGAGCGGGCACGTAGTAGTTGCCTTGAGACTTGGCTTGGCGGCGAAGACGGATTTCGTTACGAGCTGCCGCCTTGTATTCAGCGTCGTATTTAGCAGCACGTCTAAAGATTTCACGGCGTCTAGCGAGCTTAGCCTATAACATGTATATGTACTGTTAAGTATTTTGTTTGTTTGTTTGTTTTTTAGACTGTCTACAAACCTTGCGACGCTCGGCCTTTTCTGCTGCAAGAGCCTCAGCAGCCTTGGCACAAGACTTGTTCTTTTTCAAGAGAGTCTCGGGGACAAGGACGTCATTGACAGTAGGAACGTTGCTAACAAACGAGATTAGATTTTTCTCTTGTACTCTTTCACTTTTTTTTACGTATAAAAAACTTACTAAGTAACCATGTTAATAATACCAATGAAAAGAGAAGGAGTCAAAACCAACCAAGGTAGAAATCAAAAGATTTAAACAAGGGAGTGAAATAAAAAGAAAGAAAAAAGAAAAAACCAGTGGCTTATAGTCTGTAATTTAATTTGTTTTTCTTTTTTTCTATTTTATTTTTTAATAATTGATTCGTATGGGTTTCCTTTGAACCCAAGTGTTATTGGATTCATTTAAAGATTGATTTCGTTTCATGGCTTGTTGTTCTTGATCATTTTTTTTCTTGGTGTTACCACGGAACAGGAAATTTGGGATTGTCGCTGAACGCTTTTTTGTTGGTGGTACTACCGTTCGGACTTGTTGGTCGCTATTATTTTCGTCTGCGGATGAACAAGATGAAGTGTCAGATATCAAGCCTGGTATACTACTACTAGGGTTTGTGTCTTGTAAATACACATCTTCCGTACTATTATTATCATTATTTTGAAAGTCATGCAGTGTTCCTTCCATTGCATTAACCATATCCTATTTTAATTGCTCAGTTTTAAAAAAATAAAATGTTGCATTTTAAAAAAATAAAAACTTGCATTTTGTTTACTTACGCTTATTCTCTGAATTAATTCCTCAGAATTCTCTTTATTACTCGATACACTTTCAAGTGCTGCTTTGTTTGCAATCTAAAAATAAGTTTTTTTTTGTACTAGGTGAGCTTTTTTTTTATTTTTAAAATAAATAATTTGCTCTTACTTCTGCATTGTTACACAATAAACGTGTGGTACTTGTAGGCTGATGAATTGCAAGCGGCTGTATTGGTTGACCCAACTGCTGTCTTAATAATTGATTTTCTTGTTCTAATTGTATAATAATATCGAGATGATCATTTGTATGATCCACTTGTACTTTGGTTATAGCTTTTAATTCTGCTTCATGTTGTTTAATCAAAAATTGTTCGCGAGCTTTTTATTAAAAAAAAAAATTAGCCCAAGCAGGTATCAAGTAAAAAAAAAAAAGTTACCTAGTAACTTTTGCTGCGTCTCTTTGTATGCATTTTCATATTGTGTTGCCTTTTTTTTCCATTCCATGACTATTGTTTTTAAATTATTTATAGTAGACTTTTTTTTTTTTTTTTTGGTTTTTAAGATAGTAAAAGTTAGTAACTTGAACATACACGCTTAAATATATAGTGTTTACTTCTTTTTGCTCTAATATTTTTTGACAATTGGAAAGATCGTTATGCCATCTTCGTTCTCTATCTGATAATCCTTCATAGCTCGTATCTAATAAAGACTGAATTGCATCTGATACGTTGGTATATTTTGTACTCGTTGAAGGTGTAGGTGGCAATGCTCTTTTTTGTTGCGATTTGTTCATTCCAATGATAATAATAATAAAAAGAAGTAAAAGCAAACATTTACTCTTTATTTTATACTCCCCCTCTCTCTTTTTTCGGTCATTTGTGTAAAATTCCTTTTTAGGGCATGTCAGAAAAAACATTTGATTTGAAAGGCAAGTCGTTTTTATCTGATTGAAACAATGCGTCCCGCCAAGAAAAATGAAATGTTTTCATTTGAAAACGCCATATTAGGTAAAAACAAAATGCGAGTTTGTCCACTTTACTCTGCAAATATAAAACACGGCAATAGTTATGTAAGAGGGAAAAAAAAGAGACTAGTTTTAGTTGTAATTTATGTAATGTATGGGAAAGGAAAAGGAAAGAAAAAAAAAAGATAATTGTGTGTTTCTAAAATAATAAGATAAAAATGCTAAAAAAAAGGGTTTTTTTTTTTTTTTTTTTTTTTACTCTCTGGAGATATCACGACCCCAGAAAGTCTTCTTGGTCCAATCGGTAATGACTAACCATCTGTTACGAGCAGAGAACAAGTTGGAGATATAAGCCGAACGCCAGAAAGCATAAGTAGCAACACCACCAGCAGCGACGTTACCAGGACCGAAAGGCACATCAGCAATTGCCTTATCTGATCCAATATAACAAAGCGAACCTTGATGAGAGTAATGGAAGGGTTTGATATCTTGAGCCTTTTGCAACTTGCGAGCCTTCTTGGCCTTTTCCTCAGCCGTAGCTGCGATCTCTACTTCGTTTTCGTACTGCTCGGTAGCATGCAATTGAGCAAACACACGAGCCAAGTACTTACCTTGTTGAGCAGCAACTTGCGCGGTAGGTGCGTACTTGGTAGCAGTAGCATCGCCAAGAGCGTAAATATCATTGGCGCCTGCCATTCTGAGCCAGTCATCAACAGCTAAACCACGACGGATATTTTGGGTCTCGGGGTGTTGAGTCATCAAGTTTCTAATTAAAGGACGTGTGGTGTTACCAGTAGCCCAAACTAACAAACCGTAAGGCATAGCTTCCTTCTCGCCGCTAGGTCCTTGTACAATAATCTCCTTTTCCTTTACTTCCTTGACCATGGTCTTGGTGTGAAGAGAAATGTGTTGTTCCTTGAATGTAGATTCGGTATAGTCGATCAATTGCTTGGAGAAAGCGGGAAGAACGTTAGGCATAGCTTCAATAAGAGTAATCTTAATCTTGCCAACGAGTTCTATTTTTTTTATTTTTTTTTCCTTTCGTTAGTTATAGATACTAGTTATAAATTATTCTTTACTTACCAGGATACCAAGCGCTTAAATCTTCGGCAAGGAAATCGTGAAGTTCAGCAGCATATTCAATACCGGTGGGACCACCACCAACAACAACCATATGCAACAAACGTTCAATTTCTTCAGGAGCTTGACCAGGGAAAGCAGCAGTCTCAATACAATCCATCAACTTTGTACGAATCTTTTGAGCATCCCAGACCTCCTTTAAGAAACAACCGTACTCTTCAACACCCTTAATACCAAAGGTTTGACTTTGAGCACCAACACCTACAACCAAATAATCGTAAGAAATAGTGCTTGTGGCTCTATCTCCCTTTACTTCGGAGTTATCTACAAAGTTTGTGTACGCGTTATGACTCAACAACAACAAAAAAAAAAGATTTACAAAAAAAAAAACTTACCAACAATTGTAATGATCTTCTTGTCAGAATCAATCTCTGTACATTCAGCTTCATAAACCTTGACCTCATTAGGCTTGTGACGGGTAATGAAACGAATAGGCTCAACCAAAGAACGATGGTCAATAGTACCAACAGTGGTGGAAGGTAAAAGAGGAGTGAACAAGAAATAATTACGAGGAGAAACAACAACAACGTTGTAAAGTTCGGTATCGATGGATTTCAAGAAAGATGTACTGGCCCAACCACTACCGAGGATCACAATAGTCTTTTTGCTAGGATCAGCGGGTGTAGGGTTCATAACAGGATGAGAGTGCTCATACATGTCTATAATTTTTCCTTTTTTAAAAAAACAAACCGAGCAACTTTTTTTTATGTAACTTACTGTAGAAAGTATAACCGATAAAACCTACAGTACCAACCTTGGTAACATTCTTAATGGCCTTCCACTTGGAGTAGGTCTTCTTGGGTGCTTCAGTGGCAGTAGCAGTAGAATTGAATCTTTGTTGTAAGGTACGTCTTACTGTAGGTGCTTGACGATAAGCAGCTAAATACGAATTATAGATAAGATCTCTGACTAATAAATTGTATAAATTTTTTTATTTTATTTTTTTTACCTCTTAACACTTGGCGAGTAGTGGACTGCATTTTTAGAATTAAAAAAATAGATTTAATGAGAGAGAAAAAAGGAAAAGAAGATGAAAATACGGGAAAACAAAGGGAAATGAAAAAAAAAATTAAAAATCACACAGGGGGTCACGTAAGGACGATTAATTTTTTTTTTTGACAATTAAAACTTCCGTCCCCGCACACAAAAAAGTTTATTTTACAAGTGTATACAAAGTATATATTTGTTTACTAATTGCTTATTGTTTTATAATGTAAATCTAACGGAGAATTTATTATAGAGCAAAATTAGTTTAAAATAAAAGAAACGCGTTGATAATTCTCTCTCTCTAAACAAAAAAAGAGAACACTTTTTTGTATCACTGTGAACCGATTTTCCCATGATCAAATCGAGTAAACATGTTTCTCCAATTAGGTAATGATTACGCCCAAGATAGTCCCTTCACACAGTACCCTATCTAGATTCTGTGCGAAAAGAACATTTCAATTGAATCTAGCACATAAAAAAGTTCTTGTAAATGAAACTGAACGCAACCTTTTGTTGCACGTGGTTCTAAGCATACCCACTTATCGCTACGATATACGTATCTCTTTTTTTTTACGTGTATTAGACAGTTACCAAAAACCTGTCCAAAGAGCCACGTTCTGCGCGAAATAAATGAGCTGATAAATCTTTTTTTTCTTTTTACTCCACACTAGATTTCCTTAAAAAGTACCCTCCCCTCATTCTGTTTGCAGCCTAAACTTCAAGGTGTCACTTTTATACAGAAGAGCGTCATCCGGAACTTCAACAGAAAAACTAGACTGAACGCTTTAAACTAATTTTAGTAGCTGCGAAAACAGACTAAACCTTTTTTTGCATCGAAATATATAATTTGCATAATATAAAAAAATAAATAAGATATATATGATAGATTTATTTTATATGGTGTATATATATATATGTAGGAAAAAAAGGGGAGTATTTAAAATAAATAATAATATATACGAAAAAAAAAGAAAGTGAGAAAGGATGTAGAAAAAAAGAAAGAAAAAGATGTTTGAAGGGGGGGATATATGCTATTTTTTTTTGTTACATGTTTTTTTTTTACTTGTTTTTGTAGAATTGAGCCGACTTGGTATCGTATTCAAGAGAGTCATCGTAGCTAGAAGCAGTGGCATCAGCCTCGGTCATGACCTGCATACCATTGCGAACAACACCGACACGAAGCGAAGTCAACAAATTACGAGCGCCATTACTATGGTTATAGATACCACCATTGAAAGAAGTAGTCATATCCTTACCCACCGCAGTAGCGAGGTACTTTGTTCCACCAGGATGTTCATGCATAAAGTTCTCCACATCATAAAGAACACCTTCGAGTAAAACCCATTTCTTGTTATCGTTCAACACAAGAGATTGGAATTCCTCCCATGTGTAAATAGGCAAGTCCTTGATAGGGGTACCGTAGGTTAACTTTCCTTGTTCAGCACGAATACGCTTTTCTTCCATAAAGAGACGACCCTTGGTAACTTCGTTAGTAGGGAACTGCTTTAAATCGTAAGCAAGACCAAACCAAGACATGAAGATAATGAGCCATTTAGTAGGATCGTATTGACCGAATCGAATAGCGTTACGGTAATCTTGAGGGAATTGATGATGGAAGTTGTGATAACCTTCACCTAAAGTACAGATAGCGGTAATCCAACTATCACGAGGAGTATTATGATCATCAAAAGTAGATTCACCCAAGTAATGTGCTAAACTGTTGACGCAGAAAGTAGCATGGTGAACAAACACGAGACGGAGAACACCGGCGTAGAAATAACCACCCTAAAAAAAAAAAGAAAAATGTTAGTTTCTATTTCTTTTTTTTTTCTCAACAGTGGGCGGATTTTTAACTTACTCTGAAATCACCCCAGCCGAGGCCAGCAACTAAAGTGGGGAAGATGAACCCCATACCAAGAGCGAAGAAAGGATAGAATTTGTGTTGGAAAGATACGACAGGATCAGCTTTAAGATCAGCTACATCAGCGTAACCAATACGGTTCTTGGGACGGTTAACTAACATCCAACCAAAGTGAGAGAAAAAGAAACCACGATGAGCACTATAAGGATCTTTATCGGTATCAGTCCATCTACATATCAAAATGAAACATTGTTAGTTTTAGAGTAATGTAATTGTTTTTTTTTCTTAGAAAAAAATTTACCTGTGATGAGCACGATGACCTCTTGACCACCAATAGATAGAACCTTCAACTGCACCGGCACCGGCAAGACTCATGAACCAACGGTAAAGAGTGGTACCGCGATAGGCACGATGAGACCACATACGATGATAACCAGCAGTAATACCGAGACCAGTAACGAAATAATATACAATAGTCCAGATCAAAGTCTTTTGACTTAATTCTGTAGTAAGAATACCGTACAAAGCAATCAAAGGAGTGACTAAGAGTAAGATGGATTGAGGCCAATTGACAAACTTTGTCCAGTTCTTTGAGGTAACAGGTTGATCAAAGAGAGGAGGCATGTTTGACTTGGGAAGAGGAGGCTTCATAGCCTCTGTCTTTGTACAATCGCTTGTTGAAGTTAATGTTTGTACGTTAGACATTTTTTATTTTCTTTTCTTTTTTATTTTTTCTGTGAGTTGATTCTTTTTTCTTCTTTTGAATTGATTAAAATAAGAGAAAGGATTGTATATATATTATATTATATATACGAAATAAAAAAAGAGAAAGAAAAGAAAAAGAGAATGAAGGTCTTATCCAAAAGTTGAACTGTTCCTTTTCTTTTTACCTTTTATACTAAAAAAAAAAAAAAATCTCGACATGAATTGTTGGGTGCTTGGGGCATTGTTGGGGTGTAACCATCCAATAGGAAGCTGTGTACAAAATATTTTCTATTAGATACTACTCCAAAAAAAAATCCCTTTTTTTTTTTTGTCAAATTGACAAATGGTTAAAGTTTTAGCATTCTATTCGTTAGATTCTTAACAATTAGATAAATCTCAATATTATTTACCAATAGTGAGCATTCATTTCATAGATCTTCTTTGATTGCCGCTTCAAAAAATAAGAAGGCATGAGAAGGGTCAGTGACACAGCTGTAGGTAATATGTAATCAACATTTAGTCCATAAAAAGATACTGTATCACTCCCCCTCAAAACGACCCAAAAACATGCATTGTCGTATAAACACAGGGTCCCCCCAAAAATTATCCCCTTTACAATAAATCAAGATTTGCTTGTTTTTACGGAGTTCTTTATTGAAAGCTTCCTCCTCCCCCCCCCCCCAAATTACTGGATCAAACAAAAAAAGCCATCTGAAACAAATTGTCCAAAACAATAGCAGTAGTATGTTACCCTTTTTTGAAAATCGTCATGATTAATAAAATTAACCGAAACAATTTTTTTATTTTAACAAATATGCTAAAACAAAGTGAAAAAACTTTTTATACGCAAATCATTTTTATTTATTTCTTTTTTATCTTTGTATTTACATTTAAAAAAAAATGAACAAAAAATTAGCATTGTATGCAATACTATGCATTTCTGTAATATTACTTGTCGGACAATCCTCTGCCATCGTAAGAACAGAGGAAGAAGCCGATTGGACTAGAGATAGTCTTGGTTCATATTTTAGAAGCAAGTACCAAGTTTTCCACGACAAAAAGGCCGATCAAAAATCCTTGGCAGAAACCACCAAAGAGTACAAGGATTATCTTACGTCAAATTCTCGTATCTTTGGAGGTAGTGTTGACCGTGTGTTAACCGGCTTTACAGATACTTTGAGCAAACATAAAGGTCTTGCTGGTAATAACGCTGAATCCTTTATCACCAATTTGAAACATCAATTGCGCCAACTGGAACTGAAAGGCCAACTTAGCAAAGATCGTGTTCAAGCTGTACTTGACAAGGCTCATAACCAAGCCATCCGTCAAAAGATTTTAACTGAGTCAGAATGGGACAAGGCGTATTCTTTCTTTACAAACTCTTATCAAAAGCCTACTTGGTACCAACGTGTTCTTCAGCTCAATCCTTCCGTTGAAGATGGCTCTTCCTCATTTAATAATTGGCTTCAGTCTGTAATTGGTCACATTGGTCATGTCGGCGGATTAACTCACGAACAAACAAAGGTTATCGCTGATCAGCTTCGTACCAGTATCTCCGATACCGAGTTTAACAGATTAGGTGACAAGGCTTGGATAGATAACTTTACTAATGCCATTTCCAGAAAGACAAATCTTAAAAAGGAGCAACTCGATAAGGTTATTTCGTCTATCGGAAGGGATGTGAACGGGTACAAGTATTTCGCTCTCGATTACACCGGTCAAGCACAAGATCAGGCTAATAACTGGTGCGAACAAGTAAAGACGTGCGTCGACGGGTTCTGGGATCGAGTACATGCTTATATCAAGCACTGGAAATCTATCATCAAAAGCTACTTCCACATAAATCATCACGAACCTACCAGAGTCTTTCCTCAACGAGTAACAGATTCTATTAAATCTGTAGCTCATTCTATCACGGATGATTGGGAAGCTTCTTCCAAATCCATTGTTCAGTCTCGTTCAACCGAGTCGGTCAAATCGCGCGTGTATGATGCCGCCTCGCAAGTAACTAATGCTGCTTCTCAAGTTACAAGCAAGATAAGTGATATCGATCTAGACCAAGTCAAGAACTTTGATATCAAGGATTCCTTTGCTCATTTCTGGCGCAGTAAGGAGCACGATCTTTATCGTAGACTAGGTTACACTGAAGCTCAAATCGATTGGATTCAAGATTATCTCACAAAGACTTTTAAAAACCAAAAATCTTCTGTCCATAGCAAATCAGATGAAGCGGCAATTGCTATCAGACGCTACCTTAATGCTGTGCATGTTCAAAACCCTAGTCAAATAGACGCCACTGTACATAGATTGAAACGTCATTTAGAGTCATGGAGAACTCTGATTAATTAATCTATAATAATAAAAATTATTATTTTTTTCCCTCAGCGTAGTACATCCCCACTTTTCGAGCTTTATATTACCTGTTATACTTTAATTCCGATTACTTCTTTTTTCAAACATTTTGAGTAATTTTTTTTAAGGTTTCGTAGCACCCCCATTTTTTTTTAATGTTGATCTGTGCTTACAAATATACGTCACTTACGTAGTGGCAACTTTATGCCATAATGTGAATCACTCAGGCATTCTGTTAAATTCCAATACTTATTAAAAGCGTAGTGTCAGCTATTTTGAGAGGGGGCTATTCGGTATGATTATTACAGTTGAAAACAAAACAAATGTAGTATGTGGTGGCTGTATGATAACACATTTGATCGATGACTAAAGGTACTTGCTGGCCAGGAAAAGAGAACAAAAAAAAAAAAAGTGATTGAACCCAGCTTGGAAGCAGTTCTTTTTTACACCCAGTAACCTCTGCTCAAAGAATCAATACCCAAATGTTGTTGATAAAAAAAACCCCGTTTATCTTATCTTTAAACATATATCTCCCTTATAGGCATAAATATATCTTTTTATGAAATTTCAGAGATGCTTATCACAGGACAAAAAGAGTTAATAAAAGCTTATCATACTTTTTTAAAAAATAAATAAAAGCAGTTAGACAAAAAGTTTGATTGATAACTTTAGTTGTATTTTTCGGAATAAATATTTCATACTCATTTTCTTGTTACAAACAAAATATCTGGTATCGATAAAGTAAATATTGCTTGTTTAAATCAATATCTTTTTATTGGCGATATGATTAAATACTTGATACTTTGTCAAGTATTTTTAAACTAATTATTTACTTTTAACTACATTAAATACTTGATAGAACCGCGTTGCTTTTTTAGTTACTTAACACAAGAAAAACAATAACTAACTAGGAACACTAACATAGCGTACTGGTGTCGTAATAGGCGGTGATATCAATACGAAAATTCGAGTACTACTAAAATGAACTAGATATTGCATTATATATTACGGTGATACTTAAGCTTAGAGTGGACAAACGACCTACGATTGCTTTAATACTTATAACTTGGGAATAAGCACAAAAAAAAAAAAACGCTTGCACCGTAAACGATATAATTTCTTGCTTGTTTTTTACTCGGTATGTGATTATCCCAGCTAAATTTCCCCAGAGTTTGTGTAAAAAATATCCACGTTTCCAACGTAGTACAGGACACCTTTCTTTTTTAAAATTACTCATTTGAAATTCACTAACCCGTAAAGACATTTTTTTTAATGCATCATTTGGCCTTCCATTGGTTAGTTAATATATAAAAAGGTTTCCCAAAATCTGATTTTCTGGAAAAATTTGAGTTCAACTATGGCACTGCTTAAAGTTTCACGTCTAAAATCCACTAGATAACTTTAACAGATTCAGGTCCAACTATTGATTTATTATGACCTAGATATCACTTAGTCTATATATGACAGTACTTATGCTTTCATCTCTTTTACGCGACAGAATCTCTTTTACGCGACAGAAAACTAGGCAAGTACGTTTTCCCAAAGATGTATAAAAAATATACCCTTTTCCAACAAAAACCATCTCGTTTTTGAAGCTCAGTTTATAAATATACACATCGGATGTTTTTTTAATGCAATCGGAAGATCATAATATTTTTTTAAAAAAAGACAGAACGACTTATCTCGGTAGTTAGTCGATCTCTCTAGACACAAAAATGTTGCGTGTATAGTTAAGAGTATTATACGTATACGTAGTATCATACTTGGTGTATGAAATTATGAATACATGTGAAAGACGTTTGTCACATGCTTTAACAATAGCACTAACTAAGTACAGGCATTCTTATCGAGTATTTTTATCGCCAGTATGCGAGTGTATTTACAAATACAATGCGCTTCTAATATTTAACATGTATAGTAAACCCAAGATTAAGCTAAATAGAAAATAGAAGAATAAGAGTGAATAGATTACTATTTCTGAAAATATACTATTTGGTTTTTGTCAGTTAAAATACAACCGGGACCTGAGAAAAACCTTTAGTCATTGGATGGTCGTAAACGGAAAAAGCTGTCACGAACTTCATATGAATGAGGATCATCTCTTCACACACTCCTGTTTTTCTTCTTCTTCCCCCCTTTCTACATACACGACCTTTTTTTATTTTCATAAGCAAGATGGTTCTTACTCATTCAGGTGTTGATCACTTCAATCGTTATTTAAATACTACAGTAGGTCGTGAGAAGCTTTGTCGTTTTGTACAATATTTTGCTCGTTTCTATGCCTTCTATTTATTCCGTCATGGTGCTCCCCAGGAAACCATCCAACGTTGGGTAGACTTGAAGACTCATCTTGGTAATGGTCGTAAGTTTTTCCGTCTCTTAAAGCCTGTCGAGTTTGCTCATACTGGTGTCAAGAGTTTGACTATTAAGGATGAAATTTTGCGTTTCACTGCTGTTGCCAAACAAATCGGTATGGCTTTCTATTACCTCACCGAAGTCTTTGCTTTAGTAAGTATTTTTTTTTATATTATTATTACCAATGTATTGTTTGTTGAACTAACCCTTTTTTATAAAGTCCAACTCTATCAACTTTTACAAGTCTCCCAATATTAAAAAGATTACTGAGTTTGGTCAAAAATGTTGGTTTGCCGCTATCGCTGCTTCCTTGATCTCAGGTTTGTACAAGTTTAAGCAAATTAGTGTTCGTGAACATATGCTCGAAAAGACTCGCAAGTCTATTGTAAACACTGAAGAGAAATCAGAAGCTCAAATTGCTGAATTAAAGGCTCAAGAAAAGGCATTAGCCAAGTAAGTGTTATGCAAAAATAAAAAATGGATACTTGGAATTGATCACGCTCTTTTTTTTTTCTTTTTTAAAAAACAGGGACAAGTATAATACTAGATATGCTTTTATTCAAGATGCTGTTGATATCATCATTCCTTCTACTGGTTTAGGCTACCTGAAGGCTGATGAAGGAATTGTTGGTTTAGCTGGGTAAATATTTACTTTTATATTTATCTGTATACCTCTATTTATACTAATATATATTTTACTCTAGTATCACTACATCTTTATTAGCTATGAACTCTCAATGGAATAAATTAGCTTAGATTATAATTTAACAATAAAAAACGATGATGATAATACAATCCTAATACTTTTTTTGGCGCAAGTTTTTTCTTAAGCAAAAGCCCTCAATTGATACAATTGTCACTCACAAACCATGTAAAAATTGATAAACTAAAAACTTGATTAGCTATGTTACATAGACTTATAGTATTTGGCTCACAAAGTAATATAAAACACGTCGTTACTAACAGGACAAACAATCCAGAGAAGGGCTATGTTTGAGTGATAGACCCTACAAAAGTAACACGAGCATACGTAACTATTGGACCGAAGCAGAACAAAGATCAAAGAATTTGCAACTGCAAGGTATCTTTCTATTTTTTATTTTTACCAGTTTCAAGCATGTCGTTGCAGGTTTAAACTGTGCTTTTCACGTACGTGTTGTTTATGAAATATGTTTCTCCAAGTCTCGAGACCTGGGACAAAAAAGCTGCAACGTATTCCATATACATCCCTCGTAAATCAAGATGACCTCGCTTACCTCCAGTGATTGAAATCAATTTGTAATGTTAAATAGATCACAGGAGTAAAAACGGACCGCTATTTTATCATTTATTTATTTCTTTTTAATTAAGATTTTTTACTTTTTATGTTTTCGTACTCTTACGAAACGCCCCCCTCCCTTCTTGGAGAAACCGTTAGTTATCCGTAAAAGGTAAATGTAAAAATTAATACTTTACTCGCTTTTTTAATCGACCGTGCAAATCAAACCATGCATCTTTTTATCGGGTTAACCACTCAACTGGTACAGGTATAATAGACTAAAGATTTGAAAAGTCAACTCCTCAAGGATTCGCTTTATTGTTGCAGAGGTCCTTAAAAAAAGTCAGCGATACTATTAAGATGCAACCCGTTGACAGCGTTTCCACTTCTGATCTGCTTTTGTCCGAATACTGTTCATCCTTGCATTCTTTCTGGGGAACTCTTGATACACGGCCAATCCACACAGTCAATCCAAAAAAGTATGACGTATTTTGTTACTTTTTCTTGCACTCACGCAATTTGGTTTCATCTGCATAAAAAGGTGAATCAAGTTGGAACAACAGGATTCGCTCATGTGTAATAAAAATGATTAATTTAACGCATAAATGCGAATATATGAAGTCATGACGAGTAAATAGGTCTATTTTATCATCCTTTTTTTTATCACATATATATATTTATTCTTGTTTTTAAGAAGTTTTTTCCTTTTTCTTCAGTTGTTAATTTATTTCTGTTATTATGTTTTTGTTTTCGCGTTTCTGTTTTCTGATTGTACAAACCGATATGGTTATTCTTGGAGTAATGGTCATCCGTAAAGGTATGTGAAAAGTAATATGGAACACTTTTTAATCGACCGTGTAAATTGACCGTGTATCAATATTTCCTCTTCTTTCTGCAGTGACGCGAAAATCGTCATGGATCTCAAAAAATATTACCAAAAGAAGGAGCTACAAAAGCGTGTTGAAGACAATCAAGAACAATCCTACATCCAATACGCTGAAACTGCGTCTGCTTTGATTTTTGAAAAAAAGCCGCTTGGCGGAAGAAGAGTCAAAAAAGAGATCTCTTGATGAGGACGAGGAAGAAAGCTCATTCACGGTATATAACAGAAGTTAACTGCAATGAAAATGCACAGCCTTTTTTTAATTATCTTCTACGTTTTTTTAGATCACTAACAGAAAGCGAAGAGAGAATAATAACAAGGCAGATTATTTTTATATAGCAGTTTTATTTTATAAAGCGAAAAAACGTAAATAGTGGTTACAACCAAACCTTTTAGAGTGACAACACCGTCGTAGAAGATGAAGAGGTCACCATTGAAACAATCGGCAGTACAAAAAAACAGTAAGATCAGCCCTTGTTTGGCACAGCCGACCCTTTCAGCCCCAACCCTGACGTAGCAAAGGTATTATTAGTATTGTATGCGATATACACATATAGTAAAATTCCAGCTGCTGATACCAACTTTCTAGAGCCAATATTCGTTTGTAAAGAACGGTAAACGTTTTGACTACCATACTCCTTCACAAAACCTCATATCACACAAGAAGCCTGCACTCAATCAAGGCGACCATGGGAGTCTCAGAGATTTGTTTGAGATACGTCTGTCATCGGGTTCAAAAAATTACTGTATGAAGATTATCGAGATGATCAAGACAGAAATGTGTTCATCAAATGTCGTGAGGGCGCAATTTCCTTTCTGAATGATGCGCTGAATGAAAAAAAAAAAACTTTATGGACACACGTAAGCTATGGGCTTTGCCTGAAGAAGGCAAGTTTATAGACATGATGCGCCATGTTCTGACCGACTATTATCAAGGCTGCCGAAAATCAACCCCAATCAATACTAATCAAGAAAGAGCCTTTTTTTTTTGTGAAGCCATCGTCCCTATGAATCATGATTGGAAGCCTAAGTGGCTCATGGTAAAATTATATGCAGATATGATGGTGACATTTAGTGACTTTGATATGATAGGTGCGAGAAGCAACTTGTGGAGTCGAGACGTGTATGACTGCCATTAAAATATTTCAGAGTTTCTGGAATCAACAAAAAACTTTTAGATGGTATATTCAAGCAACTCAAAATAGCCAACCTTCGGGGTAAGAATCATTAACTTTTTCTGTAACTCTTTTTTTTTAACATTAGTAAAATTATAGTCGGTTCTGCTCTTCCAAGAAATGCTTCCCGCTTTCAATTAAAACGTCAGTCACTCCAATACTGATTTAAATAAAAAACTGGCTCCTTCTGTACAAGAACCTACAAAATTCACAGGCCTGACTGTACAAATAATACGATAAACAAAAACAAAAAAATAACCCATTTCGCTACTAGTTTATAGTTCGGTGTCGCGAAATTTCACTTTTGGAATGGACAAATCCATGTCGTCAGGTTACGCAAGTCGGCCCTAACGTCATGGTCTTTTTTTTAGCTGCATTAAAAAATCAGGTTAGATTTTAATTGGCAAGGTCTCAAATACGACAAATGTCAGAATGACGATACTTTGATATAGTTTTTTTTTTTAAATAAAAAAATCATATAAATACAACGAGAAAACTTTGTATCGACTATCTTTATATTTACAATATAATAAAAAAAAACATGAACAATCAATATATTAACCAAAACACTGATGTGAACAATCAACAAACTGATTTAAATAACCGTCGTACTGAAATGGACCAACGTGCCAACATTGATAGTAGAGATAGCATGATGAGAGCTCAAAATAATGATATGGGCGCTAAGCATACTCTTATGGACAACCATCCTGTTGACATGGCCGGACAAAGCAAGCATATGAGCAACCCTCATACCAACACAGACAGGCCATTCACTCATATGCCTGGTCAACAACCCATGCATAATCAAGGTACTCGTATGAAGGATCAAGTTACAAACTTGGGTGATCAACATCACCAAACTATTGGTATGGATGGTCAACACCATAATTTAAGTAATCAACCCGTCGGTATGAAGAATGATCGCCATGATATGCTTAACCAACCCACAGGTATGAATCAGCACACAGGTATGGACCAACCCACAGGTATGGACCAGCGCAGTCACCAAGGTCTTATGGACAATCAACAAACAAACCCTCTTGGTCAACACGATATGGCTAACATTCAACAAACAAACCCTCTTGGTCAACACGATATGGCTAACATTCAACAACATACCAACCCTACTAACCACCACGATATGATGAACACTCAACACTATAATCCTAATAATCACCATGACATTACGAACACTCAACATTACAACCCTATTAAATCTCAGGGTACTATGAACACACAAGGCTCCAATCTCCAAAATGACACTATGAATGTTCAACCAAACAACCCAAGCAACCATCATGATATTATGAACACTAGTCATACTAGTCATGTTCCTGCAAGAGATGATTCTTCTACAATTTCAGGTACTAACCGTCCCACTGGTATGGATCATCTTGACCACGGTATGAATGCTGATAAGATTAACCAGACCAATATTGGACACGGTATAAATACTGACAAGCATAATGAACTTAACCGAGATATGAATACTGATAACAATAATAATCAACACATGATGGCTGATAGCAAGACTGGCATTCACCCTACCACAGTTAAAGACGCGAGCCGTTCTACTAATTTGACTCAAACAAGTAATCCTGTTCCAGGTCACGGTGATAACAATACAAGTATTTCCGCAAAGAACCACTTGAATAGTAGGGACGGTTTATCTGCTATTTCTTCTACTCCCTCTGAATATGGCTCTTCTGATGATAATACTAGTCCTCGTACTTCTAATGCCAAACGGGCACCTCTTACTGCAGACAAGAACGCTTTTATTCAATCTAATGATACCAAGAAACACTGGCAGAATAACATGTCGCCTGCAGATAGATCCAAGGAATTAGCCAAGGAGATGGATAGCATCATTAAGGACCGTAGAAGAAGCTCTGATGACCAAGATAAATCTCTCAAGATTGGTGAAAAAAAGGAATTTAAACTTGATTAAATCTTTTGTAATACTTTAATAAATAAAAAATCTCTAAACTGAATATGTTTATTATTACATACATTATTACTTTTTTGTTTTGTTTTGTTTTATATTTAGAAATCGAAAGAACTAGCAGCATCTTGACCGGACCACCTCCTTTCAGCATAAACATTATTCATTAATTCTCTTTGTTTCATGAATTCAGAAGATATATGAATAAAGGAACCAAGAATAGAAGCCTTTTTATGATTTTCCATGGTAGATGGATCCAGATGCATAAAGTTATTTCGTTCTAATTCTTGTTCCAATAAGAAGGCCTTCCTAGTCATGGCCAGGTAAGCGTATTTAAATGATCGTACAACACTGGTAGAATTATATGATTTCATTCCAATATCATTCTTTCTGTCTTGAGGATCTCGAATAGAAAATACAGACCTACCATCTCTACTTGTAATATGTGATTTATCATAATATGATCCAGTTCCGTTAACACAAATTCCTACTGTATCCATATTAAAGTTGATTCCATAAAATTGGAAAAAATCAAGTAGTAAAACACCTAAATTTTGCATTGGATCAATTTGTCCAGAAGCAACTTTTGGGTGCATCTATTTTCTTTTTGTATTAATTCCATTGTATAAAAAATCGTTATTTTTTTATTTTTTGCTTTTACCTGTAAGAAACTCACTACAAGACATACTACTGCATATCCACCTAACCCACCTGTGAATACTTCGTTCATATTACGAATAGCTAATAAATATTTGACAATCAATGATATAGGTCGCACACCAGGGTATTTTTTCATCATGGATTGGATCATATTTGCACTATCAATACCAGATGTTGAATTCAATATAATGTCCACCTTTAACTTTGTCATTACATCTTCAAATTTAATTACTGGGACCTAGAAACGTTACTTTTGTCAACTACATACCATCTAAAAAAAATATATGCATGTGTATATTTACCGTTGCTTGTTCAATAATTTGTGGGTCTCTACAAATCTCTTCTGCTTCTAAACAAGCAGCCAGTTTACGAAGTCGAACTTGTACTGAAGATGGAAATTGAACAACAATATCGATATCACTATTGGGTAGATACAATTGAGTTGAGAAACTACCAAATACATCTACTTTCGCCTCGGGCCATTTCTCTGTAACAGCTACTCGAATACGATGTACTAAATATTGTCGAAGTTTGATTTCGATTTCTGTTGGTTCTAAATATTGTAAGAAACAAGTAACTTCTCGTTGCAGTCTAAATTTCAGTAGCACGTTAATACATATAATATACAAGAAAAAAAGGGTACTTTACAATCGAGATGCAGAAATTGGCTGTTTTAATCTATTAAAACCCATTAATTCCATCCAGGGATAACATAAGTCAGATTCCCATGAGTCTACTTCGCCCTCCTCTGTATCTTCTCGTTTACGTTTTAAAATTGTTCTTTCTTCAAATCGCTTTTGTTGTCTACTACGATCGTCTACTTCTGCCAACGAAATAAAATCCTCTTCGACTCTTTTGCCAGTTACAGATGCACTACGGGAATCTGAATCGGAACATTCGCCTGAAGAAGAAGAAACTATCGATATGCGATCTATTGGAAAAAAAAGTGTTTACTTATGTTTTTTATTGTGTCTGCGCGTTATTTTACCATCGTCATACAGACCATTGTTATCGTCATCAGAATAATCAATATAACTATGGTCTCTTTTATACTGTCCCTTTTTGCTTTCGTTTGAGTGCTTGTTTCGTTTTGACCTTGCCATCGTATAGCGTGTTGAAAAAAAGTGAAAAAGACTACCAGAGAAAAAAATCTCTTTTTTTGACGAAGCAGGTCTAAGCCACTATTTCAAATAGCGCATAAAAAATGCATTAAAAGGCAAAAGCATCAGTTACAAAAAAAAAGGGTATAATTTTTTGACAGGTTGTATTTAAAGTAATGAACCTTTACTTTTGCAATATATGATTATTTTTTTTCACTTTAGCATCTTCCTATGTGTTGGGCGATCTAACTTGGAATAACAATATATACAGGCTTACGATGTCGTATTCTCATTTGTTATGACAGTACGCGTATATTTACTGTGTATTTCCTATTCCGTCGACCACTGTACTTCAGTTGACCTTTGATAACTAGTCGAGCACAAATTTTAGTAGCTTTGAAAATCCAGATTCAAGTAAACAATGTTAGAGAGACTTTGAATACGGCCGAAAAAACTAACGCTGAATTGAAAACTCAATTGAAAGAAAGAAGGATTACCAAACACACTACCGAGTTTATTTTTTTTCATTTTTTAATGAATATTTGCTACTCTTCTATTAACAAAGGGTAGTTGGTGTAACAATAATGTAAGAGTTGGGAAAGAGATGTGGTTTTAAACTGAGTTTTATTTAATACGCATTAGGATATTATTTATAGAGTTCGTGACTCTCAATTTATTTATTTTTTCTATTTTTTCACACCATCTTAAATGCCAATGAAGAATAACCTCGCGCTGTGAAAACTTACGTTGCAAAGCACAAAGGCATAGCAGATCAGTTGCAGTTATTTATAGTTGCCTAGCCAGAAACTTCTTAAATAACTGTAACAATCTTAAAGGGTATTAACTGGTAGATTTACCTGGGCTAGTCTTTGTTGTATTGTTTTGCTTGCGTAAAAACAAAAAGTAAAGTATTAAAAAGCATTTGGAAAGTTTACACTCACTGACTAAGTTGTAGCAAATTTTTGTAGTTGTTGAATATGGACGTGACGAGAGAGGTATCCTAGGGTTACAGTAGCTACTATGAATACAGAAGATGGGTGAACAATATTGTCTTGTGAATGCTCCTACCAGGGCGGAAACCTGTTATATAATTGTCACCATACACTCAACCGACTGGCTAGCTGGGGAGATGGTTCTTCTGCAGGCACAAGGGTCAAGCAGATCAGTTGCAGTTATTTATAGTTGCCTAGCCAGAAACTTCTTAAATAACTGTAACAATCTTAAAGGGTATTAACTGGTAGATTTACCTGGGCTAGTCTTTGTTGTGTTGTTTTGCTTGCGTAAAAACAAAAAGGAAAGTATTAAAAAGTATTTGGAAAGTTTACACTCACTGACTAAGTTGTAGCAAATTTTTGTAGTTGTTGAATATGGACGTGACGAGAGAGGTATCCTAGGGTTATAGTAGCTATTATGAATACAGAAGATGGGTGAACAATATTGTCTTGTGAATGCTCCTACCAGGGCGGAAACCTGTTATATAATTGTCACCATACACTCAACCGACTGGCTAGCTGGGGAGATGGTTCTTCTGCAGGACAAAGTGAAATTGGGCTAGCTACAAACGTTTACTGTTAGAGAATTAAGAATACTTCAAAAATCTGTATTATTGATATATGTATATCTGATAGGATACAATTGATTATTTGATAGTCAAAATTATGTTGAGGTATTAAAAACAGAAATATTGGTTGTGTATTCATATTTAAATTTAACAAACCAGGTAAAAAAAGAAGAAAAAAAAACCCCCTACACTTTACTCAACTACTTTGTTATTGGTGAAGGTTTGAACTTTCAGTTGACTTATATCCTAATGGTGGCGTTGTAGACAAGACGAACATGCTGGTACACAATGTCTTAAATAACTAGTTGATAACAGCGAGGCGCACTGGCTACTAAATGACCGCTCTTTTTTCTATTATCATTTGGGGGTCTTCGTGTTTAATTGTCATACTAAGAATAACCCAAGCATCCTTAATGGGACCCAGCGCTTTGATTGTATTAACATTAAAAAAATTAACCTTTTAAAGCATCCCCAATGGCTGTGCTACAGTTAAATAAAAGAGTTATCAAAAAATATTCACAAGTCTTCGGTTGTTTTCAAGCGGCCTGTGCAGGTTGTAAAATAAATCACTAATATGGAATAATAATAAAAATGGAAGATTTGTAACGTTATACATTTACTTTTTCGATAATTAAAAAAATTAAATGATATTTATGGTAATGGTGGCATGTAGAGCAAAAAGACGATTACAGCCTTTACAGGCAGCTTGAGAACAACCTTAAATGGTCGCATAAGTCCAAAAATGAAGTTCACAGGGTATGTTGTTGCCCGGTCAGATACCAACTTGTCATATGAAGTTATTTGGTTACGATGACGCCCAGGTTAAAAGAGCTACTGTTGATATAACATATCATTATTCCCACACGACATTTTTTATATTTTTTTTTTCTTCCTCCTCCTTTTTATTTTTCTTCTTCCTCCTCCTTTTTATTTTTATTTTTCCTTATATAAAATGAGCTCCCACAAGAAACAGAAAATTTCGGGTTCTGATCTAGAATGGTGTATTAGTAACGCTAATACTTTATCTATTGAAAACTTTATTGAAAACTTTAATTATGGCGACAAATCTTCAGCAAACAAAAGATATTCCGCTATTTTGAGAACAAAGTGTTTCAAGTCACGCGTTCCTAATTTCAATAGTTTGCTCGAACAATTCAAAGAGTGGCAAAAAAGTCAAAGAGAACGTTCCTACTGGGATAATAGAAACCAAGTACTAGCACGAGAATCAGCGGAAGCAAGAATACGCGTGGCTGCCATTGGTGCAGTAGAGAGACTTGGTGTAGAAGAGGGCAATCAAATTGGTACTGTACAAGATGAAAGGGCTACAGAAGAAGACCATCAAACTGATACTGGTGAACTTGTTTTCGCTATAGCTACAAATACTGAGAATACTGAAAATAATACGCGTTTGATTCCATGGATGTTCCAAGATACTAATATCGCTGATTTATTTACAAAACTTCAAAAAACCGTGATAAGAATGACTATTAATAATCGATTGCTATTTATTGAATCTTCTATACATGAGCTTTTGTCGTTATCAAACATCCTTCTTTTATGCACCAGTCAACACAGCCCACTTTATATCGATATATTTTCTGAAGATATCCTTGTTGGCCTGAATAAACAAATGTTGTTGGAATGTATAGACTTCGAACAAGATATATCTGATGATGTGTATATTAGACTTACTCGTCTTATGAACGATATGGATAAAAACATTAAATCTAAGGATGACTTGGAGATTGATATATTGCTTCTCGGTAGGGGATTGACCTCACCGCAAAAATCTTTGCTACGAGGTATTGTTGCTGCTATGAGAAAACTCCCTTTGTTAGCTATCAAGACCAAAAATTCCATTGGAGAGTACGAACTTTTTACAATGTATTTTGACCCTATCTTGTCTTCTTTATTATCTGATCCTGAAAGAAATGTTCTATTACGATGGTCAAATATTACAAGCGAAGAAAGTGGAAGCTTGCGTCCTGACGCTACTATTTCAAAGATACACCAGCGCGATTTCGGACCTAGCTTTGGGTTTGGAGAAGTCAAAGTAGCGTATACCTCTACCGATAACCATGCTTTATGCCATGACCTTTTGCGTTTAGGAGTATTTTCTAAAGATACAATAGATATTAACAAACTACAAGCTGCTCTGACCTTCCAAATCCATGGATTTCATGTTACTTTTTTCTTGACAAGATTACGACACGATGGGATGTATATTATGCAGGAGATTGGTGACCTCACGTTTCCTCGTTCATTGGAAGAATTGGTTTCTTTTGTCAACTTGAAGAATATCCGTACTTTATTAATGATTAGCGAAGCATTTTGGCGTCTGTGTCGTCCTTTGAGTGATAGTGAATCTTGGGAGGCGAAACGACGCCCTACACATCCTGGTATTTATTCGCTGATTGATTCATCCAAGAACCGACATCGCTATTGCTCTTTGCGCTTTGAATAAGAAGTAATAAGTACCACTTTCTTTCTTTCTTTTATTTTCTTAAAATACAATAAATATATCAATTGCTAGTAATATGAATAGGAAAAATAATTGTATATAGCTAATAAAAACGTAAATTATCTTCATACACTAGTAGACTGAAAGAAATAAAAAAGCTTATGTGTGTATTTGATTATTGATCATTATGTATGTGGAATGGTTGCAATTTTTTTTTAAGTCGATGAATGAATTGGATCCTTACCCATGATAAGGTAAAAACCGAAAATGCGAATATCCACTTGCTCTGTTTATTTTTTGTTTTAGCGACTGCGACACCCCACACTTACCTATTTGTATGAATATCCAAAGTTCCTATATATATCCACCATTAAAAGTAATGATACGATGTATAAAAATATACGAGGCGACTTGACCTCCCTCTTTTTGTTGTTGTTGTGTATGAAACAGCTTTTTGGGCATGTATGAATAAAAAAAAATTACTTTTACGACTTCCATTCATATCCACTGTCAAAGTGACTTTTTATATAATGCATAATATAAAAAAAAAATAGCAAAAAGACAGTATATATTTAAATAAATAAGTCTATTATTTTCCTGTAAAATATGGTGCATACAGGGATACTTAAGAACCCAAAGATCGCATTTTTTACAGACCGCCAGTAGTTGGGGTTGAGCCATTTTTGCAGTTTTTCAGATGTTAAAGCGACATAATAATGGTCGTAAAAGTATATAATCCCAAATAATAAACCGATTATAAGAGCAAATTGGATGACTTGAACTGTTTTCATATTAGCTTATGTGTATTTTAAAAAGTATTAGCATGTTGCTGAAATTTTTTTTACCTGGTCTATTGAAATTGAAAATATTTATAATTAAGTATAATAAGTTTTTGTTTAAATGTAATAGAAAGTAGGTTTTATCTGAGGCATTTATATATAAAACAGCGTTTTTTTTTTTGGCTTCTTGCTTGAAACAAGTTTAAACGGTATTTTTGGTGTTGTAACAACAAATTGTAGACATCTAGGTGTGTAAAAACGATTAAATATATCACATTAGAAAATAAGCCAACCCCCAACTACTATTTAATATATATTTTTATTTTATTTAGATTAACCACTTTCTTTCTCTTTTTCCTTTTTATTAACTATGTATACCAGTAAGTATTTTATAAATATGTTCACCTTTTAAACGAGCTTATATCTTATATCTTATATCTTATATCTTATATCTTATATCTTATATCTTATATCTTATATCTTATATCTTATATCTTATATCTTATATAATTTTATTACTTTTTTCTTTAGTTTTTTTGTTTTCTTTATACCCTCACAAGCGGATACGCTTCAAAGCAACCGCTTTACATAAGAGCACTTCCTGCTCGAATGTACTCCACCCGACTACAATACCGTACAAACATATATGGGCTCGTTTTTTTTTATAAAGATACGTGAAAAGTAATACACCACGCTTTCTTTTCTGAGCGTGTAAATAAAACTCGTACCCAAAATCTAACGAAGTGTTTTTATTTTTAAAAAGATAGTTGTGTGCAGGAATAGTATCTTAGAAATAGTAGTGTCAGGACGCAAGTTTCCACTTTCACCACTTGTAATATTTGACCATTGTAATAGAACATTTCTGTCAGGATCAGATAGTAAAGAGGACAAGATAGGATTCAAAACACATTGTAAAAAGTTCGTACTCTCCAATTGGTTTTTTTGTTCTTGATGGCTAATAAAGAGGAGTTTTCACATACTAAACACTTTTAAAAAAAAATAGTTTTTAACATGATTACAACTTATAGAACTTGCTTCAGTTTTATCGCTGCTATTTATGACTTACGCGGCAGTAATACCTCGTAAGGTGCGTCTGGATTAGAAGGAGACAAAACCTTAAATTTATATCAACTCTCAATACGATATTAAACTGAGACATGCCACAGCGCACCAGCTGTAACTCTACCTATAGCCACCAGCTCCTAGTCGAGTGAAATTGGAATGTCTTTCTACGCTTTAAAAGAAGTCATGTTTTTTTTGGGTGTTTTAAGACTGCCCTTATTTTCAGGGTTTTCACGAAGAGAGAGAGAAAAAAAAACTCTATTTAACTTCTTTCTTTGTTGTTAAACTTACACGACACTTTGCAACAACCTGACAACATAAATTCAACTGTATAACCACACACGATGATATTCTTTAGATTATATTCAACTTCTTCCAAGCAATGGATGTCTCGCCAAGCCAAAGATCCGTACTGTAAATTAGCCAAATCAAATCAGTACCGAGCTCGCAGTGCGTTCAAGTTACTTCAAATCAATCAAAAGTACCGTCTTATTCGTCGCAGTGATGTAGTTGTTGATTGTGGAGCTGCCCCTGGTGGATGGACGCAAGTTGCCGCCGAGCTTACCTCGGAAAAGGGCCTTGTGATTGGTGTTGATTTGTTACCAGTTGATCCTGTCCCTAATGCTCATCTGATTAAAGGAAACTTTATGAGAATAAACACTCAAAATGCTATTCGAGATATTTTGGACGGAAGACAGGTGGATTTAGTGTGCTCGGATATGGCACCTTCTTTCTCGGGTAATCATACAGCTGATCATGCAAGGTCAATGGAGTTATGTGAATCGGCACTTACGTTTGCTCAAAAGGTATTACAACCTGGAGGTTCTTTTGTTGCAAAGGTATATTATATATATAAAAGGAGGAGTTTTTTTTTTTAAAAAAAAAGAAAAATGAGTAACTAATCCTCTCTTTTTTACTTAGTTTTTGATGGGTGGCACAGAGTTTGAATTCAAACGAAAATTGAAAACCATGTTTGCAAAAGTGAAGACGGAAAAACCCGATGCGTCCAGAAAGCAATCTACGGAAGGGTTTTTTGTAGCATTAGGATACAAACCAACAAAAAAAGTGGAAGCAGTAGTGGAAGCAGTAGTGCCCGATGAAAGCCCTTAAATATATATTATATATACACGTATAACGTATTTTTTTTTTTTTATTATTATTATTACAATCTATCATCCATTTCATGAAATTCACTATTACGATTGACATCTATTGAACTTCTGTTTTGTAACTGTGTATAAGTCTGTTCTCGTTTATTCAACCAAGAAGAAAATTTATCAAGGATACCACCGCATTCTCTGGAATAATGTGGTGTCGATGGCGAGTCTACACTTTCAATACGCGCAGTGTATTTCAGTACATCCTTGACTGTCACTAATCCTCGTAATTTACCCTTTTCTTCTAAAAGAACCACTCTTGGACTACAACATCAAAAAAATAAATAAAAAAGTTTTTAGTTTATCTCTTCTTCTTAATAATAATAGCTCTTTTTTTCTGTACCCTAATTGTTTAAACATATCCATGACAGTTTCAAGATATAATTTAGGATGAACAGTAATTGGGGTTTGATCCATATAAGCACCAAAATCCAAACTATCCGCAGATCCTCTTAAATCCGGTTGATCCGCTTCATCCACAATTTCCGTACTTGTAAGTATTTCAGGTTCATCACCATCTGGTGTAAATCGGCAAATCGTTTCATCGTGTGCCTTTTTATTAACGCGAGCCTTTTCAATCAAGTACCTTAATTCTGACCTTCCAATATACCCAATTAAAATCATGGACCGTAAGTCTTCTACTACCGGGAACCCTTGAAAGTTTGTATTTTCCAAGATGGTTTCAATCTTTCGATATGTCATACCGGTGGCTGTCATCACCGTCATATTTTCCTGCATCACATGAGACACAGGTACACCAAATACTTGTTCGTCGTTGTCGAGGATAGGATATCCATTTAACCGAATATAACGATCGGCAATACCCCCCGTACCAAACCAGTCAGCTACAGCACGCGTAATCATTAATGCAATCATGGTAGGCAGAATATATGTAATCTGGCCTGTCAGTTCAAACATAATGACTACAACAGAAACTGTAATTCGCATTACTCCGCAGAGTGCAGCGGCTGCGCCTAAAAATGCATATGTGCCAGGTGTGATACATGGCATGTCGGGTCGACAGGAGGCGAACAAAAAGAATTCAGGATCTGATTCTTGCCAAGATTTTACTAGTAATCCAATCATTCTTCCAAATGTGGCTCCGATGGCCATGGAGGGAACAAATATACCACAAGGTACACGGGCTCCGTAAGTCATAATTGTACCAAGGCATCGTAATACCGTAGCAACAAATAATAATGCAACCATGCGACCTGTTTCGCTTGCACTAATATAACAAAACGCGTGTTATTTTTTTTTTACCCTCGTGTATTATATCTCTTTCTCTTACTTACTCGCAAAGTCCATGGTAATTCTCGGTACCTGCTCCTTCACATTCTCTAAACAAAATACCCATAATTTCCGTCATATCGATACGTAAAAATACATTGGGATAGGCAATGACAGCGGTAACAAAAGCAAGTACAGCGGTTTCAGTAATTGGATGATTCTTTAAAACGTTTTTTCTAAATTGAGCCACGATCAAATTAAACTTGATTACGAGCGCACCATATAAACCCTACTTAAAATAAATTAAACTGAAACCCCAAAAAAAAAATTCTTCTTTCAACTTACACCAAATAATCCAATTACCAGTACAAACAAGTACTCAAAGAAATGCCAATCACGATCATAACTTACTTGAAACATAACAAGTTTACCTGTACGGAACGGATTCATGGCTTGCAATACAATAGTAGCAATCATAGCACAAAAGAAACTTTTCCACATGGTTCTGTTGGGAAATGTAGTACTCATTTCTTCTAATGCAAACAACACGCCTCCAATAGGTGAGCCAAACGCAACCGCTACACCCGCTGCACTCGACGCTGTCAGGATCTCTTTCATCTCTGCTTTACTGGTTCGAAACTTTTTAAAACATCGTGAAATAACGTTGCCGACACAACATGCCATATGCACTGAGGGCCCCTCTTTACCAATTGAAAGGTTAGAAGCAACTGCCATCGTCTAATTTTGTAAAGTATATATAAAGTTTCAGGTACAACGATACACAAAAAAAATATTATATATTTTTTTTTTCGGGGTTCTTACCAAGCCTACACTTTTCATGACTAATGTCCAACCACCTAAAAATCCCTTCATCACGAATCCAGCTAATTTTATTTTGTATGTTAGTATCTCAATGGGTTTGTTTTATATGTTGTAATTTACCAATGATACACTTGATTTCGGAAATACCAGACCCAGCGGCATACGGAGCAAGCATTTTTACCAGGTAGGCACACGTTGTTGCAAACAAGGTCTACCAGAATATTTTTAAGTTTTTTTTTTTTCCAGATCAAAAAAGAAAGAGAGGTACTTACAGCCCAAACGACATAAATAAACCATTTTACAATATATATGTTTGGTCCTAAATACATAAATTCACTCCAAGAAGTCCAATTATCACATCCCCCTACACATAAACGCGCGATAAGTTTTACTTTTTTTTTTTTTTTTTTTTTTTTTTTTTTGTATATGTACCATCTTGTTCTATTTCCCAACAACAAAACTTTTGGTTTAACCACCATGCGTTAGAACAATACCCTAATTTAATATCTGATAACCAGTCAGTAATAATTGCAATCAAGGCAGAATTAAGTCCAATGGCAGCACCTGAGGGAGGAAAAAATGTTAGTTCACAAAAGAAAACCCTTAATGTTGTCATTATGTTTGTTTTTTTTACCCACGAGTAAAATCACTATCCACGATTCAGCAGTTTCGAAAGTCAAATGCCACCAGGCCCGCCACGACTTGTCATTGTGATTCAAGTGTTGTATAGATGATTGCCTGTATCTTTCTAGAATAGCGTCTTTCACCCAATCTATCAAAAAAAAAAAAAGTTTATGGCTTGCAGGAATTTAAGTGTTTTTTTTAGAGTGTGTGTGTACCTGTTGTACTAAAGTCTTCGTATCGTCTTATTTGTTCTAATTCTTCTTCGATATAAGCCGAAGAATTACGCGCATGGCCACTCATTCTCTTTTTTTTTTATTAAATATGTAAAAAAAAAAGAAGAGAGGGGAAAAATAATTAAAGTACCAAACAAGGTAAGATCAATTTATTTGGCTTTTTTTAGGGTATACACGAAAAAAGAAAAATTAAGGCTTGTAAGAGGGAGGAGGTTTTGAATAAACAGAATTATGTCTTTCAAGAACATGTAATTGACTTTGAGCCATATCGTGTAACTGACTTTGAGTTATATCGTGTTGAAAATCCGAAGCAAACTGTTCTTGCTGTAAGGGTAAACCTGAATTATTTTGAGTATTGTAATAGACAGCAGTCTCTTCTTTTTTTTTTGATTTATGTTTACGATACACGATAAATGCAATGCCTAACATCACTATGCCACCTACTATCCCAAACACAGATGCAAGAATTTGCGCAGTTCTGTCTTTATGGTCATGTGTCCTATTCCATCGTTCGTTTTTCTCTGTAATATTACCGTCTATATTTAATTGACACGTATGTTCATGACAGAAACTGGTTGTACACTGGTTTGATGACTCGCAGCTACTGGTTTCTTTTACACGGTGTCTGCATACAGGATATAATGAGTCCGAACCTGCTGAGGAACAATAGTATCCGTGACCACAGTTTCCTAGGTATATGTCGTGTGGTCGACGTATATTGTCAATTGGCCATAGAATAATGGATTGTCCCGGTTCTGTGCGGTTGTCTACTAGTGTGGCGGGTGGTAGGTACGGAGTAGGTGCTGGTTGGCACGGTTGTAAATGAACAGAAATATATGCTCCTGTGTAATACGGTGCTTTTTGAGGAGTATTTATGATCCAACTGTTTCCTCTTCTTTGGCCACAATGCGCTTCTTGTGGAGATACTATACATCCGTGCGATATATTTGGACAAGGCCAAGAGCAATTTATAAGTGCGTACTCTGAAGCAAAAGTGATTGATATATAGGTTAATGTGATATAAAGTAGTTTCATTGTATATATTAAAAAAAAAAGAAGAAAGGAAAGGGAAAGGGTTTGTTGTTTTTTTCTGATTTAGAAAAAAATAAAAAAGTATTCTGAGTCTTAAAAATAACAAAGAAGAATATCGGGAATTGGAGAAATGAAATGAAACAGTTTCGCCACAAGTTAATACTTTTTTATTCTCGCGCTTTTGGTCGTTTCTAGTATAATTCTTTGTTTCTTAATGCGTATCTTAAATATTACTACTATCACACACGCTAAAACTCAAGTGCAAAATTTCAACCGTTAATCGTCAATTTCCTCGCTTCTAACGACGTTTTTGTATTCTGTAGCGGCTATTCTCGAGGCTTTAGACAAAGACCACATGAAATCTTTAAAAAACTGGACCAAGTAACGAAAAGCTTCCTGCTGCATACTCAAAAAATACTTTTTTTTTGTTTGCTTCACCTGATCAGCAAATCAGAATGAGAAACTCTGACGCTTTTTGTTTGGATACTATCCACGGTATTTCAAATACGTGACAAGAGCATTGGTAGAGTCTGGCCCGTCGCATATGCGATTGCCACCGGTGGTCTTATTATTGAATGGCTCCAGTACATTTGAAGTGATAGACTTTTGGCTAGCCCCAAGCAATTTGTAGTTGATTCCATCGTTAACACCTTTTGACGCTAGCGCAAAAATCCAGTTCTGTATGTCTTACATGCCACTCAAGATTGGGAATAAAAAAATATTACCTCTGTTTCTGTTCCTGGTTTTCCTGTTACGACTGCGATGACACTAAAAGACATCAATTATGTAAGCATAGGTATCCTTTTAAGATTATATTTAATAAAGTTGATTGGTGTGCGTGTAGAGGGGAAAATACCTGAAGCACAAGAAGTAGTTCCGTATGAGGTAAAACGGCTCAGTTTTTATTTTATATGAGTGCCTCAGAAAAAGTGCCTGAGAACTAAAAATAGATATGGTGAAAGGGAGAGAGGAGGGGGGATACAAATAAAAAGGCAGCAACAAGGGCACTCTTTTCTTTTTTCTTTCTTTTTATTACAACAAATAAAAATGTTTTGGAAAAAGAAAGAAAAAAAGCAAGAGTCTACCAATCCCTTTGACTCTGGTAGTCAACCTTCTTCTCCCGCACCTTCTTATTCACCCACACCTTCTTATACGTCTCAACCTCAACAACAACAAGAAGAATATACCACAAGTCGTTACGGTGGCAGTCGTTATAACACGGGAGATGAACAAAGAAACCAATTAATGGGTGGAGCTAGAGGTAATGACGGATACAACAGTCGAGATGAAGGTAATGCAAAGAGTAGTAGCCGGGATGAGTACCCTGATGAGTACGATGAACAAGATGAAGAAGCACATGTGTCTGGTATGAAGCAACAAATTAAAAACGTAAAGCAAGATTCGTTAGCCAGTACAAGACTTGCACTTCAAAAGATTCATGAAACAGAAACTACCGCAGCTAATACAATGAATATGCTTGGACAACAATCGAGTAAGTTTGTGCGGTTGAATTTAAATGAGTTATATATTAATTAAATTGAATTTTCTATTTTTAGGTCAATTGGCTAATGTTAACCGCCATTTGGATATGTCCAAGGCGTATGCTAATAAAGCAGAAAGTTCAGCAGATGAATTAAAGCAATTGAACAAATCGATTTTTATACCTGTTGTGTCTAACCCATTTAGAAGAAAAGAAAAGGAGCGTAGAGAACTAGAGAACATGCAAAAAGATCATGCAGAACATATGGCTGAAAGAGACAACATTCGTCAATTTGAGTATGAATCAAGTGCTCGTATTCAAGAAACCAACCGCTTAAATAGTGCTCCTGGTACTGCTACTGGCGGTCGTAGAGGTCGCTCTGAAGCGGATCGTCGTCGTTACCAATTTGAAGAAGATTCTGATGATGATAAGGTAGAAGATGAAATTGATGAAAACTTGGACTTACTTGGTGGTGCTGTTGGTAGACTTAAGAACATGGCCTTGACTATGAATACCGAGTTGGACAGTCAAAATGACCAAATCAATAAGGCCATGTATAAGGTTGATCCCATGACTAACAAATTGGTGCGCATCACTGATACTTTAAACAAAACAAAATAAATAAACTATCACGTGTTTTTCTTTTTTTAATTATTACTTGTCTTTACAGCATAATCCTTTCCTCTTCTCACAGTAAATAATATAAAGCCGGTACTGTGACACAATACTTTTTTTTTATCTCGTTCGTCTTTTTGTTAATGGAAAGTATACTAGAAAAGCATCAAACCAAAGACACTTCCAAAGGTAACTCACTAAAGAAAAAAAGAAAAGAAAAAAAAAACTAGGGCTAATGTTAAAATAAAAGTGGTTGTTGTATTTCGAGCCATTGGTAATGCACCCATCTTGAAGCAAAAGGTATTCAAGCTGACAGCTTCCAACAAGTTCCAAACAGTAATAGTATTTCTTCGAAAAGAATTACGTTATCAAGGTTCTGATCCTCTTGTAAAGTATACACATATAAATTTGCAGAGAAACTCTCAATTTTATTTATACGAATATAGTTTCTTTATGTTAATAGCGCATTTTCACCTTCACCAGATGAAACTGTAGCCAACTTGCACAAGGTATGTATTTATTTTGTATATCATTATTAGGTTTTAATCTGTTATATAGTGCTTTAATACGGATGGACATTTAATCATCAACTATTGCACGACAGCAGCCTGGGGATAAAATAAAAAAAGAAATTTATTGGATGAATGTACAAAATAAAATAAAAAAAGAAATATACAAAAGGGGGTAAAAAGATTTACTTTGGTAAAGGAGGTAATGGTTGCCTTGGTGGAGCGGTTAAAGGAGGAGTACCTCTACCAGAGGAAGATATGGAAGAATACGAATCAGGCCTATTATTATTAGAGATCATTATATTTGAAATCATATCAATTGACGACCTTCTATGATTTGACGTATTTATCCTTCTTAACAAATCTTCTCGTTCATTTAATAACTGAGACAATAACTCTCTTTTATTATCTAATTCAATCTTTTGCAGTTGAACTTGTTCTAGTAATAATTCATCGTTGGATTCAACTGACAACTTGACTTCTAACTTTGAAATTAATTCATCTTGCTTTTTAACTACTTGCTTTAGTGCTTTTGCTTCTAGTCTTTGCTTTTCTAAATCAGTTACGTATTTCACTATAGTCATTTGAATTCCTCTATCACAGTCTTGTTGATTTTGTTGGTCTGGTTGTTGTATTGGTGCATCTTGATCAAATAATTGCATGTCATCACCTTCACCTTCTGATTGATCTGATATTTCTTCGTATACGTTTAAAATATCATCCATATAAGCGTTATTATTCTGTTCATGTAACTTTTGTTCATCTTCTAAAACGATATCCGATTGTCTTTGTTGTTGCTGTTGTATATTTTGCTGCTGTATGTTTTGTTGCTGCTGTTCTAATTCTTTTTCAAAGTAATCTCTTTCTTCAGATACTTGCTCTAACTTCAAAGCTAAATACTCTACTCTTATCTCATAATCTCTTACTTTAGTCGAGTCGGAAGAATACTTTTCAACATCTAGTTTTAATTTATTAATGGTTTCCTGTGCTGATTTATTTTGATCCAATAGTGTTTGAAAGAGATCTACAATTTCAGATGCCGTTGTATCAAATTGATTATAATCAAATTGTTGCGATTTCACTGGGGATTCTGGTGGTGTAGCTGTAGTAATCACTGGTCGTGTAGGTGGTTGATTGAATTTATTTAATAGGGGACTTATATTTTGATCTTTTGGCTGCTGCGTAAAACTAGAAGGTGGTGTATCTACTGGCGATGGTGGAAACATTTTGTTTTCAATAGTGGGTGCAATTTTTCGTTTAGGCACTGGTGGTATTATTGGTTTCTTTGTCACTGTAGTAGCCGACTTTGATTTATTAAGGCGAGCAACAACGTCTTGAACACCCATGTTTTTTTATTTTATTTTTAGTTAAAAAGGAAGAAAAAGAGAGAAAAAAAAAAAAAAAAAGAGCTATTAAAAGATTTAAAGAAGAGAAGAAAGAGAGAGGGGAGACTAAATAAAAAAAAAACAGTAATTTATTTATTTTTTTATATCATTTTATAGTGAGCTCGTGCACCCTTTGCTGAAAATGGCAATGTTCAACATGCTTTTTCCCGTAAAACGTCCCTTAAGGAGTTTTAATACAGACCTTTTTTTTTTGTAAAAAGCCTTTTACCATTTTACGTTAAAAAGAAACTTTTTTTTTATTTTTATTAACATGGTTTCTTTTATTAAAAAAAGAAAAGAAATATAAAAAATGACACATGTACGTCTTGGCATATAATTTTATTCTGACATTAATGTCAAATTAGCTGACATAATTCGTAATTACTTGCAACCAAAGTGTAACTTTACTTTTTTTTTAAAAAAGAAAAAAGCGCGCCGATCTTTTATCCTAAAATATTTTGTACCATTTACTTACTTTCCGTGAAACGTTTTTTTACGTAAGAAATGTGTTTCAACAAAAGTGTGTAATATAAAAATTGCATTGTGCAGTGGACAAAGGATCTACAAATTGTCTCGGGGAAGAAAAAAAAAGGGGGGGGGGAAAGAAAAGGCTACTTACTTTATTTTTGGTTGCTGCTGTAAGTAACTAGGCAACAAGTTGCCACTGTATGAAGAAACATGCTTAATGATGAAACAAGTACTCTCTCCTTTTTTTTATCGTACGATTACAACTATCCTTCCTCCTTCCCCTTTTGTTGTATGCTTGCCACACAATATATTATCTATTGACCTAATTTCTTATTGTCTCTAATAAAAAAAACGCAGTAAAAACGATCTCTCTTTTTTTTCCGTGGCGTGACCGAAACATTGGCATAGAAAAAAAAAAAAGAGCTGCGTTTTAAAAAAAAAAAAAGTGATCCCTTTTTTTTTTTCTGTTTAAATATAAAGTGCTAAACCTTCTTTTTTTCTTTTTTTTTTTCCCTTTTTTTTTCCCTTTTCTTTTCCTTTATGCTCAAGTGCCTATAATAAAAAAAAAGTATACCTTAATGAATAATAATACGATACAACAGCCAGAGACAAACGAAGTAGCATTGCGTACCTTTATCGGTGTACTTGTTTCTGTTTGTGGCAATGTAAGTCCCCCTTTTTTTTATTTCTTTTTTTATTTTCTTATTAATTTTTTTTTTATGAGTTCAGGCACTTATTTCTGTTGCGCTTAATGTACAAAAACGAGCTGTAAGTTTTATTTTATACGTGTACCCCCTCCTTTTACTAGGTACTAAAATTATATAATAGCATAATAATATTCAAGAACGGCAAATGGCTAATTATTTTGCCAATATGGATGAACCACCTCAATGGATATCGACTTCACAATATAACGGGTTTTGCCCAGACGACGGATACTCTTCACCTAGATCTTCAATTGATTCTGGTACAGCGCAAAGATCCGAAGCAGAACTAATAGCACAACAAAAATTAATCATGACAATGGAACAGACAAATGGAGAAGGAGGAGGAGAAACAGATTATTTAAGGTCAAAGTTATGGTGGTTAGGTATTACACTCATGGTGTTGGGAGAAGTAGGAAATTTTGTTGCGTACGGCTTCGCTCCTGCTTCAACGATTGCTCCGCTTGGTACTACCACGTTGGTTGCCAATGTCATCTTGGCTCCTGTAATGCTAAAAGAAGTATTTAGAAAACGTGATTTAATAGGTGTTCTTTTAGCTGTTGCTGGTGCTGCTATGGTTGTATTTAGTTCAAATTCCCAAGAGATTGTCGTAAGTTTGTAGTACTATTCATATTATATATTTTCTCTCAATCCGCTGATATAATATATATAATAGCTGTCACCTGAATTAATTGTGGAATCTTTAACTCAATTACAATCCATTATTTACTTTATTTTAACCGCTTGTGCTATAATCACATTGACTATCTTATCTCCTCTTTATGGCGCTTCCAGTATTATGATTGACTTGGGATTAGTTGCCATCTATGGTAATATATCAGCACTTCCAAAATCTCCCCTCAATTTTATATATTTAACTTTTTATATGTGTGTATTTTAGGTGGTTACACTGTACTTTCTACAAAAAGCGTGGCATCCCTATTAAGTTTAACCTTTTTTAAAATGTTCGCGTGAGTATACACTTATTAAAAAGTTATTTATATTTTTATTAATTATATTAAAAATAGATACCCTGTTTCTTATCTATTAATCTTTGTATTAATCGTCACTGCCATTTTACAAATTAAATATTTAAACAAGGCATTACAAAGATTTGATTCTACAGAGGTGATTCCTACCCAATTCGTACTGTTTACCGTATCTGCTATCATTGGTAGTGCTGTATTGTATCATGACTTTGATGGAATGGACATGCAACAATTATCAAGATTTATGTCTGGTTGTGCCGTCGAGTTCTTGGGTGTCTATTTAATTACTTCCAAACGTACAAAAAGAATCAACACGCCTGCCTTATCAAATAGTGATAGTGGTACTGCCGTTTCTTTTTCAGATGAGGAAGAAGCTCTAGACAGAGTAAACCTATTACCAAGTGATCAACAACAACCACGAAAGAGAGTTTCCATCATTACACCAGTCACTAATTTCGAAAATTGGCAAGAGGCAAATAGCCATATCGTAAACACCATCAACCATAATACAAATGGTGGACACCGTAGGCATAGTTCCGTATTTAGAGGTATCTCAATGGCCTCACAATTATTAGATCGTAATGATGAGCAACAAGGTACAATTCAATTACCTGCTGCTACTAGTTCTTCGCCGCATAAAAGAAATGATGCTTCCACTTTGGGCAACATCTTGTCTGGTATCACTTCTGCCATTACTTCACATACTCCCTATGAAAGTATAGGCACTGTATTAGAAGATGCTGATGCTGTCGAAATCGAAATACCTACACCTTCTACTCTACATTATGATCAAGACTTGGATCGTGAATTAATGCCACTTCACAACAGCAGCAGCAGTACTAATAATAATAACACTAATAACAACAATAGACGTCCTTTAGTTCATATTCAAGAAGATGGTGATCATCGTGATTTATCTTAGATTCACCTCTTTTTTTTTCTTTTTAATATATATCATACCCTTCTTTTTTTTTATTACTTATATATTAAAAAAAAATATCACTATACACACACACACACACACAACATTCTATATTAAATATATTTTATAAATCTAAGCAGCAGTCTTTCTCTTTTTGTTTTTAGCATCTTCAGCATAAGCAGTAACAAGATTCTCGGGAAGTTCAAGGAACTTACGAAGCCCAAAGATAGTGTAGAGATCAAAGATCTTGTCTGACTTGCAAACCTCTGTACTATTGATCTTTTCACTCAAAGCATCGACCTTTTCAAATGCTTCATTATAAACAGAAACAAGTTGTGGTCCATCATGAGAGATCCAAAGGTTACTTTGGTTATCATATGCAATATCAAGAATGGGTGATTCAGTGACAACGGTTTGTTGGTACTTGAATTTATCATCGGTATAAGACAAGATAAGAACTGCGGGGGATTTAGCGAATGCAACAGCAAGTAATTTGTTCTTGACGTCAAAGGAGAACGAACTGATAATGGCGTCTTCAGAGTTGGCGTCGGCAGCTGTAGGCTTATATGCTTCAATTTGCTCCTTGATGTCAAGTGTTTGCAATTGGGTTCCCTTAAGAGCGTCCCAGAGGCGGATGGTACCGTCACCACCACCAGATACTAAGATACTCTCGTTCCAAGGTAATAATCGAATACAAGTAACAACACTGTTTTTTTTTTTTTTTAGAACTCTGTAATCCCTCTCTTCCTTATCATTTTTTATATACTTACTCGGTATGACCTAAACAGAAACATTCAATGTTATAACCATTAGGGTAACGGCTTACTCTGATATGTTCATCACGATCAGAAGTAATAACAAATTTATCATCAGGTGTCAAAACCTATTTTTTTTAAAAAATATCAGTATGACATTTTATTCTCTTTGTTTGTTGCGTGGAGTCTTACCATGTCAGTGACCATAGAAACATGACCTAAAACAGGAAGTTGCTTTTCTTCGGCGATAGGTGTATCATCTTTTAATGAATGACTTTTTACAGTATTTTTAATAAACGCAATATGTCACACACACGCATACACTTACTTGTAAACATCTCCAAACTTATCAGCACCTACAATTTCACTAGAATTACTTGTGAATTGAACAGCATTAATACGCTTATAAGCAGGCCTAGTTTTAAAATGACAGTTAGGATACATGTAAAAAAAAAGTTTTTTTCTTAAAAAAAAACTTTACTTTGTGCTTTTAATAGACCAGTCTTGAGTATCCCAAACACAAATTTGCTTGTTCTCTCCGGAGGTAGCTAATAAAGAACCATCCTTGTTGAATGACATACAACGGTAGTAGTCCGTGACAGGGTTGACATTGGCGTCTTGAGGATATGTCTTGATTAACTCACCGTTACTTTTTTTTTATATATATGTCAGATCACCGCCTTGTCTTTTGTATAACTTTCTGTGGGTTTCTTACCTGGTGTTTAAAACAAGGAAATGGTGTCCGTTAGCCAAAACGAGTTCTGGCTTTGTTGGGTTATGGACGATTTTAGTGAAAGGAAGTTTAGTTGACATGATTCAAGTTTATTGTTAATATAAAAAAAAAAAAAAAAAAAAAAAAAAGATTTTCGTGTAAAAATTGTATTCAATGTTCAAGTCTTTTTCCCCGGCCCGGAAGATGGCGTTTGAAAAAAAAAGGAAAAAATTGAGGAGGGTTCTGGTCCAAAGGGTACTATGTGTGGCAAAGAAGCTGAACTATTGACAAGCCCCTCTTTCATCATCGCATTGTAAGTTCATGATTAAAAAAAAAAAAAAAAATAGAGAATAGAAATCATGAGAGATGAACCGATTTAGATGGATAGATGGATCAGTTACAGAAATTATATACCCCAACAATTATCGATACATCAAAAAAGAAATGAAGAAACAAAAAATTACATGCCTTTAACAACATTTGATTCAACTAATGTCATTTATTACCTCTCATGACTTTTTTTGACTCTATTTTTTTTTTCTACAAACAAAAGAAAAATCTGTACATGTAGAATGACCTTTATTCATGCTCTCCCTCTCTCTTTTCTTTTTTTGTCTTTTTTACTTTAATTAGGTACAATTATGCTTGTCTCTAAGCAAAACAGAAAGGCCATCTACGAGGCCCTTTTCAAGGGTAAGTGATTTTTTTTTTTTTTTCTACTATCGAAAAAAAAATATTAACTATTTTGATAAAACAGACGGTGCCCTTGTCGCCCCTAAGGATTATAACCTCCCCAAGCACGCTGATATTGATGTTCCCAACCTTGAGGTCATCAAGCTCATGCAATCTTTGACCTCCAGAGGTTTCGTCAAGACCCAATTCTCTTGGCAATGGTACTACTATACCCTCACTGATGAGGGTATTGATTACCTCCGTGAATGTATGTATTTTCTTTATAAAAGAAATGTATACATGAATATTTATTGACGTATGTTATTTTTTTGTAGTCCTTCACTTGCCCACTGAAATTGTCCCTGCTACCTTGAAGAAGTCTGCTCGTCCCGCTGCTCCCCGTCGTGCTTGTAAGTGGGATACAATTTGCCTCCTTTATAATTTGAATACTAAAAACTTTTTTTGTATATAGTCGGTGGTGACCGCGAGAACCGTGCTCCCCGTGGTGACCGTGATAACTACAGACGCAAGGAAGGAGCCTCCGGTGACTTCAAGCCCGAGTTCCGTGGTGGTCTTGGTAAGAGAGAACGATATAATTAATTAGTTTTTTTTTTTTTTACGTACGTACTAACATCTTCTTTATTAAAATTAGGCCGTGGTAACCAAGAGTAAATTCTCTTCTTTGCTTTTTCTTTTTAATACTTGGTATCCCTGTTTTGTCTTTTTGAGCAAACATATTAAATATTAAAGAAAAATAATAAACTGTTTTTAAAATACACATAAAAAGGGTCACAGTTAATGCGCAGTTCGTTCTTTTTTTTTTCTCCTTCGTTTTTATCTTTATATATGTCAGAACCTAAAATATTTACACAAGAACAATTAGACCGTATTGCTGCTAATAAAGCAAAAGCTTTACAACGGTTAAGCGAAAAACGAAAGGCCGCCGAGACACCCATTGCACCTAAAAAAGCTAAATGGGTAAAGACTTTTTACGAATACGATCTAACTACATTGGTTGATAGTAAAGGTGGTTTTATCATTGACGAAACTGACGGCAATAAAGAATTCAATGAGGAAAAGAAACGATCGTATATTATAGAACCTTATTATCGTAAAGTGTTTCTGTATCTTGTTTTTTTAAGGAGTATTCAACTAACTTGTTTTATTTCGTAAAAGCTCCTTCATTAGAAGCTCATGAAAACCCGAAATGCAAAGAATGTCAATCGATGGACTTGGATCCTATATTCTTTAACGTATTTCATATCTTTCTTTGCGCTACTTGTAGAGACAAGTACCCTGAAAAGTACAGTTTAATTACAAAGACAGAAGCAAAAGAAGATTATTTGCTTACGGACCGTGAGTTTATATATGTAACATGCGTATAAAAAAAAAGAAAAATCCTAATTCTTTAATAGCCGAGTTAAAGGATCCCGAATTATTGCCACATTGGTCGAAACCGAACCCGCATAAATCAAGCTGGAATGATATGATGCTTTATGTTCGAGAAATGGTAATAGAACGATTTTTTTTTCTGAGGGGAGAGGGTATCTATAAATAAAAAGGGTTTTGTTTTTTTTTGGCATTTGTAGGTTGAAGAATATGCTTTTAAGAAATGGAACGGATCAGAAGGATTAGACGCTGAATATGAAAGAAGAGAAATTCAAAAGAAGGATAAAAAAGATAAAAAGTTTAAAGAGAAACTTGCAGATTTAAGAAGGAGAACAATGACTAGTAGTTGGGAAAGAAAGAGGCAAGAAGGTCCCCATAAGCATCAATTTGGTCCCACCAAAGAGGATGACAATGGTAATTCGATTCAGAAATGTGATTCTTGCGGTTTGGTTATTGAATCAGAGGAATTTTAATGCAAGCATAATTTTTTTTTACATGTATAAACAATAACAATAATAATAATAAAAAGGCTTATTTTCTTTACCTTTTTAATGCCCCTTAAAACGAGGGAGGGAAAAAGAAAAAAAGAAGAGGGAAAATCATCATTCTGGCTTTCTTGAATTATTTTTACCCGCAAAGCATTTTAGAAGAGGTAACGATAGAACTGTAGCGCTTTATCCTCCCTAGAATAAGAATTCCCTGCATTTTCTATTATATATAAAAAAGAAAAGAATATTCGATCTTTTTTTTATTTATTTTTTTATTTATTTCTTTTTGTACAATGCAAATACTTTGGTATATACAATCTTTAAGGTTTCTAGCCTTCTTTACTAGTCTCAGTACTTTTATTTGTCATTTAGCTCAATGTATTTTACTAAACATGTATCAAGAAAAGGTAGATCATTTTACATCTTGCATTAATTCGATGACGCTGATATTTACCAAAAAAAAAAAAAAAAGACAGGCATTCCAGATTGGCTAGAAGCTGGTCATTGGCAGGTAAAATAAACTCTTTTTTATATACGTATCATTTCTTTTTTCTTAAAAAAAATCAAATATAGTATCTGTTATGGTTTATCTCTTTGGGTCTTTCGCTGGTAGGAAGTTTCATTTTATGTCTTAGCGCTTGCTATTATAATAAACCAAGAAAATATTCTCTGGACAAATATATTGGTTCACTATCCATGCTACCTGTCTTGGTATCTATCATTACAGCTATGCTATCTTACTCGCTAGAGCCTTGGACAAATGGCTTTGTTACACTTAAAAGATCTGCTAGTAATATCTTATCAAATTGTGAACTATTTGATGAATCTCGTGATAAATTCTATCCGTTACTTTATCAAAGGTATTATAATATCACGCTAAAAAAAAAGAAAAATAAGCTAAATTTCCTCCTTCATAAAAAAAAAGATGCCTCCTGAGTGATTTTACTTGGATACTGTCCATTGCTCTTTGCATTTTATGGATTTCGCTAGTGGGACTTGCCATGTATGCATTAGTGCAAAAGAAAAAAGAAACTCCTCAAGATCGGATTCGACCCGTTGGAGAACTTACTTGGGGTCGCTACATTCCTGATCGACCAGCTTCTATTTACTCTGCAACCACTTTAGGTAATCGATCGGGTTTACTAAGTCCAACATCTACAAAACAATTAGACTATTACTATCATAGCAGTGCGCCTAGTTTACCGTCACTATTAGATTATTATCCACTGAAAGAAAATTACATCAACGAAAAATCAAACGATGACGAGGACGATTATTATTACGGATACACTTACAGTAAAAATAACGAGTCTTCTATTTCGTCTTCAAGTTATTATAATAACACAAGACCTAATTTAACTATTGATTGCGACTATCAGGTGCAGAAAACTTCTGGGTCTTCTAGCTCTCCTTCTTTGGTAGAACCAGTTAGTGCCGTCTCGGGCACACCTCTCTATAATAGTTTTGCTCGTAGATCCAAAAATAATAATCTGTCTTTCCGTGATTAAATAAACAGGATCGAATTTAGTTTCTATCATTTGTATGTCTATTTTAAGGGGAGAAAGAATCTGGTAATAGTATATAAGGGGGTATTACAAAAGCGAGGGAGAGGAAAAGAGAGATAGAAAGAGAAAGAGACAGAGGGGCGGGGGGGGGGAATATAAATTGCCAAAAGGTCATTCGTTATCCAATATGACACAGGAACGAATTTTCATGTTGTGGCCAAGTGAGGTCCCTGAATATTGGTTATCGATTTACAATATAAACTTTATGCTTTTAAGCATTTGCTTATAAATGTATGTCGCCTACAACTGACATCTCTATCCGCGAATATAATAATATAGTTTTTCTAGTAGGTAAGTTTATAATGGTCTATAAATAAGGCGATAGTTTAAATATACTTGCCAAGTATATAATAATATTTACCTCCAATAAATAAATGCGATAAGGGGACCCTTGATTGATATAAACACACTGATTATATTGATAAAGAGATGTTCTAATGCCGTCCATACGAGTTGTTAAAAACAGGATATTTATCAAGTAGAGTATAAAAGAAAGTGTAACTGCCAATTGGCAAAGTTATGCCCTAACTTAACAAACCTCTAAATAAGATGCGTCTGGATTAGAATGAGACAAAACCCTTTGTTCATTTTTCATACCTTTTTCTTGTCAATTTTTTCACCTTAAAAAGTTATCATCAATAACTTAACGATGTTCTTCATAAAAAATAGATAGTTTAAATAGGACTGAATCATCCAAAAAAAAATGAACAGCTTTTAAAAAGAACAAAACTTAAGCATGTGGTTGGCAAAAATGTCACAGCGTTTTTTTTAGGTATTTTTGATGTTGTATAACAAATTATAGATATCAACGTAAAAATGATTAAATAGATCACATTAGAAAATAAGCCTCCCTATTTTTGAACAATGAAAGTGACCCTCAAACTACTATTTATTCGATTTTTTTTTCTCTAGACTTTCTTTCTCTTTTTTATTTTTATTTTTATTTTTATTTATATGTTCACCTTTTAAATAAACTCATGCCTTATATTCTTTTTTTGTTTTGTTTTTAGCTTTTTTGTTTTCTTTATACTGTTAAAAACAGATATGCTTCCAAGTAACCACCTTCCACTCGATGGTAATACCGTGCAGATAGATGGGCTCCTTTTATAAAGGTACGCGAAAAGTAATACACCACGCTTCTACTTACTGCTAAATCGTAAGTATTTCTTTTTTAACTGTTGTCGTTGCATGTACTTAATTTTGCATTTAAACTTCTAGGAGAAACCTCTGGACTGTTTTTCTGCCGTTCGAATACAAAAAGCCGAAGTATTATTTTTTGCTACTTATAACTGCTCTCCCTCTCAAAAGGTGTCCATATACTGCTAAATTTGCAGTAAGAAAAAACCCTCCTCCCAGTTTTCTAGAGCATGTTTTTCATTGTTCTTTTTTTTTAATTTTTGCTGTAATAGGCTCAACGCAGAAACACTGGACCGCGTTGTCTCAAATGCAACAAGAAGCGTCAAGACTGGGACTCTGGCCTTGATTTGATCAATTCTTGTAACATAAAGAGTGAAGGTTTTAAAATACATAACTCCCAGTCTTTTATTTCCCTCAATATGGCATTCAAAGGACTTTAAATAAAAACGGAATTTCGGTTCCCATACAAATCTTTTTTTTTTTTTGTAAATGAAAGGTACTACTCTGTTACAAACGTACCGCGAAATGCGAAAAAGATGACTGGCCTCTCCTCCTTCGAAATATATATTACACTCACCTCACACCTGTCCTTGTTCCCACTCCTATTTACTCTTTCTCTCTAACACCTAAATTTAAAAAAGTAATATTTTAATAATGAAATATATGAAAGGAATACAGGCTAAAACAAATGAAAGTGAACACTAAGATACTTTAAGTCTATGGCAGTTACTAAATTATTAAAAAAAAGGATTTGTTATTTTATATGTTTTTAGTCAAGCAATACGCTAACTATTTATATTGTCGAAATAAGGAAATGGTTGCTTGAATATTTTTCTGTGTACATCGGGAAGCTTGACTTCTGGTCAACCAAAAAAAATGGAGCGTTTTTATTGGCTAACAATGATCTGCAGCAAAATAAAAAACGCGGTTTTTTTTCCTTTTTTTTTTTTCCTTTCTCTTCTTCGCCATTCTTTATCTCTTGGAGGACATGCTTCAGGTTCTATGACTGGGGTAGTATAGCGTAAGACCAGAGATCGGTTACTTATGCCGCTGTAAAGGTTTAGGGCTTACTTATTAATGTTCGTAGCGACTTGCTGTTAGTAGCGGCTAGTGCCAGCGTCTTGCATGCCAATTAGCACACATCACTTTTGTTAGTAAAATAACAAATAGCTTTGATGGTTTAACAGCTTGCGCGGGCGACAGTTTTGTGGTCACCATTCTATTGCTGGTCACTTAGTAGCATATGAGTGCTAATACCGACCGCAATCTTCGTGTGCATGTGGGATTGAACATTATTTTTTGACCATTAACTCATTTATATAAGTGGGGGATCTTTTGACTCTATGTTAAGGGGTTATTTGATCTTGAAGGTCAGACATGCATTTTAGTAGATCGCCTCTACCCTTGCGTTTTTATGCTTGCCTTGGAAATCTGCATTAGAGCAGCTCGGTGGTGATGGTTCCCGCAGCTGTTCATACGTCCACCACTTTCCCAACAACGCGCTAGATGCTGTCTGGTGTTGACGGAGGACGTAAATGTGTATAGTGACATGCTGTTGACGTTTTTGGATAGTGTAGGGCCTATTCTTAAGCCAGCCTCACTTGGATCTAGTATGAGACCGGTGTTAATTTTTCGTTTTTGTGTGTTGCTGGTTGGCCTTAAACTGAAAAAGTAATACGAGTGTGGTATCTAAGCATGGCTTGGTAGTTTGATACTCCTGTAATGGGAGTAAGTGATAGTTATCGGATAAAGACCTATTTTTTGGGACCTGATGTGTTTACACCTTCTCATGGTAGTTGTCCTGTGAGTACTAGTTGCTGTTTACTGCGGCATTAGGAAACAAAGATAAGCACTTTCTGGTTTTTTTTCACCTAATAAAAAATTATATAAACCATACACATTCGCTGTCTTTTTTTTTATACGTATAAAATTATGAATAATTGTCTGTGTTTGCTGCACATATCAATTGTTACACTGAAAAAGACCCTCTCAAGTACTCGACAGAGTATCAAAAACGCAAAGCGTATCTTCACAGCTCCTCTTGACAATGAAATAATTATATAAATTTTCCGTTTGTATGAGCTTGCGTCTTTACAGCAGAAGATGGTACATGTTGTGGTAACGTGAAAACTCCTACGGAAATCCGCCCACCCGTTTGTAATGATTTCGTTAATTGTCCGCGCGAGGGCACACTGGGTAATAGGAGGTGGAATTAGTCCTCGCTTGATTGGTTATAGAGATGATGTTGGTCATTGAACAGCGGTACCCGTTGGCATGTATCACGTAGTTGCAAGTTACCGGCATGTATTATAGGTAGGTTTTTTGTACATTCTTCACCGGTGGAGATCGGTGTAGTGGATGGATGTCCATCCCTTCGTTGCTGCGTGACTTTGGGCATGCGCTCCATGTTTTGTGCTGATAGATAGCAACAGCACTGCTAAACATCCTCCTTCGCTCACCTCTATTTTTTCCTCTTGTCCTTTTTATGGGGGCTGTTCTCTTTTTTTTTCTTACCCTTTTATTAGGGACCCTTTTACTCTTTTTTACTGCACCAACCCTCTTTTTTCTTGCCCTTTTGTTAGGAACCCTTTCGCCCTTATTTAATACGTCTTTCTCTTTCTTGCCTTTCATTAGGACCCGGTTTCTCTTTGGGAACAGTAATACCATTACCTTCTCGCGGTTGATCTTGTTAATCAAAGAGTATCTCTTTGAGAACTGAAATAGTATGCACACACACACTCACACCACAATTTAATAAAATATTTTTTAAACGTATACATTATAAAAAAGCCTCACAATACTTCTACTTTGGACTCTCTATAATCTCCAAACAGGACAGGAGACCATATCCAGAAAGTGCTGTCGCATGTCTGCTTGGTTGCTGTATCGTTTATCTGGCAGTACAAGTTTCAAAGTAAGGTATAATATCGAGTAAGCTGCAGATACTACGAGTTATTATTATTTCGTGCCAGTAGAATAACGGTCAAAAGAGATAAATAATTCTGGATAGATAGCTACTCGACATAGAACATTTGAAGTCTATAAAGCAATACATCATGTAAAGAGGAAATTGACGTGTTTGGAAGTTTTATATTTTCTGGTTCATTTCGCGTTTGATAAAATTCTCGCTGCATGATTTATTTACACGTTCAACTTGGCTCTATTCGCATAAAAAGGAAACTGTGTGAATCTAGTTGGGACAACAAGTACACATACGTATACAACAAAAATGACTGGCTAACGTATATGCAAATACGAGTATTATGGAGCTAATGGTATTTTATCATCCTCGGATTAGAATTGATTTGGATTCAGCATATACCAAAAAGAAATAACATCCGAAAGTAAGTAAAAAAAAATACATATTTATAAGCAGACATTTACGTTATGCAGAAACAGAGAAATATAAAAGGAATTGCACAGCATAATGAAAGTTAAAGAGAAAGAAAAAAACGGCATGCATAGTAATTGGCAAATAATGAAATAAAATAGTTTCATTGTTATTATTATTGCGGTAAAAAAAAGAATTGATAAGGGAGGGAGGGAGGGAGGGAGGAGAGAAGAAGAAGAAAAATGTGAAGGGAAAGGAAGGATTAAGCATTATAACTCTTTGATTTTTATATACAAAATAGAGCCAAGTATTAGTAATAGTAAGTAGTAATAGTAGTAGTAGTAGTAGTATTAAAAACCTCAAGGAAAGAGGAACGGTGTGGTATAAAGGAAAGTGATGGTGGTGGTACAGAAGAGTTGAGGGCTTAAAATCCAAGTTCTTATTGGTAAAGCTATTTTTTCGTTTTTTTAGGTAATACAGTTACACTGATCATCCATACAAAAACCAATCAACGTTGGAGACATATCTTGACAGAGAGCATCGCAAGTTTCATGATCATCATCTTCACATTTTCCAATTTCTGCTTTTTCAGTACAGTAACATTTATTGAAGATACAGTTTCCTCTTCCTCCTACCATTTCTTGACAAGCGAAAGCACAATCGGATGCATCTCCTTGTACATCACATAGTCCAAATTCGCTTAAATCCAATGATTTGGCTGTTGATCCAGTTGTAAATAATGTGGCGACAACATATGAAATATAAAGGAATGTAAATGATTTCATAGTGGCAAAGTAACGGAAAAAAAAAGAAAGGAAAAACAGATGAAAAAGAAGGAGCAAGTAAAAAGTAAAAAATAAAGTTGCGACCTTATATAAACGAATTTAAGTTTAGTCAAGACTTAATGGCACGCGATTTAATTACAGATAAAGGTTGGGCTGTTCCACTATCTTGATCTCGGCATTCTATTTCCTGGTAATTAATTACATATATAATGCATGATATGCCTTCTTCTTTTTTACCTTTCTTTCGGTAAATACTGAGTAGCTTGACATGTGTTTTTTTTATATATGTCCTTTTTTTCTAAGCTATTAAACTAGTGATTTAAATTTAATTTAGGTGAGATCAAAAAGAGTTGACTAGGCTAATTAGGCCAATCAAACAAAAAAGTGAGATTCAAGGTGTGTAAAAGCTGGTAATAAAACTTGTTGTGGTACACTTCCCTAAATTCTAGAGATTCTTTTGGTAATTTATTTAATTGTTGCTTTATATATTGAATATTGAATAGCATAATTTTCTTATTCTTTGCCTTTTCTTTTAACTCTGAAAACCAACAACTAAAACTCGATATACATATATTTTCTGTAAAAAAAGTTTATTTATTATTATACAAAATAGAATTGGAACCAGAAATATGGCGTTTAAGGAGGAGGAAATAACAATAATACCAAGGCTTTTATTTTGTTTGTGCGACCATAACACAACGTGAACTGTCACCTAAACTAGTTTTTCCTACAAGTCCCAAGAGACTTTAAGGATTTCTCGCTTAACAGTACTCTCGCTTTCGAAAACCTTTTCGTATTTCATTTGATCTCCTGACTTATCTTTAGTCTTGACTAATAAATTACAAAAGGGTAAAATACCTCCACCTACACCAAAGTAAACAGTTTTGGCAGCAACATAACTATTAAACAGAGGTTTAAAAAAAAATTATTAGCTTTTTTTTTATATGTATTATTTTCTGCTTTACCAAACACCGTCAGGTTTTTTGAGTGCTTTTTGGAATACGCTAATCAAATCGGGTAAAGCGTGCTTTGCATAAATAGTCTCTGATGTAACAATCATATCGTATTTCTCCTGATCGACGTTCAATTGTTCCTAATTTATATAATAAATATTTTTTTTAGTTGCTTTCCTTTTTTAGTTTTTTTTTTTTTTTTTTTTTCTTGCAAGATTTTACAGGCAATGTACTCCAATCTCCAACAAATGCTCTTGTACGCTCAGAAACTAATTGTAACATGGTAGAAATTTTTTCTGTGGGAATTTCTGCTTCAGCATCACACGTATTAACATCTTCTTCAATACGCTTGTCATCCTCATCGTCTTCCTCATCCTCAGAGTCCTCCTCTTCTTCAGAACTTTCTTCTTCCTTGATTTCTTCTTCTTCTACAATATTGGATGATGGTTCTTGCACAGTCAAAACGGTATTCAAAAGAATATTTGGTATAGTGATATAACGAATAACCTGGTCATTATAATCTTGTACGTCGACTTTGTTGGTATTACTACGAGATAAAAGATAAAGAGAAGGAAGGGAAGAACCACAACCAAGCTATTTTTTTTAAAGAAAAAAGAAAGTGTCAAAAGTATATCTTTACATGTACATAGGAATATGTGTGTGTGTGTGTACCTCTAAAACCTTCTTGTTAGTAATTTGAACTTCAGGTAATCCAGATAAATATTGAACCATATCAATTGAACATTCCCAAGTCTTAAAACCACCTTCATATACACCCTTGATTAAATCAGTATTTCCACTCAAGTTTAACATGGGAATAACATCTTTATCATCGTGTTCCTCAATAAGAGTATCTTGTTCAGCCATTTGAAATTTGACGTCGGCTAAAGTACGCTTATAAAGTGCCTTTTCAACGGTAGGTACTTGAAGGATATCAGCTTGAATTACACTAGGTAAAGGTGAAGACTATAGCCAATATCAGTAAATTATACTTTTTCATATAAAAAAGAAATAGAGCTTACAAGAATGTCATATTCTCGGCTAGGTATCTTGTTAATATCGTCGGTTTCGTCAATAGTTAACTCATTGAGACTAGACTCTAATTGTTGATTCTCTTCAGTATCCTCGAGATCTAAGTCCTCACTCTAAGAAAGAAGGCTGTTAGTTGCCATTGTGGAGAGAGGTTTTTTTTTCGTCTTTGAGTGATATATACACACTGTGAAATTGAACTTGAAAGCCATTTTTCTTTTTAAACAAAAAGTGTCGAAAGTAAGGTTAGAAGAAACTTTTTTTTTTTTTTCCGTTACTTTCGTGACCGTAGTTCCAAATTTCCTGTCAAAAATCTTAAAAAACAAGCCACCGTCAGAACAAAAGACGTAACGAAAAGTTTCAGTAGAAGGAGTAGTTTTACAAAAAACAAAATATATGTATGCGAGATAGTTTATCACGGATATTGAGAAAAAAGTGCTTTTTTTCTGTACGAGTAATTTCAATAGGCCCAAGCATAAATCACCGAATTTATTAACTCATCTAGTTTTTAAGAACAAGCACAAAAAGGTTGAAAGTTTTTGCAGAAAAGTTACACGCAAAAAAAAAAGGGTTTTTCTTTAATGTACTGAAGTTTTTCGTTTTTCTTTTTTAATAGAATAATTTATTGTGTTGACCTCTGAAGGATCAATTGGATTTGTTTTCACTTTTTGTATTGCGCATTGTTTATTCGCATCATACAGTTTGCTCATCTTTGGTCAACAATAAATTAAAGTGTACAAAGGTTTCCCCGATCCCGTCTCTAATAGGTTTGTTTTGTTTGCCCTGTTAAACTTGTGGGTTCTTTTTATCAACGTAATTTCTACTTTTTTTTTCTCTGTTTTTATACACATATTTCTAAACGTTATTAAGAAAGAAGCATAGAAGTACACGCGAATTCAATAAATTTACCTTTTTTTTACGCTAGTTAAATCGTGTCATGTTATGTAACGAGATCCCAGTTAGTTATTTAGTAAAATCTATTTTATATATTCCGTAGGTAATATCAGCGATATATCAATACTTTTTTTAAGAAAAAAGACTTCTTGATCTATTCGTACTAGACGTAAACTTTATAGACGATATCATTACGCGTTATAAATATTACAATTGCATGCGTATATTTGGTAATAGATCCGATAAATCAACTCGTACTCCTAAAAATACACTATGTTTCAATAAAAAAAGCGATTGTGCATAAATATTATGAATAATAAGCCGAGATAAATAAATTTACTGACGAATTGCAAACTTACATTCGATAGAACAGATGTATAGATGTACACCCTAGAAGCACTAGCAAATATAATTGAATCGAATCAAGTTTTCAAGTAATAGAAAACCAGTAATAACCCCTTTTTGTTACTTGTATACACATAATGGGTTTTGACACTTACCAAACCAGCACACCTTCTTTAGTTAGACGAAATCAAAAACATCAAATGCATTTTCATATACGCCGTTTTAAATTGTTTGGGTGGCTTATATTTTTTTCTTCAGCGCAAATTTTTTTTTTTATATACTGTGCTAAACAGGCGAAATTAGTGTTGCCTCCTCTTTTTCGCTTTCGTCGATTTTTTAAAATGTAATACAAACGTTTTGATGGAATAAAAAATAAAAGAGTTTTATAACTAAACGTTACAAAAAAAATTTAATAGGGTCAGTTTGCTTGTTCAAAAGCGTCTCGCTGCCTCCGTCCTCAAGTGTGGTGAACGTAAAATCTGGTTAGATCCTAATGAGGTTAATGAAATCGCCAATGCCAACTCTCGTGCCAACATTCGTAAGCTTGTCAAGGATGGTTTGATTATCCGTAAGCCCGAGGTTGCTCAATCTCGTTATCGTGTCCTTGTCCGTGCCGCTGCTAAGCGTAACGGTCGTCATATGGGTCACGGTAAGAGAAAGGGTACTGCCGATGCTCGTATGTCCAGCCAAGTTATCTGGATGCGTCGTATGCGTGTCCTCCGTCGTCTTTTGGCCAAGTACAGAGAAGCTGGTAAGATCGATAAGCATCTTTATCACTCTCTTTACCTCAAGTCCAAGGGTAACGGTTTCAAGAACAAGCGTGTCCTCATCGAACACATTCATCGTGCTAAGGCCGAGAAGGTTCGTGCCAAGACCCTCGCTGAACAAGCTGATGTTCTCCGTGCCAAGAACAAGGCCGTCCGTGAGCGTCGTGCTAACAAGAAGATTGAGAAGTTCGAAGCTCGTCAATAAGTTCTTTTTTTTTGCTGCCAAAAAAATAAATGAGGAAGAAAGGTTTTAAGCCTTTTTTTGTTCTATAATTTCTCTATGCTCTATATTTTTTTTTTATACTATGGAATGTTTAAGTGGAGTGAAAAAAGGGTTTATTTTTAAAAAGTAGAAGGTCAAGTACCTGTCAGTTTTCTGTTTTTTTATGTGCCTGAGTTGTTATAAAAGCGATAATTTATTATCGCTTTATTAACCAGTTTGGTTTTGGGTGTGCAGATCAAAATTACAAGTTTTTACATGTCTGATTATCTAAGCACCATAATTCCCTACAAGATGTCATTGGCTAATTCTCACATGAATATCGAACTACAAACAAGGATTGCATGACGAGTCACTGCGAGAGAAAAAAAACCTGTACAGAAAGGGTCCCAACTTTTTACCGTTCAATTCTTGTCACTTGAGTCCAGGGTTTTTTTTAGTAGACAAGGGAATGATTAAATTGGGTAATATGAAATATGTTTCTTTCAATCACCGTTCAGCAGCCAAAAAAAAAAAGGGGGGGGGGGTTTTTGGTTTCACTCTCATATAAATTTACCTGCAAAAAAGTGTCAAATAGAAATTGTACTTGTAACCCCCCCCCCCCCCCCAGTTGACTTTTGTGTGAGACTTGTGAGTAAATGGGCTTAAAAGAATAGTACATGCATGTGTTAACACGGGAAGAACATAATTTCTTTTTGTTAAAAAAACCAGATCCCGTGGAGTAATAGAGTTAAGGATAGAAGGTTACTATGTCAGTGAAAGTTTTCGCTTGGTAAAGTATGCGACATTTATTCGCACGATTAATGTAAGTATACAAAAGTACGCTTTAATACCCTACAACTAAACGATTAGTCAGGTAAATGAAGTTTATCAAGTTAACTACTTTATCCTTTTTTTTTCTCAAGTTTAACTTTTTCTTAATTCATATCATTATACATATAGAAAGTTGTAAGGGTACCTTACTCTGTAAAAAGACCGCGTAATATACTAAGCTTCCAGTGTATGTACAACAACAACAAAAACAAGGTTGCACGTGGCGTGATGAGATCAACCATCATATGTACATTTCAATAAACAGTTAAGCAAACAATTATACTTTATTTGGATTGTGCTACTAATTGACTTTATCTACATGTCGAGTAGTAAAATTTAACTAAAAGAGACAGACATGCACGTAAATAAATTTACAGCTAGTTAATAATCATAGTTGATAAACGTTGAGATCGTTACATATCATTTGTTAATATCTACTTGGGTTTACAAAGTTAAGGTTGCATGACACCTCACACGAATAGAAAATACCAGTCAAATGATATCGATTGTTTGATAAAAAATGACCTTTTTTTTTCTTTTTTTTTCTTTCTCTCTTTACCTACTATTTGAATACTTTTTACTATCATATTATACATCATGACACATACTAATATCGGTATTTATGTTACTACTAATAAAACTAGCGACATGGTTGTCTTACCACCAATGAAGTGTCATTTCGATGGTGGTGAAATAATAGCTAATACGACAACAGCACGCCGGCGTGATAGAAGTCCTGCACAATATACACTATCAGCTATGAAGAAGAATAATAAACGAAATATTATTGCACAATGGTTATTTTTTAAAGAACTGCGATGGATTCCTTTGGATTTAGTAAACTATGAAAAATTAGAAGATACGATTCGTATCAAGGGAACTTTTATAGATATTGAAGATAGTCATTTTCCAGAAGTACGTAGAGTTCGCGTATTTCCAGAATTAGACTACCTTAGTTATTTAGGTATTAGATATAAAATCAGTAAAGTTTTATTACCAAATTAGAATATTATTATTATCCAATAAAGTGTACAATTGCCCATAAGATCAAGACAGTAATGATCATACCTCCATAAAAGATCCATTTATCCTGTGCTGACCTTCTTTCGATATATCGAATTGTATTTTGAGATAACCCTAAATGATTTGCTGTATCTAATATTTTCTTTTGTGTTTTCTATTTTATACGTAAAAAAAAGTAAGAAAAACTACTACTAGTTTCGCCCTATTCTAACTACCTTTAAAATACTATGTTGATCGGTCAAGTTTTCTAATAAACTTTGTGCTTGTCCAATAAATTCATCCAATTGTGAATCTGTATTTCTAGCAAAAGATTGTTCACGTAAAGCAAACTCATCTCGTGATAATGGCTGATATGGATGTTCGGGCTAACCAGTATTTTTTAAATAAGTAAAACCTTTTTTTATTTTTCCTATTCCTAACCCTTACCACACTAGGACCACTTCTGTTTGGTCTTCTTAATAAACTATCTCTGTTTTGCTCATTCTGTAAGGTCTCTTGTTGTTTTTTTATTGCTTCAAATCTAACCTTCATCTCTTGTAAATCACTCTTAAACTTTCCAACTCGTCTATGAAAAAAATAATATAATAAATACAACTAGTACCAAAAAAAAAGGTCCTGCATTTTTCTTTTTACGTTAAAGCGGTTTCTTTTTTAACTGGAATCAGCTCTCTTTTAGCCAAGTTTTCATACTCATCAATATGTCTTTGTAAAGCGTTAAATGATACAGAAATTTGTCCTTTTTTTTTTAAAAAAAAAAAAGTTATACGTTAATAAACTAACCAGTATAAAGATGACAAGTGTTACCTTGTAAACCAGCCGAAGCATCTTGCCCTGACTGAAATTCTGTAAAGCAGATGGAGTGGTTAATAGAATGCATAGCATTGGTTTGTAGTCAATATAAATAAAAACTTTACTGTCCAAGTCTTTTTGAAGTGCATGACTCTGCTTTAAAGCATTGTTGTATAATGAATTCATTCTTTTTATAGTGTATTAAAAAGGAAAAAAAAAAAAAAAGAGAAAGAAAGTTTGGATTCATTAAAACCAAAAGTAGAAGTAAGCGGACAATTAAATATTGTGCACATGAATTGTTCTTTGGCTTCAATATTCTGGGACAAGGAACTGTGCTTCGTTTTTATATCTCAAAAAGTCATGCCATCCCAAACTACGTATCTTTTTTCTTTTGCAGAAAAAAGTCCAAAAAAACGTAGTGCACTAGTTGGAGTGCATATAGCTACTGACGCTGATTAAAGCAAAAATAAAACCTGTTGACAAAACGAAAAAAAGGTCGATTGTGTTTTTTATGGGATTTTCTACTTTGTGTATAAAACTTTAATCAATTTGATAAACAAGCTAAATAGAGCAAACTTCCAAAACGAACGAAAAGAGTCAAGTGTAAAGTGGCTTACTATACTAATACAATTAGGTGGCTTATAGACATTGTTTACAGTCACACAGTTTTTAAAAAAAAAAAAAAAAAAAAAAAAAGGTTCGAAAATTTAGAATTTGATAAAAAACATCATTTTTTCTTTTTTTTAAAAAAAATAATATCCACATATAAAAAAAATGACTAAATATATCGTCGTCTCTGGTGGTGTTATCTCAGGTATTGGTAAGGGTGTTATTGCCTCTAGTACCGGTACTCTTTTAAAGAGTTTAGGTCTCCGTGTGACAGCTATCAAAATCGATCCTTACCTTAATATCGATGCTGGTCTTATGAGTCCTTTGGATCACGGTAAGTTTTTATATGGGAGGGTTAAAAGGGTTAAAAATTGATAGATTATTATTATCTTTATTAGGTGAGGTCTTTGTCTTAAACGATGGTGGTGAAGTTGATTTGGATTTGGGTAACTACGAACGTTTCCTCGATGTTGAATTAAGCCGTATCAACAATATTACAACTGGTAAAATCTACAGTGAAGTTATTGAAAAGGAGCGTAAGGGTGATTATCTCGGTAAGACTGTTCAAGTTGTTCCTCATGTAACTGATGCCATTCAAAGCTGGGTTGAGCGTGTTGCTGAATTACCTATTGATGGTGAAAAGCCCGATGTTGTTATTATTGAGTTGGGTGGTACTGTTGGTGATATTGAATCTGCTCCCTTTGTTGAAGCTATGCGTCAATTCCAATTCCGTGTTGGTCACGATAACTTTTGTCTTATTCATGTTTCTTTGGTTCCTGTTGTCGGTTCCGTTGGTGAACAAAAGACTAAACCTACTCAAATGAGTGTTCGTGATCTCCGTGGTGCTGGTCTTACTCCTGATCTCATCGCTTGTCGTTCTTCCAAGATTCTCGATCCCAGTGTTGCTGCAAAGATCTCCATGTTCTGTCATGTCGCTCCTGAACAAGTCTTAGCTGTTCATGACGTCTCTTCCGTTTACCATGTTCCTATCTTAATGCGTGAATCCGGTGTTGTCGATTTCTTCCGTCGTCGCCTTAACCTTGACTCTATCAAAATCAGTGATGAACGTCGTTTAGTCGGTGAAGAGTTATGGACCAGATGGACAACTTTAGCTGGTAGTTACGTTCATATTCATGACAGTGTTACTATTGCCCTTGTTGGTAAATATACCAACCTTCACGATTCTTATATCTCTGTTTACAAAGCTCTTGAACATGCTGCTCTCAACTGTAAGCGTAGAATTGAAATTAACTGGATTGAAGCTACTGATTTAGAAAACGATACACTCAACACTGATCCCTTGAAGTTCCATGAATCATGGAAGGCTTTGTGTGCTTCAGATGGTGTTATTGTTCCCGGTGGTTTCGGTAGCCGTGGTATCGATGGTATGATTGTTGCTGCTAAATGGGCACGTGAGAACAAGATCCCTTACTTGGGTATTTGTTTGGGTATGCAAATTGCTGTCATTGAGTTCGCTCGTAATGTTTGTGGTATGTCTGAAGCTCATTCTTCTGAAATGAACCCTACTTCTCCTACACCTGTCGTTATTGATATGCCTGAAATCTCCAAGACTCATATGGGTGGTACCATGCGTTTAGGTCTTCGTCCTACCGTCTTCCAACCTGGATCTGAAAACGGTCGTGTTCGTAAATTATACGGTTCCAAGGACTCTGTTGATGAACGTCATCGTCATCGTTATGAAGTTAACCCTGAATATATCAGTACCTTTGAAAAGAACGGTCTCCAATTTGTTGGTAAGGATACAACTGGTCAACGTATGGAAATTGTCGAAATGGATGATCACCCTTACTTTGTTGGTTGTCAATATCATCCTGAATACCTTACTCGTCCTTTGAACCCTTGTCCCCTCTTCCGAGGTCTCATCTTGGCCGCCATAGGTGAGCTCGATGCTGCCTTGTAAATAGCCAAACAACAAATCACAAACCACAAAAAAAAAACAGAAAATAGATTTTACATATGAAAACCCTTCTTTTTTTTTTTTGCACCATTAGATATTTAGATATTAAAACACACCCAACATTTTTTACCATCCTCATTTTTTTTATATAGTAATAAAAAAATCACGTATATATACATAAAAAATAGTTTATTCGACAATTACAGATGGACTCACACTTTCTATCGCTTTCAATATATTTTCTTGTGTGATTTGTAATAAATTCTGCTTTAAGGATAAAAGACCAGCTTTTCTAATAACAGCTTGTAGATCGGCGCCAGTGTAACCTTCTGTTTTCGAGGCAATCTCTTCTAAATTGATATCAGGATGTACTTTTGTCTTGTTTCTTAATACTTGTAAAATTTGAACTCGTTCTTCTAGGTTTGGTGCTCCTACATAAACTAACCGATCTAATCTACCAGGTCGTAAAATAGAATTATCAATTGATTCTGGGTGGTTTGTTGCTCCTAATAAAATCACACTTTTATCTACTTTATCTAAATGATCAATTTCAATCAAAAATTGAGAAATAAGCTGTATTTATTGTAATCAGCACACCTATTATTTATTTCTTTCTTTAAAAAAAAAGATACTTACTTTTCTTCCTACATCGCCTGTTGTATCTCTAGAAGAGAAAATAGCTTCCAATTCATCTAGAAATATAACACAAGGACTACATCGAATAGCAGTTTGAAATATTCTTGAAACTGCCTTTTCTGATTCCCCCACCTCACCTTTAATTAAATCTGGAATACTGACAGGTAGGAAATTGGCAGAAGATTCAGTTGCTACTGCCTTTGCTAATAGTGTTTTACCGGTACCAGGAGGACCAAATAATAACACTCCTTTGGATGGACGAATACCCAGTCTTTTGTAAGCATCGGCATGTTTGTAAATCCAAACAGCAGATTCCTCAAGCGCATTTTTAGCAGTAACTAAACCGCCAATGTCTTTCCAATACACTGGATCAGGTTTTTCTGCCATAGCTGAATTCTGTAATCCACTTACTCTGATATCACTAAATGTATTATCAAAATTATTTATATTGACTATAATGTAAAATTATAAGTTGGAGAAGTTTTTTCTTTCTTTTTTTTTTTTACCTTGATCCAATTTTTTAATCAATGCATCTTCCTCTGCTAATCGACACCATTGAGAAATATCTGCAGCTACAAATGCATGTGCTTTGGAAGATAGTAATTGAATATCTTGATCACTTAAAGTTTTGGCACATAAGAAATCATGGTTGTATATATATCTCATCATATGGAATCGTTCGTCTGGAGTTGGTATTTGTAAATGGATTTCGTCTTGGAACAAAGGTCGTACGTCAAACGCAATATAATCGGGACGACGCGTGGTAGCGATCAACATAAGCTTAGCTTGTTGTGCTAGAGAGCTGACAATAGACAATAACCCCGTATCTTCTTGACCTTGACGTGGGAAAAATAAGTCCAAGTCCTCAATCAATACCAGACTGTTGTTTGAGGTAGATGCTTTCCAAATTAAACGTTTGAATCCTTTGGTTAATTGTCCACGATGTGCTGCTGCTAATTCACCAAGCGTAACCGAGTGCACAGTTACGTTATGGATCTGGGCTAGGTGCGATACTATATATGATTTTCCTGTTCCTGAATCTCCTTTTAATAAAATGACAGGTGGTGGTGGTGGTTCATGTTGTTTAAACGTCAAGTTAAAAGCTTGATCTAATCTATTCGTAGGATCGTGAGTATTGAAATCTTTATTGCGCTTTCCAAGAGACTAGAAGAATAAAACGCGTTTGATCGTATACGTACCTAGCACCTTCTTCTCCGTAACAAAGTGTAGCGTAATCGGACATTAGTGCAGAAAGCGTATCTTTTGTTTTTTTTAAAAAAAAAACTACTGGACATTTTATATGGACAATAGCCAATCAAATCGTGTTTGGTACAAGAAGCTACTGTGAGTCTGGATAATTTAGTAGCTCACACAAAAAAAAAGATTAAAATAAATACAACGGTAAATTTTATTATTACTATTATAAAGTATATTAGCAAGTGATGGGTTCGTTTGAAGGATCTAAAGCATCCTGGTCGCCTATGCTTCCAGAATAGATATAATCATTCATAACGTCGTCCAAATCATATTGAACACGTTCCTTTCTTCTTAATTGACCCTTTGTTTTCTTTGTATGTTTTCCAATAAAAGTAGGTCTTTCTATACCCTTTAACAAAGGGTTAACAGCATAAGTACCAGCCGAAGAAGCATCATTTTCTTGCGGTTGCTTTGATAAACTCATCTTTTCTACTGGAGCTTCGTCTTCGGAAGAAGTATCATCATCAACGTCTACCATCTTGACTTGCTTTGTTTGAACATCAATAGTCATCACCTTACGCTTACTGCTTTGTCCTTTACGCTCAATACGTCTTAAGTTAGATTGTTGTTTTTTGATTAATAAAGCTCTCTCTTGTGGTGATAGCCAGAAATTAGCTTGATCTGTTGGTAACTCAAAATCAGTTGCTTGATCAATAACAGTACTTCTTTGTGCACTAGTTCTTTGAAATTCTAATAACTTTTCCTTGTGTTCTTCGGCTTTTAATCTATTTTCATCTTCTTCGTAACGAGTAGAGTAAATATCTCCACCTACTTTAGATGAGTAAGCTTGCGTACCCCCTCCATTGCCACTTGGTGCACGCTTTGATGGTTGTTGTTGCTGCTTTTGTTCAGCACGTTTCTTTTTAGCTTCAGCAATTAATGCAATTTGCTGTTCTTTTGATAAAACAGGCTCTTCACAAAATGTACAAGGTCCTATACCTTCAGATGTACAGATAATCTTACCGCAACTTAAACAATTGGGCGCTGCTGTTAACAAGGGATGTTTGGTAGCTTGGCATTGACATGGCTTTCTTTTTTTTCCTGGTTTCTCCGCTTTGATATCTAATTCCCTTAATGCCTCCTCTAAAGTCATTTCATTTTTGACTTTCTTCTTTTCTTTCTTTGCTGCTGCTGCGGTTGATGGTTGCTTATTTTCAGCAGGAAATGCAGCGGCTCTTAATTCATTCGTTTGAGCTTTATTCTTTCCTCGCTTCGTTTTTTTTAAACTAGATTATATTGTTAATTATAAATGATGATATATCTTTTATATGTATTGGCTTACCCAGAAAAGTATTCATCGTCCTTTTTCTGATGTACGTTGATATTAGCAGGCCACATGGTTTCATAGGGTTGTTCATTTTTAGGTAACGAAGGAAATAAACCTTCTGATTGAGTATTGGGAATAGAAGACGTAGAAGGTGATACGGGTTGTTTTGGAGTACTGGCTTTAGGTGCTGCGTGTGCTGGCCGTGGTGGTGGTGTTTCGACCTTTGGTGCAAATCGACGTTCTGTAAACTCTTGAATAAAGCTTAGTGCTTCGTCACTGGCACCAACCATACCCTAAAAAGAAAGAAATAAAAAGTTCAAGACTCTTGCTTATATATTTTTTTTAAACCTTTTCTTACCATAAGCTCATCGGCAAAGGCATCAGGTGAATTAGAAGACATTAAGTAAGGTAAGATTTGTGTCTTTAAGGTCTCTGGGTCAAAACCCAAAAAAACGCTCAGTTTATCTGTTGCCCAACTTTCAAGTGACATTGCAAAAAAATAATATAGTTTATAAAAAGAAAAGATAAAACTGACTGCGGTCAAGTTTATTTAAAAAGTTGTCGGAACATCCGAATGCCGCGTTGGAATTTATTGGACAAGTTGAACCTGCTTACATAAAAATTGTTTAAATTACATATTGTAGCCTCTTCTGAAAGGTGGCAAAGTATATCCGTCTTCTGGCACAAGATAGCAAAAACAAATTTCCAATACCGAGCCATTGTTCTATTCAAGATAAAAGTGTTCAAACATATGTTTTCTGCTTGTAATTCAAAGCTTTTTATAGTTCTATCTTTCTGGTGGTAATTAATGATTTTTCTTTAGGCGATTATTGCATTTAAAATACTAATAGTAATTTCTCGGGAGAAATAAGTTGTTAAACCCGACTAAACTGAGGTAGTTTTGTCTTTTTTCTTAGCTTTCGCAGCGTCTAACTAGGTCTGTGGTTAAGCGTGTAAGACGTCGTTTGCTGCAGTGTCGGTTTTCGTACTTTTACTGATAAAAGTGAAAGCTTTTTAAGAGGGGTAAAAACACACATAATTCAAGTGTACATCACAGTAAGGAAAGAAGTTCGTTTATTTCACTCAAAAGCATTTTTTTCTCTCTTTCTGAAAGACGATAATAACGATTTGTTCTTATTTTCGAGCTTCTTGATAGCTTGCAGTCTTTTTTTTTTGTACGTGTCGTGACTCGCTAATTATGGTGACGTAAGGTTAACGTGTCTTGGAAAGGTGCAGAGTGCGTAACTTTTTAGAAAAAAAGGGCATACGCGTAAAATAAAACCAAGGTTTTTTCTCTTTCCTTTTTTCTTTGTTAAAAGTATACACATATAAAAAAAAATGGTTATGGAAGCTTCAATGATTGTGTAAATATTTTGCCTTTTTTTGAATATACAAGTAGATAGCATATTAATCTAATATTATTTTATTTCTTTTTAAAAAAAAGCGTCGACAATTCCGAATGGATGCGTAATGGCGACTATTCTCCTACTCGATTAGTTGCACAAAACGAAGCCGTCAATCTTATTTTTTCATCTAAAACACAATCGAATCCCGAAAATACTGTTGGACTCATGACTGCAGCAGGCAAAGGACCGGAAGTTTTAGTTACATTAACCACAGATGTTGGCAAGATTCTTACAGCTTTGCATGCTGTTAAAGCAGGTGGTAAACCCAATTTTTTAATTAGTGTTCAAATTGCCCAGGTAAATAAATAAATAAATAAACCAGATATATCAAACTAACAACCTATTTTATTAGCTTGCTTTGAAACATAGACAAAACAGAAACCAACGTCAAAGAATTATTGTATTTGTTGCAAGTCCTGTTGAAAGTGATGAAAAGGCATTGGTTAAACTTGCCAAGAAGCTTAAAAAGAATAACGTTGCAGTAGATATTATCAATTTTGGTGAAGAAGCTGAAAATACCTCTAGATTAGAAGCTTTTATTAATAATGTCAATAACAGTGATAACAGTCATCTTGTCACTATTCCTCCTGGACCTCATCTTTTAAGTGATATGCTTATCTCTACTCCTATTATTGCTGGTGAAGAAGGTCCTGCTGGTAATTTCGGTGCTAGCAGTGGTGGTGACTTTGAATTCGGTATTGATCCTAGTCTTGATCCTGAGCTTGCGTTGGTAAGTGCCAATAATAATAAAAAAAAGGGAGAAAGGAATACACCATATTTATAGATATATGATTTTAGGCATTACGTATTTCACTTGAAGAAGAAAAGGCACGTCAAGAGGCAGAAGCAGCAAAGAATGGAGGTGATAGTAGTTCAAAAGAGGGAGAATCTTCTTCTGCTATGGCAATAGATTCACAACCTGAACAAAACGATGAAGATGCTGAACTTCAAGCTGCTTTAGCAATGTCAATGAACGATGCTCCTGTTCAAGATGAAGACGAAACAATGGAGGATTTAAATGAAGATGATGCTCTTCAAAGAGCACTGGAAATGTCAATGAATGAGGGAGAAGACGAAGAGATGATGTCAGCAGTATTAGGTTCTTTACCTGGTGTTGATAAAAATGATGAGCGTATTCAAAAGGCATTGGAGGATATGGAAAAGAAGAAGGACGAAAAGAAATAAATCTAGTTATACTAAGTTACTTTAGTCTTAAATATATAAATAAATACACCTTTTGCGAAAATGATATCACACACCAAAAAAAAAAAGTGTTGCACAGGCTGAAATAAAGAAGCTAAATCAATTATCATGAAAAGCTAATATCTTGCCTCCAGTGAAGTAATTAGTCAGTGTTGCCTCTGGACATCTTTGAGTGTCGCGGGAAAAAAGAGACCCCCACAGCGATTGTGAAAAAACACACTAAAATTTTATCCCCTATTTTTTTTATTTTTTTTGTTCTTCTCTTTTTTTTTTCTTGTATTAAACGATGCTGTTGAAACGTTCGTTCCATTCGAGCATTGCACGACAAAAGAAATACTATGACATTTTACAATTAAAGCATAATGCAGATAAAAAGACCATTAAGTCGAATTATTACAAGCTTTCGAAAAAGTTTCATCCCGATCTTAATCCTAACAATAAAGAAGCACACGCAATGTTCTTGGATATTAACGAAGCTTATGGTATACTTGGAAATGAAGCCAGTAAAAGAAAGTACGACTATGATTATGATGATAATAATAATAGCAATAAAAACACTGCAGCAACTTATTCTAGAGCAGGTGGTGGTAGTGCTAATTCACAAGCGTGGCATTTTAGAAATAGAAGAGCACCTAGAAGTACAGGTTCAAGTAGTGCAAAAGAACAAGCAGAAAGGATGAGAAAGGATAAAGTAGAAGGTCGATTTGATCATAGAGAACACTATTATAAACACTATGAAGCGGAAGAACATAGAAGAAGACAAAGAGTGGAAAAGGCTACAGAAAGAAGAAGAGCAGCAGGAGATGAAGATGTACCTAATAAAGTAGCACCTGGTATGGAAAATCTATGGGGAAGATTTTGGAGATTAGGTGTTGTTTTGACAGGCATCGCGTATGTTGCTCAAAAGTTCAATTAGAAATTATATTTTTGTGTAGAAGTTTTTTTCCTTTTTATTTTTTAAGTATTTTACCATGCATTCAAGCTCTTAATAAAAGAAAAACCCAAAATACAATAGTTTTTTTTAATAATGGAAAAAGTATAACAGAGATACGAGATAATTTATGATCTAGGCTTCTCCTTCTTTTCCTTGTAAAGGGCAAGAAGAGATACACCAGCGACCTTGACAATCTTGAAACGGACACCAGGAATATCACCAATAGCGCGACCCTTACGACCGAAACCAGCAATCAAAACTTCGTCATTCTCATCGACATAGTTTAAACAACCATCATTGGGAACGAAAGCAGTAACCTTCTTACCGTTCTTGATAAGTTGAACACGAACACACTTACGAATAGCAGAGTTAGGTTGCTTGGCTTCAACACCAATCTTTTCGAGAACGATACCCTTGGCGTGAGAAGAACCACCGAAGGGAGAAGAACGGAAAGCAGTTCCGAGAGCTCTCTTCTTATATTGCTTATCAGCCCAACGTTGGTCACGACGGTGAATACGGAGCTTACGAGCTGCGTTCAAACCTCTAGGTTGTCCCTTACCTATATTATTAAACAAAATACTACATTAGCAAACAGTAACAAATTGTATTACATTTTGTGCAGCTTTGTACACATGCACTTTTTTTATGTGTATCCCCCTTTTTTTTTAGATAGAAAAAATCTCTGTTTTTTATATCCATCCATCCATCTATCTATCACCACCCTTTTTTTTCGTTTCTCTCCATCTCACTTGCTCTTTTCTCTCTATATCCATAATAAAAATTCAATAGTTCTTACCCATGATGAATTCTGATAAAAAAGGAAGGTCTATTCACTTGCCAACTTGATTGTCTCTTTTGGCCTCGGATTCCGCCGCCCCTCACTGCTCGCTTGAACAGAAATCCCGCAAGCCAATCCGTGACCCGTATTCGAAAAAGGGCAGTCCTAAAACACCCTAAAAAACATGACTTTTTTTAAAGCGTAGAAAGACATTCCAATTTGGCTCGACTAGGACCTGGTGGCTGTAGGTAGGGTTACAGCTGGTGCGCCGCGGCATAGTGATGGATGTCTCGATTTAATATCGTACTGAGAGTTGAAATAGTCCATCATGATACCTTTAATGTTTATGGCGGCGTTTATATCTCTGTGCCAAATCTTCTTACCATCTAAACAAGTTGGGCAAACTTCTATATCCCTTTATTTTAACTTTCATCGCTTGGCTACCATCTGTATTAAATTACATTTCCTAGTCACCTTTCTAAAGATTCGCTGTTGATATACATTCCAAAAGGTCTAAAACTATTATTTTTATCTAAGCTTTTATTTTATACGATTTACTGTATTACCCTCTCTCTCTAACACTTTGTCTGATTATTCCCTTGTTTTAATAACATTGTTTGATAACCCCTTTGTGAAGGCTAGACGTCTTAATGCCGCTTCGCTTTAACTAAATAAATAAGTCTCATAACTAGTTGACAACTATATAGTCTGGTGCTCACTTTAAACTGAACTTTTATTATAAGTAACTTTGTGTTTTATTATAATATCCTTCCCAAAATCTACACTTCTATATTTATTCCCGAGTTGTATCGCCGGAATCAATTCCCAATACGTCCTTTTCTGAAAGAGAGAGTTCAGTAGGCTGTTTTTCGAGAGTATAAACCCCTTTATCTACAGAAGACAAATTCGGGTTTCTTTTTAATTTTATAATTTCGTTTTTATCAGTAGATATCAATTCTATATATTTCGGTTCAAATAAGTAGTTAGCTTGTACAAGAAACGATTTAAGCAATACTAACGTACCTCTTCTGAAAGCTTAAAAATGGGTTACAATCATGTGTCCGTCGGTCAGGAAGCCATAATCGAAAAAAAATGTCTTTGAGTTTATCAGGTACGTAATTAATAACAGCAGCGTAGTTGTTTTTTTTATCGTGTCGTAAATAGTCATAAAGATCATCAAATAGTAAGAGATTGTTATTCGAAGTAAAGCATTCTCTATATATTTTTTGGACATTGCTGAATATAATTAAATAAGTTATTGAGACGTTTTTTTTTTCTAATGCATAAAAAAATTGATAATTACTTACTTGAATAATTCGTTAACTGGGTTATCTACTACTTCTTCTTTCTCTTAGATATATTTAATGATATCGTCTACGCTTTTATTTTGTGTAATACAGTCGATTTCAAGAGATGCTATTTTTAATGATGCATAGATGTGTTAATGGAAATGCTTCATACGCGTCAATAGTACGTATAGGTACTTACTAAGCTTGTCTTCGTTGATTTTTTATGCTTTTTTTCATGTTTGTAGTCCTAGTAAAAACCTCTGAAAACTTTTTTTAAGATAGATTTTACGCTGCAAGACAAATGTACAATAACATCTAGTTAACAGACATAATATACTTATTATTTAAATCTGATAAATCTTCATAGTTACTAAATTTATACTTTACTTTGTACCATTGTTGTCGTATAATTCGCAACAATAGTAATATGTAAATCATCGAGGATAGGGGTCCCCATTCCATACCTACGGTTTGGTTTCTAGATAAAAAAAAATACGTGGATTAGAATGAGTTAAATGCAAATCCGTGGCATTATTTGAGGCTACCTGAATAAGTGGAGCGCTAGCTTTTGCCCGGCGGTTGCTTTAGCAAGAACCGTTTCCTTTTGTACGAAGATAGACAAAACGGAGAAACTAAAAAAAAAATGAAGAAAAATAAATATGAATTCCTTTAAAAAGTGCCCATATAAAAAAAACTTACAGATGGTGGTGTGCATTGTATTTAAGGAAGGAAAAGGGAAATAAAAGTAATTTATTCTGAAAAAAAAAAAAGATAGAATAAATACAGCTTAGATTGATAAAATGGATCTATTTAATTTTTTTTTTTTGTACACTTGTTTCGTGGTAGTTGGAGCAGCCTCATAATGAAGATGAGGTAGGTGGCATATTGTCCAAAGCTCTTAAACCAAAAGCAGTGAATGTTCTTAACGTGCTTCCCGAGAGAGAAGCATTGACATTAGTAAAAAATCCGTCTATTGATCTGTATCGATCCGTATTTATCACCAGTAAACTCGAAACTCTTTTTAGAACCATAGTCCAATAAGGTGGAGGATTAATTTATCTAATTAAAGTGTTTCTAGCAAAAAAAAAAGCAAAAAGTTTCGAGTCTAGTTCGGACAGGAAGTTAAAGAATCTGTTATAAATACAGAAAATTTGGAATAACTGAATATGATCTCATACAGACAGGAGTAAATTAACCTTTTTTTAATAGGAGAAACAACTTTCTATGATAGATTTATTTAAATAAATATAATAATTACCTATTGAAATAATCTCTGAACAAATGTCTTTGATTTTCTCCTATGTTGGGCAAAAATATGTAGCTATTTATAAAATAAAGTTAAAGTACACGTCAAATGATATACTAATTTACTTTCTGACATGTTCAAAATCGCCCGTTGCAAACAAGAAAATTATCACCAAGTCTAAAAAAAACTGTATATACTCCAGCGTAAGATACATCGGATAATACTGTTTGTAGGAAAGGAAGCTTTCAAGGAATTCACAAAACTCGATTAGGGAAAAAAGCAGGAAAGTATCTCCTGCGTATGAGACTTGCGTATAAGACACAAGAGTCATTTGTCTGCCTTACGGAGGTTTAACTAATCAATGGAGCTTTCAACAGTCATCAAAAATAGTGTGCGTTTTTTTGTTTTTAGTAAACTCATAGAACCCTGTATATATATATATATATATATTATATATATTACTTTTCCACACCAATAGTTTTTTTTTCTATTCCCCTTGCATTATATTTAGCCAAATTGAACAGAACGATAATCTATCTACTAGCAATCGCGTGGTTATTCATGTCAATGACATCCTAGGCTTATATCTATAATAACTCAATACCATGCCCTCTATCTGTTTAAATACCTTTCGTAGTCTACTTCTCGAGTGTACTGGCCGTTAATAGAAAACTCTAAAATACTTATATTGTAGTAAAAGTATTAGATGTCTTTCTTTAGTTAATATGAAGATTGCGAACCTCAAGGAATTGTTTTATATGGAATGTTTTTTAGAAATGTAGTAAAGTCGCACTACTTTAATTATGTCTATTGTCTATATATAAACAAAGTTCAAGGGCAACAGTAAGATCAAAATAGATACTATATTTCATAAAATATTTTCCCTTTTTTTTTACTAGTGTTGATAAACTCGCTTACAAGTGTCATTGATCTAAAACTAATCTATACTACATTAAAGTCTCTCGGGGGTTTATTTTCTGATGATTCAAAGTATTTATTATTTACAATTGGGGGAGATATATATTTGGTTATCCTAGTAAAAATCTAATAGAAGGCAAATATGGCGTATCTGTGAAAATAATAGAAGGTTTACACTGACTATTATTGGCGATTTGGTCAGTTTTGCGAAGACCTATTAATAAGGGTGGTAATATCAACTTTGATTCAGAAAGGTCAGTTTTAAAGGAGTCAAGAGAGGGTGAGCTTTCTGGGGTAAATATATGCTCACTGTCTGAATCAGAAAAGTCAGTGAGGATTTGATGTTTGTTATGTGAGCCAAAATTATAAGGCGTATAATTATTTAGATTACTAGTAGTAAAATCATTTGAAACTGAGTGTAGAATGCTGTAAGATTCTACCTTTTTTTTCTGTCTGGTGCGCTTGGACGTTGTGTTATGTATACGATTATGCCGAGTTAATTCGTCTGAACGAGAAAATCGCTTGCCACAATGCGCATATAAACATATATGAGGTTTTTCACCTGTATGTGTACGTATATGGCGAGTACGATGTTCTAGTCTAACAAATGCCTTTTGACAAATATTACATTGGAACGGTCGATGTTTATCAGTGGCCTTTTCGCTGCCACGCTGCTGTATAATAATTGTCATTTTTTTTTGTTCTGAAAGTCCGAAAGTGAAGAAATAGAGAGAGAAAAAGAAGGAAATGCTTCGTTCAAATTGATCTATGGCAAGTCTTTTAAAAGTCTTTTATATTAGTTAAGGAGAGGATGAAAAGGGGAGATGCAGGGAGGCTTTTTTTTATCTATCTTTAGTATTGTTTCCGATCTTTTTCTCTTCACTTAACAGTGGCCTTTATTTTACAGTTCTTGTTTATTCGTTTACTTATATAAAAAAAGGGTTATGCAGGTGGATGAAGAAAACGTTGAGAGGAAAAAAAAAGGAGTTGTAATATTTGACATTTGTATAATTATAGGAAATTTCATTAAAGGCATTTATCGTATATCTCCTTTATCGTAATTAATTCAAATTGATGATTGGATAATCAAGAAAAAAATCGTTTTAATAAATAAACAACAGTTAGCACAATTTGTTTTTTTAGTGCATTTTTTCGATGGATCGTTGTATTATGACGGAACTACACCGGTTGCTCAAAACGTCATTAACATGACGATTTTGTCTTTTTTTTTTTTTACTGTATTTTATGCAAGATATAATTCACGACCACAAAAAGCAACCAATAAACTGTTGTTACTATACGGACATTTTAGTGTGTTGGTATAATAAAACAATTAATAAATAAATAAACTTTGTTATTCATACTATGTTTATTTTGTTCTTTTTGCTATTAAGGAGAGCTTAACTATTGAGTTATACAAATAAGACTAACTGCGAATATCTGATTATTAAGCGACCCAGTGACAATAACCGCATAATTTGTAAGTGTAGATATCTATAGTAAAGTAGTTTTTTTTTCGAACTATAATGTTAGAATGTAATACGTGCATTTCTTTTGATCAGACAGATGCATAATGTTTACCCCCAATGAGCTTTAAAATTAGCTATTTGGGATTATCCATTCATCGAATACGTTTAATTATTATACTGGTACCTTTCTTTTTAAAAAAGAGAATAAATAAATTTTCTTAGGAAGGATAAAAAAGAAGGAGAACAAAAATGTTATATAAAAATACAGTTTTTAACATACAAATTTTTTTTTAATAAAGCTGATATTACTTTAGTTTTTTTAACGTTTTTTTTTTTCTTAGGGATATATGTATTATACATAGGCTATGTTTGGATCAGATAGCCTGTGGTCGCACAAAACGCTATTTATACTACATATGGTCCGGAAACTTAAATATAAATATAATACGCAGTTAACTTGTCTATGAGGAATACCTTCTGAAAAACAATAAACGACTTTTCTTTTTAAAAATGATATGTTAATACTGTAAATTATGATAGCGGAGACTTCGTCGAAAATATTCAAGCTAGTACATCACTCTTCACGAATATTTTTGATATGAAACGCGATGATAATGAATCTGCAGAAGACCAGTACTACTCATATAAAGACCGGTCTGATACTGATTCTAATTCTATTAAAGAGATCAATACTAATACTGAAGATGAGATGAACCAACAAGCGTTCACTTTCGATAGTGGCCCTATGTCCCCTTTTAAAAACAAATTTGTAATGCTTGTTCTTCTAATTTTTAAAGAGCCAACAAGAAATAAGGGACTTGTAAAGATGCTAAGGAAGAACAGGTTTGTCATCTATTTAATTGATGAGTTCGGAATTGCGACCTGGTAGCAGTGCTAAATTTTCGTAAACGCTCAATTATTTTTAGTAGAAAACAATCAAAACTGTGAAAAATCAGCCAAAGTTATCACTTTGGCTTTTTTGTAACTTCGTGTGATTTGATATATGTAGTCTTTACCATTTAACTCACATAATACAACTCTCATATCATTTGACTTTTTTTTAAAAAAAAGTAGAATAGTAATGTATTTTCTGTAAAAAAAAACTTATTAAAACGACGTAGAGTTTTGATTTCTAAAAAAAAAGTAAATATGGATGTCATTGCGAGTTCGTTTTTACTTTATCGGTTAATAAGCAGATGTTTCAAAATATTGGAGGAAACATTGTGGTGCAATTATCTGATAACTCATCCCGAATTTATGAATCTTATTTAGAGCTACCTATTGGAAGACGGAGCCCACCTATTGGTAATTAGAAAACCGCTTTGACAATGAGGAGTTTGAGCTTTATTTACGATCAAGAAAATCTGGAATTATGAGAAGGATTTTTAATTTAAATCAGATAAGCAGAATAATGAAAGTAAGAATACATAATTTCATACAGTAAAACAAACGTTTAAATATTAGATTTATTGAAAGGTACGGCCTAAGTACATTTAGTATTCCCCATCGGCCACAAACTGTTTTATTTTATCTCTTTTTGTATATTTATATCACCAGGTTACTCTGATTACTGAAATCAACTTCCTTTTTTCGATATCGCGTGTAACATATATGACTCTAAAGACGATCTTTTTATTTTTTATTTTTGTAAAATATGTTAATTAGTTATCTTCTATTCGCGTATGTATTTGACGGCGCAATTGATTTAATACGTACTACGAAAAAAAAATATTATAACTATGATAACTGTATCTAGAGGAAAAGGATATTGTATGACGAAATGTTAAATGTATCAGGTACCTTTAAAAATGTAACAAATAAACCAGGTCAGACGCTGCATCTATATACGCAGAGAAAGTAAATATCGCCTGTTTATTATACATGTACCACTTTGTACCCAATTGCGCTTTGAGTTATTATTGCTTATATTTATATTTTTTATCGGTTCAATAAAACAAAAGTTAAGCACATGTATAGACCTCTTTTTATTATAGATATTAGTATTGGGGCAAGCGTGGGTGATGTTAATTGTATTTCTCACGTTTATTTTTAGTTATTACTTCAATGAATTATTATTTTTCACGCGGTTAAATAAAGTGTTACGTACAAGAACCAAAAAAAAAAAAAAAAAACGGCAAGTTAATAACCGCTTGTTACACGATTATACCTTGTGTTTTTTATTATTTTGTGATTTAATTCTACCGTCTATTTGACTAATACAAATATATTTATTAAAGATAGAGCTGTCAAATAGATGATCTCTCCCTTTTATATTTTAGGTACAGAAATAAGGATAGTATTATTCCACACACAAAAAGAATAATATTATCTTGGGTATCCACTGAGTTTTTTTTTGACGTAGTTACTTTTTTTTTTTTTTTTTTTTTTTTTTGGGTGAGAACTTTGTAGTTGTACCTCCGTTGGTCTTACCCGTTATTGATTTTTATATGGTAACTGATCCGTTAATATATTGTTCCCCAATAAAAAAAATGGTAGGAGAATACGATTTCCCGAGGACCTACTTGTACTAAAATACTCTCAAAAGGAAATCCCAAAATGAAATAGTCGTTCTATGTTCAGGATACAAAGAGGCAAAATAATGTTATCATACATGTTGCACAAGGACAGTCTCTTTTTATTTATAGTTTCTGACTCTAAAGCATTCAATGTAACATCACGATGCTAGTCTCAGATAAGATAAATACAAAGGTATATAGTCACAGAAGTGAACTAGCGTACAAATGGTTGGGCAGGTCAAGTTGTGAAACTGGAGGGAGTATTTTATTGTACCGCAGAAAGTTTAAGGATCAATTGGTCAAAAGGGCGCTTACCCACACAAACCAAAATAAAGTACAAAATGTCGAGAATATTAAATACAGTGCCATATTGGAAACAATTAAAGTTTTCCCGAAAAAAAAAAAGGTAATATTGTACAAGATTATTTTTTAATAAGGTAATTTTTTTTAAGGTATGATAACTATATTGTTCAAGTAATTGGTGCTTTGCTTTTGTACATATTAAAAAAAAAGGTAGAAAAAAGAAAATATGTGCATAAAATAAATAAATATATGTATAAATAAGAAATGGAAGGGGGATTATGGATTGTGATAAAGTAGTAAAGAAGGATCCATTGAATTTCTATGCAAGTTCTTATTAGAAGCTACTGTAGTGGCGTGAATAGCTAACCGGCGCTCTTTCGAAGAAACCATTAAGCCATCGGAATGAAACCAGTAATGAGTTGCAAACTTGAGTTGTAATTCGGAGACTAATAACGAAGCGTTCTCTCCTTGTTCCAATTGTCTTCTATTATTTTCTTCCCATTCAATTGTGTTATCCCATAGTCCTCGAATTAAACCGTTAATGAATTCATCCCATTCACTATTAGTAAACGTTAAGTGTAACTTGGATCCACTTAATTCTTTGGTCATCAATAAGACGCCTTGACCTATACACTTTGTTAACTGCATAATACGTTCCCCGACTACTATATTTCTTCTGAATGCAGCCCAATTGGTTTCGGTCAATAAAGGTTCAATCCAGACTCGATAAGCTTTCATATTGGCGTTTCTTTCTCGATCTTTATCTCTTTCGGCTGCGGCTATGGCCGCCGACGAGGTTGTACTACTTGGGTACGTTAAACCATCTTCTACTGTATCTGGCACCTTGACCACTTCATTAGGAAATAGAATGGCAAATGTACGTTGAAATTGTTCAAACGCTAAATACAATCGAAAATAATCTGAGTTGTAATAAATACCATTTTGGTTCATACCGTTATCGAGATGTGGTTTCATATTAGAATGATTGGTAAGGATACGAAGTGCTGGTTCTAATAATTCAACTTGTTGTTCCTGAGTTAATTGTCTACCTTCTACCGAAGAGGATAGTGCTCCTTCGGCTGTAGTCACTGATTGATCGATAGCTAATGTAAATTGGTTTGGTAATCTTTGAGCCTTTTGTTCTAAATCAGCCATTGAAATAATTCTCATACGACTGATAATGTCATCACCTATAAATCGAGTTAATAAAATGCATCGTACAATTTATGTAAAAAAAAGAAGAGTATATTCTTACGTCTTTGCTCAAATTCTCCATGTCTGTGTGGAATCTTTGGCTTTTTGGCTGGTAAAGGTAAAGCCGATAATTCAAAAGGAGAATTGGCATCTGCTGAATGTCTCTTTCGTTTACGCATAAGCGAAGCTTGTGTTAAAATTCCTTGTTCGGCATACCGTTGAAGCAAAACAGGTTCACGAGCAATACGACCATCTTGATAATAGAATCCTCGTTGATGTGGTTCCATCACTACCTCTACTGGTTCAGAAGTATGTTGCATATTATTGATGGTGGCATTATTTACAGAGGTTGTGGGCATGGTGTGATCAGTAGTATCTTTATTGAATAAGGCTACAGCATCCGCAAGTTGTTGATTTACATGTTGAATAGTAGGGGAGGGTATAGAATTTGGATCGATTAAAGGAGAACCAATTGTGGCAGTGTTATTAGCAACAGTAGGCGATGAAGAAGCAGCGGTATAAAGTGGTCGAAAGTTACTATAAGGACGTACAGAATAAGTATCTGTAGTAGTATTTTCGGTTGATAGATCAGAGAAGGAACTAGTTATAGTAGTAGTATTCTGTTGTTGAGACAAATTGTTGTTTTTGTTGTTGTTGTTGTTGTTGTTGTTGTTGTTGGTTAGATAAGAAACGGAGGGAAGTCTGGTTAAAGGTGATATAGGTGAGGGAGAGGCATGTGATGTTACGGAAGAAGAATCGATCCATTTTTGGACAGAATCTTTTTCTGTGGATCTTAATAAGTCACTATGGGAATGACTAAATGTAGGTGATTCTCTAAATGGTGGTTGGTGAAAGGATATAGAACAACAAGAGCTGGTACTAGGTAATCGAACAGCATGGACACCAAAATTATTATCTCGAAATAAAATTCGATCATCGTGGCATGGCTTGCTAAACTTGATATGATCTCCTAATGCATAAGACATACAAAACAATAGTTTGGCTAGCTTTTCGGAATCTGGGTTTTTACGGAGTACTTGTTTGACAATACGGAAAAGATCAAGTAAGTCTTCATCGGTTAGAATATCTTCTGCCTGAGGTTCGAATAGTTGTAGTTCTGGACTTAATAAACAGGCACTGCTATTGTTATTATTGTTTAGAGATGGTTGTGGTAGTGGTGAGTTTAGGCCATTCATTTCTCTATATAATAAAAAATAATGATAAAAAAGTGAAAAAGAAGGAAAAAAAGGGAAAAGGGAAAAAGGGATCCAATATTCTCGATAAAAAGGGACGGTTTTCCATGGGAAAAAAACCCCGCTTTCAGCTACTGAGTTTCAAGGAAACTGTTGCCTGCACCACCCCTTCAACTTTCAAAGTCAAAGTTGTGTGAAACAGCAATCAAAAAAGTCTGATTTCATTCTATCTATATGTCATGATATATTAAATACATAAGAATGTATGAATACGTATGCACAGAAAAACATTTTTTATTTAAGATTGATCTCAACTGTCCATACAACCGGTGAATCTGTCGCAATTTCAATAACATCATTGTCTATAGCATTTGACGTACTGACCATACCACCAAACTCACACTTTAAATCAACTAGAATAATAAAGTTTAAGTATTTTTTATGCAGTCAAAAGCCAACTTTTCTGTAGTTACCCATATCCCATTTTAATCCTTTTGTAGTGAGTGTGGCAGGCGACCCAATTGGCATGATACCACATGTAGGACCTGGTTATTGTTAATATTTAAAATGCAAAAAAAGTAAGGGGGAGGGGTTTACCTTCCAACTCTGGTTGACAGTGAATTTGATGTGCACCCTAATTGTAAATAAACATTTAGGTTTTTTATTTTTGTTTACGTAATTTTTGTGTTTACCTTGTCTAACAAGATGGTTATGTTTTCATCGCTGACCAATAGAACTCTTCTTTCTACTTGGTCTTTCATCATATACAATAGATTGATACTAGCTATTGTTTGATCAAATCTACCACCTAATGCTGGTGTAGCTACAATATCATACTTGAAAGTATGTTAATCATGACTTTCTTTCTTTTTTATTTTTAAACTTACAATTTGCCCCAATTCCTTTTCTTTTTCTTTTAATAAAGCTACACACTTCATAAAGTCAGTAGAGTCTTGCTCAGTCTTTTTAGTGATGGTTACACTCTTGGACTCATAGTACGATCGAACTTCGGGTCGAATAGAATCTAAATCTCCTCTGATTTCATCTGGAATATACCTTTACGTATCGCGTCAATTCATCTATATCCCCCCCCCCTTTTTTTTTAGTTGATAGTTACCGTGCTAAAGTATGTTGGTCATGTTTAAATGCATCGTAAATTCTGTTGGATCCTCCATCGGCAACAAACCTAAATGAAGCTTTTTTTATATCGAAATTAAATGCACTTGTATTAAAGAAGGAAAAGGCTGCTTTTTCTTATACCATTATCCCATAAGCGGTTAAATGAGTCAACATGTGTAATAGGTTGATTAAGTATAATTAAGCAGAACTTTTTGGTTTTTCCATCCCTTGCTAATATATTGGAAGGACACCAATGCGTAACTAGATTTAAAAGGTTTTTTTTCAACATGTGGAAAAAAAGAATGGAAAAGGAAGAAATATTTCGGAACTAAAAAAAAACAAAACAAAAAGTGTTCTTATCTAATGAAAGCATATGATATCAATGCGATCAACTTTAAGGTTTTGAATAGATATGCCGGTCAATCGCATTATATGCAAACTGCACCTTTTATTGAGAGCGATGATCCAGAAGTACAAGCAGAGACGACATAGATGTACCAAACATACGCAAAGGGAGCCTAGGATACTTAGTTAATGTATGAATGTTACGATATTGCAATTGTACATTCTAAGCGAATGAAACCCGACCGTATTAAACTAAACTACCATGCTGTTATCAGTTTACACGCCCTCTCTCTATATTTCTTTAATTGATATGTAGACTATAATATCATATAACTTTTTTCCTTTCGCGGAAACTTTATGTGTAAATATACTTAACATATATATGAAGGGATTTGTTGTGCAAGACGTTGTACATATAGTTTCATACGATCAATTGATTGGCAGTACTTTTTGACACATCCCTCTGTGACCTTTTTTCTTTTTTTTTGTTTTTTTTTTCTTTTTTCCTCCTTTACACATATAAACATGTCTCGTTCATTACCCAATATTTTGGTAACCGGTACCCCTGGTACTGGTAAGACTACCACCAGTGAAATGATTGCCGAAGTTACCGGATTAGAACACGTCAATGTAGGTGAACTTGTCAAGCAAAAGCAACTTCATGAAGGTTATCTTGAAGAGTTCGATACTCACGTTTTGGACGAAGATAAAGTAAGTAATACAGAAAAAAAAAAAAAAGAAGGAAGGATTTTTTAGATTGTGGTGCTGATATAGTACGTAGCTTCTCGATGAATTAGAAGAAATTTTAAAGGAAGGAGGTAAAATTGTCGATTTTCATACTTGTGAGATTTTCCCTGAGAGATGGTTTGATCTTGTACTTGTACTCCGTACTGATACAGCTGGTTTATATGATCGTATGTCAAAGAGGTAAGACTGTAGATTTATATCAAAGAAAAATATGCACGCTAACTGTATTTGTGTAGAGGATATAACAAACGTAAAATTGATGAAAATATGGAATGTGAAATTATGCAAGTTGTTTTAGAAACCGCACATGAATCTTACGCACCAGAAATTGTTGTTGAACTTCCTAGTAATACTATTGAAGATATGGAAAGTAACGCTGATCGCGTTAAGCAATGGTTAGATGCTTGGAAAGTAAATAATAGTAGTAAATAAGGAATTATTTTTTAGTGTACAGTAAAATAAATAGATTTGAGCCTTTTAAAAAGTTAAAACGGTTAAAAATGTTTATACAAGTTTTTTACAGTGCAAAAAAAAAAAATTAAATGTATTTTTTAAAGAAAGTGGTAAAATGCTGGGAAAATTATAAATGTGTATATGTGATTTTTGGGTTTGTGCAGTGTGTGTGTGTGTGTGTGTGTGTATAGGAAAAGGCATAAGATATTTTTACTTATTGCTTATTACGAGCTGCGATGTAGGGATGAACCATGAAATCATCTAAAGGCTTTCCACCAGGAACCATAGGATAAAGAACTTCCTTCTTACATACAACAGCGTCCATAACAACAGGACCATCATGTTCTAAGAACTCCTTCATCTTGGCTTCAACCTCTGATGCCTTGGTAACACGGATACCTTTAACACCCATAGCTTCAGCAAGTTTAACGAAATCAGGGTTCTTCATTGTTGTACCAGAATAACGCTCCTTATAGAAAAGATCTTGCCATTGTTTAACCATACCTTGGAAAGAGTTATTAAGCAACAAAACCTTTACACCAATATTAAATTCAGCAGCAGTAGCAAGTTCCATTGCAGTCATGGAGAAAGAAGCATCACCATCAATATCAACAACAATATGATCAGGTTTAGCTACCTTGGCACCAATAGCAGCAGGAAGACCGTAACCCATTGTACCAAGACCACCAGAAGAAATAAATTGACGGGGTTCTCTGAATCTAAAGTATTGAGCAGCCCACATTTGATGTTGACCAACACCAGTAGTAATGATCACCTTTTCTTTAACATCTTTAGTCTGACGATCAAGTTCTTCAATCAATTGTTGAGGTTTTAAGGTCTCATCATCTTTGGTTGTCTTTTCATAATAGAATGGGTACTTTTCTTTCCAATTATTGATTTGTTCAAACCATTCAGTACGAGGAGAACTCTTGATAAATGGAACAAGTTTCTTCAAGTTCTCGGTAACATCTCCTTCAATAGCTTCAGTTGCTTCGACTACCTTGTTAATGTTCTTGGGCATAATCTCGAAATGAAGAATACCACCTCGGTTTTCCTTGGCTGCTTTATATGCTTCTGGTGCAAATTCAGCAACGTTACCTGTAACACGATCATCGAAACGAGCACCAAGTGCAATAATAAGATCAGCATTTTGCATAGCCAAGTTGGCATAACAAGAACCGTGCATACCCAACATATGAAGAGACTTGGGGTCCATTTCATCGTAAGAACCGAGACCTTGTAATGTAGTAGTAACGGGAATATTACCATTGTTGGCAAGTTGGGTCAAGAACTTGGGTCCATCAGGATGACCAACAACACCTTGTCCAGCATAGATAACAGGTCGCTTAGCATTGTTAATCAAATCAACAGCACGCATCAAGACGGGATGAGGTTTAGAACGAGCTTCTTCGGTAAAGGCACTGATGGCAGTGTTGGGAATAGCAGAAGGACGAGCAGGAATCATGGCATTGATAGGAATTGAACGCTTAAGCACGGCGGCCGTGACATCTTTGGGAAGATCGACGAGAACGGGTCCTGGGCGACCACTGGTGGCAATTGTAAATGCTTCATTGATACGACGAGGAAGTTCGGAAACATCCTTTACCATAACATTCCACTTTGTGCACCCACGAGAGATACCAACAACATCAGCTATATAAAATGAAGCGGATTAAAAAAAGTATTCATTTAGTTAATAAATAAGTGTGCTTACCTTCTTGGAATGCATCAGTACCAATAGCAGAAGTAGGAACTTGACCAGTGAAAACAACAAGTGGAATACCATCTGCTAAAGCATCGGCCATTGCTGTAACGACATTTGTAGCACCAGGACCAGAAGTCACGAGAACAACACCAGGCTTACCACTATAAAGTAATAATGTTAGATTAGATAAAGTAGATTTTTTGCTTCTTTTTAAACTACATACGTTGCTCTGGCGTAACCTTCAGCCATATGGCCAGCACCTTGTTCATGTCTAGGAAGAATAAATTCAAAGTATTCTGATTCATAGATAGCGTCAAATACGGGAAGGATAGCACCACCGGGATAACCAAATACATGCTTTACTTCATGTCTTAACATCATTTCGTGAAATATCTCACCACCAGACATACCTACAAATGAATCATCCATTTCAATAGCTGCGGCTTTTACAAGTGGTTGAACAGTTTTAGGAACTTTGCTTGTTGCGACTGCAGAACGATCTGAATGTGAGATAGCACTATATGCAATCGGATTATTAATATTAATTTTAAGGAGTATAATTAAAATAGACGTGTAAAATTTACTTACGGTGAAGTTACAGCATTGGTAGATTTACGTGTAGTATGAATACCAGCAGAAGCAATAGTAATTCTATGACGATAGAGACCAAATTTGGCACTGCCACTACTAAATAATCTAGTTGTATTTCTCACTGTTGAAGATGCAATCATTATACAGTTTATTTAATTAATTCAAGAAGTATTTTGTTTACAAAAATAATTGTTTACAAAAATAATTGTTTGATTTAAGTAGAAACAAGAAGCAAAAAAATGAAATAAAAAAGATATTAAATACTTGTTAAAAAAAAAAGATGTGTGGTGGTTATGTTTGACAAATCAATTATCAGCGGCGATTTAAATCTAATGAGTCAATGTGCAAGTGAAGCTGTACAATAGGTCAATAAGAAATGACTATATAAACAAGTTTTTTTTAGAAAAGTAACTTTTTGCCAATAGAAACGATTTTAAATCATTTGCTACATTGTATGTAAGTAATTAGAGTTGATCTAGATAGTTTAAATGTTTACTAGTAACTCATTATAGGATTGAAAAACACATAAAATGTGACATGTGAATTGCATTGCTAAAAGGGATATAATGTGAGTCAAACCAATCATATACCCGCTATTCTTTCAATGCAAGAGTAGAAAAAAAGATAAGGTTGATTGGTCCAAATTCAATATGAATCCTATTTGCTCACAACCCAATGTGGGGAAGTCGCTAGTTTAAAAAAAAAGTACTGCGTGCCTTATCTTTTTTTATGATGGTTACATCTCGATTATTTTTTATGCTAGCTCTCTCCTTTATACACAATAGATCGAATATGTAAGGTAGTGCAAAAAAAAGTTAGATAATAAATGTTTCTTTTATAATTCTTTTTTAGTATATGCACGTATAGAATTTTAGTTTGATTTTAATAAGATACAGATGCGCGTTTACAGCCTACTAAAGTAAAATACGTATTTTATCTCGTTATACTTTTTTTCAATTGTGTAATTCCAGTAAAAATTTATTCTTCAAACTTGGGCGGAGATTTCGTTACCATTTTAATCTAAATATTCCCTGTGGGCCCCCTCCAATCGGATTCTTTAATTTAAGATGTATCACACTCTACACACATTGACGTTTATTGGCTGATCCTTTAAAATATGGGTTTTTAACCAAGCTAATTGTACCATCCTATTGTGATTCATATGTTGGAGTTTTTTGAGTTACCTATTTTTATTTATTTTATTTAAATACCCTTTTTTTTAAAAAGTTTTTTTTGTTTTGTTTTTTGTTCTTCATATTAATTAACTTTTTTAAATATGTCTGCTCGTGTTTTCGCTACTGCTCTTCGTAGAGCTACCACTATGGCTCGTCCTATTATTATGGCTACTGCCAGACCTGCCTTTAGACAATCCGCTATCAAGGCTACCACCGTAAGTAATAAAAAACAAATAAACCGTTTTACATATAAAAACTAATTTGTTATAGATCCCTACTGTGCAATCTCGCAGTATGAAAACCTTAAACTTTGGTGGATCCGAAGAAACTGTTTATGAACGTTCTGATGTTCCCAAGGAAAAATTACTCGAAACTTTCAAGAATGATACTATTGCCGTTCTCGGTTACGGTCCTCAAGGTCGTGGTCAAGCTTTAAACTTGCGTGATAATGGTGTCAATGTTATTATCGGTCAACGTGAAGGTAAGACTTTTCAACAAGCTGTTGAGGAAGGTTGGGTTCCCGGTAAGAACTTGTTCCCTGTTCTTGATGCCGTCAATAAAGGTACTGTCGTTATGAACCTCTTGTCCGATGCCTATCAAAAGGAAATCTGGCCTTCTATGAAGCCTCTTTTAACTCCTGGAAAGACCCTTTATTTCTCTCATGGTTTCTCCATTGTATATAATGATCAAACCAACATTGAAGCCCCTGAGGGTAAGTAAAAAAAAAAAAAAAAAAGAGTGGAAATGGCAAGTTTTTTAATATATATATTATGTTTAGGCGTTGATGTTATTCTCGTTGCCCCTAAGGGTTCCGGTTTCACTGTTCGTCGTCTTTTCCAAGAAGGTCGTGGTATCAACTCTTCTTTCGCTGTTCACAAGGATGCCAGTGGTCATGCCAAGGAGCGTACTATTGCTTTAGGTATCGGAATTGGTTCTGGTTATATGTACGAGACCACTTTTGAAAAGGAAGTTTACTCTGATTTATTCGGTGAACGTGGTGTCTTGATGGGTGCCATTCAAGGTTTATTCCAAGCTCAATACGAAGTCTTGAGAGCTAACGGTCATTCTCCCTCTGAAGCATTCAATGAAACTGTCGAGGAAGCCACTCAATCTCTCTACCCCTTGATTGGTGAGAAGGGTATGGATTGGATGTACTCTAACTGTTCTACTACTGCTATGCGTGGTGCTCTTGATTGGTGGAAGCCTTTCCACGCTGCCTCTAAGCCTGTCTTTGAAGACCTTTATAGATCTGTTCGTGATGGTACTGAAACTGCTCGTTCTCTTGATCGTAACTCTCAACCCGATTATCGTGAAAAGCTCGAAGAAGAACTTCGTGAAATTCGTGAGTCTGAGATCTGGAGAACCGGTAAGACTGTTCGTCAACTTAGACCTGAAAACGCCGGCAAGAACTAAACCTGCATAACAAAAATTCTTTACACTTTATCCTAAATTAGACTTGTAGTTACTATCTTTTTTATTGATTCTCACCAGTTATAACCCCATCTTTTTCGTTTTTTTGTACACCCCCCTCCTTGACGAAGGACATCGTAAATAAATCTAATTTTTTTCTTCTATACTTTTTTTTACTGCAACATTTTTAATCATGATGCTTTTATTTGAAAAATAGAAAAAAAAAAAAATGTCTGGTCGTAATGTCAGAGCATCTCCAGCCGTCTCTATTAAAATTTGCTAGATATAGAGTTTTTTTAAAAAAAATGTTTAGTCAAGAAGGTGACTTTTCAAGTTTTTTTTTTTATTATACCTGTTCCTGTCGAATGGCTGACCCTTCATTATACTTGCTGGTACGTGATTTTTGTTTCACGACTCTGTCTATACGGTTCAGTTTGCACGGTTGATTAAAATGACCTGTTTCTTTTCACTTACCTTTTCGGATGACTATTGCTCTAAGAAAAACCTATCAGTTTGTATAAACATAAACATAAAAAGAAATGAAAGTGAAGAAAAAAAAAAAAGGTGAAGAAAAAAGACTTTTTTAAAAGAAGTGATAAAAAAGGATGATAAAATAGTAGGGAGGAGTACTCTTGTGATTTATTTACTAATCATGGCGTAATTATACTGTCATACTCGTACATATTTACATACTTAAACGATGGTTAATTATTTTTATTGTACGAGTAATTGTTGTTCCAACTTGGCTCACGCAAATTCCTTTTTATGCGGAGGAAGTGAAATCAAACGTGTAAATAAATCATGCGAAATAAACAAATGTAAACTAACTATCACTTTTCAGCTAAACATTTTTTCGTGTACCGGGAAATATAAAGAATCTGGAAAGGCCGTGTATCAAGAATTCCCTTTTTTTTATACGCTGTGGACTTAGTCATATTTTATTTTGTCACTCTGATAATCAGCCAATGAAAAAATCGCGTACCTGATTGGCTGTAATTGCCATGAATCATTTTTTTTTTTTGCTTTATTTTAAGGGAAACCTCTTTTTCTTTTTTTTTTACTTCTTTTTACTTCTTTTTGTAACTTTCCTTCAAAGAAAATAATAATAATTATAATAATGTCTCCTCAAAATATCACTATTGTTTGTCTCGCTGGTGACGGCGTTGGACCCGAGATTGTAGCAGAAGCTGTCAAGATTTTAAAGGTCGTTTCTGAACAAAGATCTCAAGCTCTCGGTGCTCAATTCGAATTTAAGAATGAATTGATTGGTTTAGCAGCTATGGAAAAGACTGGCGAACCTCTTCCTGATTCTTCTCTTGAGGCTTGTAGACAAGCGGATGCTATTTTGTTGGGTGCTGTCGGTGGTCTTCCTGGTGCTCATATCGGTAGTGGACCTCGTCCTGAACAAGGCCTTTTGAGACTTAGAAAAGAGCTCGATCTTTATGCTAACTTGCGCCCTGTCTCTTTTGCTTCCGATACCCTTACTGGTCTCTCTCCTTTGAAGGATCATATCGTTCAAGGTACTAACTTTGTTTTTGTTCGTGAGTTAGTTGGTGGTATTTACTTTGGTGAGCGTAAGGAAGCTGGTGAAGATGGCAAAGGTAATTATATTTTAAGAGTAATAGAGCGAAAAGTGTTAAAAAGACGCAATTCATTTTGCAAGTGTCAAGAGAGAAAAAAAAACATTACCGTGGGAGAATTTTTAAAAACACGTAAAATTAACCTTTTATTTGTTGTTTTTTATTTAGCTTATGATACACTTCCTTACTCCAAACCTGAGATTGAGCGCGTTACTAGATTAGCTGCTCTCTTAGCAAAGAAGCAATCTCCTCCCGGTAAGATTCATTCTGTTGATAAGGCCAATGTTTTAGCTACCTCTCGTCTCTGGCGTAAGACTGTCACTGAAACCATGGATAAAGAGTTCCCTGAATTAGAATACGATCATCAATTGGTTGATTCCTGTGCTATGGCTATGGTACAACGTCCTACCAGTCTTAATGGTGTCGTCTTAACTGAAAATATGTTTGGTGATATTCTTTCTGATGAGGCTTCAGTTATTGTCGGCTCTCTTGGTTTGTTACCTTCTGCTTCTCTTAGTGGCCTTCCTGATGGTAAGGGCAAGTGTCTTGGTGTTTACGAGCCCATTCATGGTTCCGCTCCTGATATTGCTGGACAAGGTATTGCTAACCCTATCGCCACTATCCTTAGTGCTGCTATGTTGCTTAGATATTCTCTTGGATTTGAAACTGAAGCTCTTGCAATTGAAGAAGCTGTTCGTAAGGTCTTGGATTCTGGGTTCCATACTCGCGATCTCCACGGTGATAAATCCACTGTTGAGGTTGGTGACAAGGTTGCTGAGGAGTTAACAACTTTATTGAAGGCCATCAAATAAAAACAAAAACAAATTGTATACATTTTTCAACTTTAGACAATATAACCTCTTTTTCCGTCTAATACCTATTTTTTAAAAAAAATCACACAATTTCTTTTAAATCACAATCAAGAATAATAAAATTCACATTGCATATTACAAATATTTAAAATTTCCTTTTGAATTTATGACCTATTACTCTCCAAGAAAATGTAGACTTATTTTTATATCAACTAGGCGCATCTTGTTGGCCTTGATAATAATAGAATATAAATGGTTTCTAGTTTTTTTTTATGTAAATTATACTTTTTTATTATTACACATTAAATATCGTGACAATTTCCCTCTGTTTAGTATCTATAAGCCCAGTAAGAGGCTGCAGAAATTACTACATCGTGCTTTTCTCTTTCCAACTACAGAAACGAAAAATATATTAGTTTAATCCTTTGGTCACATTTTCTGTCAAGTCTTTAATTTTTTTTTTTACCTCTGATTGAATTTGTTTATGAATCATACATAAGTAATCAACATAACTCATTTGATTGAATGTCTCGTCTTCTACTAAAACTTTAGATAGTTCAACTTCAAGGTCTAATCCATGTCGAATGACGTGAAGTAAAGGTAAATAAGGCTTGTTTTCGGTCAATTTAGAATAAAGCATTCTTAAATTAACATTTGAAGCTGTACCAAGAACAGGTAATTGATTCATGCTGGGGTTAATCTGGTTTAGATCAGAAACTCCAAATATATCTTGAACTAAATCGGTGGAGGCGTCTTTACCGATCCATAAAAATATACCTTGATGGCTTTCTATCCAGTAGATGCCTACAGGTTCAAATCGGTCGTACGAAAGTCGTTCAAGTGGGGTTCGCGATTTGTCTTTTTGTTGCAACCAAACATCGAGACGGATACAACGTGGGTATAACCATTTGATCGTACCAGGAATACTAAGGTTCTTTATTTTTTGCAAAGAGTAAGCGCGCATATCGAATGTTAATGAAGGATCTAATAATAATAAAAAACATAAGAATAGGTCGTACTTCTTTTTTTTTTAAAAAAAAATACCATACCTTTTCTTAAAACTTCTGATTTTTTGAAAGATGCCAACAAGAGTGGTAATACCTTGAATGATTCAGGTAAGATCAGCTGAGCAGCAGTAGCACCAGAAGCACAGAATTTGCGATATGCAGTCAAGATCTTGATGCAAAAAGTATCCAATTCATTTGAAAGATCATTGATGGTCTTCTTGGCTGACAATGTAATAGTACGTTTAATAATAAAGTTCATTGTAGTATCCAAATCAGCTTGCTTAAATACTGGATGTGCGGTGGTACCAACACTACCGGCCAAGTTATGAACTCGAACTCGACGTTGACCTTGCGCTGTAGTATACAACAACGCACTTTGGAAATAAACTTGAGAGTTTTCTGGCAATTTATCATCATGCTTTAATTCAATACCAATAGAGGTATCTGAATTGACTGCGGCTAATTCTATATCCGTTGCGTTGCTCATGGCAAAATTACCGTATTGATCCGAGACGGTCAATCCATTAGAGCATCGCAATCGGAAAGCAGCTCTGTATCCTTGTTCACGAGAAATAATATGCATAAGATCGTGAGTTACTTGATACCCTTCTCGTTCCAAATTAAAATTAGGAAAGTAATGGGTATCACCGCCCGTCATGGCAGATACAATACCAATGGTAGCTACATCTATATATGTATTGGCAGGTGGGAAAAACCAACTATCAACTGAAATGCCAGATCGAACACATTCTCCAGCTAGTTGTGGGTAAAAATTGTCTTGAGGTACAAGTAATCCTTTTTCACGTTCGGTCCCTTGAAGTTTTGGATCATCACGGTTCTTTAAAATACCAGGACCGATAGAGGGTAATGAAGTATGCATAATGGAAACTTTACCACCAGTTGATTTCTAAACACAAGTGTCAGTTAGAAATACATCTTCCCTCCTTTTCCCCCTTCATTTATTACCATAGCTATCAAAGAAGATTGAATAGCAGAACTAAATGCTGCATTGGGAATTACTGTATCGCGATACAAAATAGGTAATTGATCCATTAATCCTTCAATCAAAGATCTATTTTTTTTTAAATAAAAATGACACAGGACTCAAAAAGCATGTTACTATTTACCTTGATTCCATAGGATCAACAAAGAGACCATTAGAAAGGGGTACAAAAACATCATCAATATCAGAAACAATCATCATTGTAGCCCGTTCTAATCCGGCCTAATTACACTCTTTTAATATTCGATATTTTTGTTTTCATGCCAAAAAAAAAAAAAAAAAAACTTTACCTGCAAATTATAAAAGTGAATAGAGCTATCATATGTCATGATACCCACCTTCATACCTAACGGGAAAGCACCTTTTGCCAAGATTTGTTTGACAGTTTGACAGAAAATGGTCAACATACCTGATCTTACCGCATTTACGGATACATCAATTGCAAACAAATGGTGTAAAGGCTTTGGTTCAATATCGTTCCAGTAATCTTTAGGTACGTCAAATTCAACGGATCCAAACATTAATTCGGGGCGGCTTTCGGTATCCATTCTTCTGCCATTCATATCAACAGGACAGTACTGGTCCTCTGGTACAACATTTTGAAAATCACACAAGTTACATACAAATTTTTTACCAGCTTCTGTGTACTTGCACCATGGGTTTAAGTATCCTTTACAACGTGAACAACGAGAGGGTTCGGATGTTTCACTAATTAAAGGTACAAGAGGTAAATCTGCATCTTCAGCATGTATCGATGCTAAAGGCTGAACAACTATGCCAAATGGAAATCCAGTTTCTTTAACCAAATCGTTGGTTTGAGGTACACTGTTTAAAGTAAGTCGCATAAATCTAGGATTACAATTTCCTTGATCCAATGTTTTGAAATCGGTACATGCTAAAGGTAATGTGTCGTTTGCGCAAGTACCGTAATAATATTCAGGTTGTTGATATAGTTCTTGATCCTTTTCTTGAATTGGAATAGGTGATGGGATTTGGTTGGGATCGATACGAGGCTTTACGTTGGGTCGAGGGGGAAGTCCAAGAGGTGTGTTTTTAGGACCTAGGTCTTGTGCCGGCATAGGTTGACCGGGTTGCGTTGGCATTACATTTTGAGTAAGCTCTACAGGTTGAGGTATTTGTCCTTGTGGTTGAGTTTGGTTGAAAGAACTTATTGGTTGAGATTGTGTGTGTGTAGATGGTAAGGGTGTACTTGGCCCAGTTGCATAAACTCGCTTTGAGCGTCCAGGTTTCTTAAAAAAAAGAAAAAGTTATTATCATAAAAACCTATTGACGCTTGTATTTAATCATTAATCCTACCTGCACAGAATTATCAATATGCGTATCTCTCATCTGTTGCTCAATAGGAGAAGTTCCAGGCGATGGTCTATTCATTTGAAACTGTTGAGACTGTTGAGACTGTTGAGATTGTTGAGGAGAGTAAGGTTGAGCTCCAAGAGGTTGCTGAGGAAGTTGAGGTCTTTGAGGAGCGTAATGCATAGGTCTTTGAACAGAATGGTGTTGAGGACCTTGTGCGGAAAATTGTGGTCGTTGTTGAGGAGAGTATTGTTGAGGTTGATCTAAATAAGAGAATGTATAAGTAGCTACAAAAAACAGGTACTTGTTTTTACTTACTTAGTGCGTAAGGTCTTACACCAGGGTTCTGTTGAGGTACAAAAGGTGGACGAGGTACATTGTTGTTAATCAAAGGTCGTTGTTGTCCAGGTGGTAATGGTTGAGGATGAGAAGTCATCTTTTATGTAATTGAATTAAAAAGATGATGTAGTCGTTCCTTCATTTATGTTGTATTTTTTTTTGGATAATTTTATTTCCAGGCAATAAATTAGAAGCGGTCACTCTTACACAATGGCCTTACACAGGTATTCAATATACATAGGCTATACTTGCCAATGCCGTCAACAAAGGTTATAGATATTGCGTATGTCTTTTTTTATTGAAAATAAAGGCTACAGTATGGAGGTATATTTATTTCGCTGCTACGTTTTACTACTTTTAAATATTTTACTTTTCAGGTATACTTGCATAGTTTAAGTTGGCGACGAAATGGCAGGAGAGAAAAAAAGATATAAATTTCGGTTCAACAAAAAAGATACTTTTAATCTATCAACGACTTTACTATTCTCCCTGCTGAAAGCGACCTAACTTTCGTGCAAGTCTTAACTGCCTCGTCCAGTATCAATAATTTCACCCTTCTGGTAGCTCAAAGCACTTTGACCACATCGCAAGTCTTGGACAACATTCGCTGGCAAGTAACCGTATTTTATTTGTATTAATCTTTTGAACACATGTGTCCCGCAAGAGGAAAAAGGCCCTTTCGTTAGATTTTGTATATGTATATATATATATATATATTTTTTTTTTCGTAATAAAATAAGGTATTAAAATGTACGTTTCTTGTTTGACAACTAACGGCTTCCTATTTTATTTTCGTATGGATATCATGCACTTTTAATGTAACGGTACTGTATATTGAAGCAGCATCATAGACCCTACTTCAAAAAACGATATCATAACTATTCGAATTATGTTTGTACGGGAACTTTTTACGGTTCCGTTTTTATTTAAAGTCCTTTAAAATGTGCCTAAATTTCTATTTTAAAAAGTGAGAAGAAAAAAGAAAGAGTTTCTCTTTTTCGGAAACAAATATCGTTTAATAAGCTTGACGTATATTGAGCGCGTATCTGTTTATTTTTAAATCTACTTGAAAGTATTAAAGTGCAAAAAAAAAGTTCATCTAAACAGTATAGTAAAAATAAAGGGTTATGTCATTGTATACATATTTAAAAGTTCAAATGTTTACTCTGAGGCGAAATAAGTATTTTTAGTTAAACCGTGTGTATCACCATTGGTAGTACTAACTTTTTTCTAAACGCTAAACACTGTATAAAAAGACAGAAAGGAGACTGTTTTTTCATTTCCTTCATTTTCTCTCTTCTTTTCGTTTTTTCTTCTTAAAATAAAAAATCTATGGGCTCTCCCAAACAAAGAAGTGTATCGAATAGTTATAGTAAGCCTAAAATATTTCCGCCTCTCTTTGGAAATTCACATTTTTTATTTTGTAGGTGGTCATTCCACTATTCATCTCGAAGTAGACAGCGATAATGAAGAATTATTGCCACCCGATATTATCGTAAATGAATCGCAGGCGTTACTTTTAGGTCTAGATCATCCTTCTGTACCCAGATATATGACTGCTTCTCCCTGTAAGTAAAAAAAAAAATGCCGTTTATATACAACTCCCGAGAACTTACATATATACATGTAGTACCTTCTGCTAGAATCAATGATTCTTCACCAAAAGACAGCTGGAGTACATTTAAAGTTAGATCAAAATATTATCTTCCCATATTACAATGGTTACCTCTTTACTCTTCTCAACTCTTTTGGGGTGATCTTATTGCTGGTATCACTCTCTCTTGTTTATTGATCCCACAAGGTTTATCTTATGCTACTGCTTTATGTAAGTTAGAAGCTATTCATGGTTTGTACTCCATTGCCTTTCCTGCCATCACCTATGCCATTTTTGGTATGTCAAGGTAATTTTTCTTCTATGCTTTGTTTGTATATATATTCTATTTGTGTCTCATCAACTGACTTACACCAAAATAATAATTGAATCTAGACAAATGTCGGTTGGACCTGAAGCTACACTTTCTTTATTAGTCGGTTCTTCCATTGCTCAGCTTAACAGTGATGGCGGAGATAATGTTGATCCTTTAGCTTGGGCCTGTTTGATGACTATCTTTGTTGGTATCTTTACGTTCTTGTTAGGTATATTCCGCTTAGGATTTTTGGATAGTTTAATGAGTCGTGCGCTGTTACGTGGATTTATTTCGGGTGTTGGTCTTGTGGTAGCATTGCAACAAGGTATTATTTTACTAGGTTTAGTAGCTTTAAGTGAAAAACATGGTATTACCGAAGCTTCTAGTTCCATTAGCCGTCTTTTGTTTTTGATCAAAAACATTCAATATTCCCACGTTTTAACTGCATCTGTTTCTACTGTATCTGTTGCTTTTTTGATGATGGCCCGTGTTTCCAAATCGAAATTGGCAAGAGTAAGATGGTTTCAATTACTTCCTGAAGTCTTGCTGGTAGTCATCGCTTCTTCTCTCCTGACTTGGTTCTTCGATTGGGACCATCAGGGGTTGGCTATTTTGGGTAATATTGATAGTAAAGGTATCCCGTTACCTTCGGTACCTGTCTTCCCTGAAAGTAAACATATGAAGGATATGTTAATTACCGCTGCTATGATTGCTATTATTGGTTTTGTCGAATCAGTTGTTATCGCTAAAACTTATTCTAGTAAGCATAACTACTCTGTAAGTGCCAATCGTGAATTAGTTGCGTTAGGCGTTGCCAATATTGTTAGTGGTCTTTTCCAAGGTATTCCTGCATTTGGTTCAGTAAGTTTTTACCCTTGTCAATATAGAATAATCTTGACATACTTGTACCCAACACCCCCCTTTTTTAATTGTATTAGGTAGCACGTAGTAAAATCAATGATAAGGCTGGAGCACGTACACAAATGGCATGTCTTATTGCTGGTGTTGTTGCTATTTTAGCCATCTTCTTTTTATTGCCTTGCTTTTATTACTTACCAAAAGCAGTACTATCCGGTATTATTTTTGTTGCAGTCCTTTCGTTACTGGGAGAATTGCCTGAAGACCTTCACTTTATATTTAAGATTGGTGCCTGGCGTGATCTCGGGTTACTTTCTGTCACATTTTTTGCTACTGTCATGGTTTCACTTGAGTTTGGTACGCTGCTGGCTGTAACACTATCCCTTCTCCTGACCATTAAGGAAACAAGTTATCCCCGTATTTCCATCATGGTAAGTACATAATAAGGAATAAGGATTCTTTTATTAAAAAAAAACTTTTTATAGGGTCGTGTTAAGGGTACAAACAATAAATTTAGACCCATTCAGGATGACCCTAACGTGGTTGAGCATCTTGAAGATGTATTAATCGTGCGTATTGATGAACCCCTCTTTTTTGCCAACACAGGTAAAAATCTAAAGTATTTCTTTATTTTTTACAACTAAAAAAAAATTTAGGTCAATTAAAGGACAGGTTACGTCGATTGGAGCAGTTTGGCGATATGTCGATTCATCCTTCAGAGAGCCCACGTCTTGGAAAATTATCATATATGATTTTTGATGTAGACAATATGCCAAAGATCGACGCAAGGTAAAAAAAAAAAAAAAAAAAAAAAAAAACTATTACCGCGCCTATCACGTTATGCATATAGTCTAAATAATGTTTCATATAATAGTGCAGTGCAGATTCTTTATGAAATTGTAGAAGCCTATCATGCTCGAGACGTCAAAGTGTTTTTTGTTAGACTCCGAGATGGTCCTATGGTACTGTTTAGAAAGTCAGGTTTACTTAAAGTGGTTGGCGAAGAAAATTTATTCAGAAGAGTTCCTGATGTCATTGAAACTATTGAAAGAGATATGATCAATAACGGTATTTACGTGCAACAATAAAACTGAAATACCCTGAATATAAATGTACAGTTTATTAAAATAAACGTATTATACATACATAATTCTCAGATGTCCTTTACTTTTACTTTTTTTTTTTTTTGAAACGAATTATGTTCTGGCCCCCATCTCGTTGGAATGACGTGTGTGTGTGTGTGTGTGTGTGTGTGTGTGTGTTTTACAGAACTAAGTTTAACCCCGCGTAATACAAACGGCATTTTGATCGTATTCTTTTAGATGCGTCAATAAACACACTCCTTTTTTCTTCTTCTTTCAAACGAACTGGATAGTGAAAAAAAAACTCCTTCTTTTTCGTTCTATGAAACGAAATAAACTCAAGCATTATCTAGGAATTTGTACCCTTTTGTTTTCTCCCTGCGGTTTTTTTGTTTGTTTGTACTTTATTAATAATTTATCTAAATGCTTAGGTTGGAGACTGCAGTTTTTCTCTCTCGTTCGGTTTTAAGCCTTTTACGGCCAAAAAGGAGGGGGTATCGATAGTTATTCTGGAACCATATGGCTTTTTAACATCAAGGCGTTACTCCTCTTTTATATAATACCCTTCTTCTCTTTTTTAAACTTATTTGTAGAGACATGTAACTCACGTTTTTTTTTTATTACTTTTTTTTCTGTACCTGATCAATATAAGAGAAAATAGAATTGATTCCCCTGTAACGTTATTATCATCGAGTTACCTTGTAACTGACATATTTTCTAGTCAAAGAAAATGTGCGGATACAGTACTCCTTTAACTGTTTAGACTCGGGGGAAAAATACTTAATGTTTAAACAGCATTTTTACACACACGCGCAAAAAGAAGCATATTACAGTATATAAAAAAGCAGAGCTATCGCTTGCTAGCGTTTGTATTGCCCGTTTAAACAGTGTTCACTCCTATAATTCCAACTTTAATATTATCGTTCTTTTATTTCTTTTTTTTTTTTTTTTTTTTTTTTAAAAAAAAAAAGGTATTTATTTCAAATTTCCCTTGAACCCGTCTTTTTCTTATATGATCAACATTTTTTTACTTTGTTTGTGATATAATATAAACATATATTTTTATTTGTTTCAATCAAAAAAAGAAACCCTTTGTTGATCTTTTTTTTACATATACACAGACAACAACTATATTACTGCATTATCTATATCTAGATTAGAGTGATCAAACATTACTGCACATTGTTAAATATACTTTTTTATTTCTTTACCTTGGTACGTTTTAAACGTCAAACTAATACAAAAAAACTAATGTACAATGTTTTTAGATTATTTTCTTTAATATGAACTTTAGAAAACCTCGTCCTCAAAACCCTAGACCACCTCGACCTCCACCAACACCACCTACAAATCAATTCGTGACTTTACGTTTCAAATCGTTTGTTCAAAAGTATATGTGTTGTTGTTGTATTAGCAAACCACCTTCATTACATTCCTTATAACATTTTCTTTTTTTCTTTTTCTCTTTCTCTCCTTTTTTTTCCTATCGCTATAATTATTGCCCTATATATACGTACATATGATATAAAAAAAACCTTGGTAGTCGTTTCTCATTCTTTTCATTATGTAATGCTATAGATTTATTTTCCCTCTTACATTCCCGCTTATGCCCTTCTCCTTATTAATAAATGTCAAATTTATGCAAAAAGTAAAAAAGTAAAAAAAAAATCCCATTTTAAATCTATTATCGATCCTCCCCTCTCTCCTGTCCCCCCACTTTAGAAGCACAAAGGACTGCTTTGTCCTCTAAAAAAAGACATTGTTCTGTTCAATAAATTTGATATTCAAATTTGACAGTTTGATTTATCCCTGCGGAAAGAATTGGTGTATTAGGCATATTACTTTGTCGTAATCAATAATGGTTACAAATGCCTCCGACGGTCTTTTTCTCTGTGCATTCTTACGTGAACCAAAAGTTGTTCATGGTGGCTGAAAAACTTTACCGGGAATACAATTTTTCCTTTATAAAAACGCAAAAAAAAAGGAAAAAAAAAGGAAAGAAAAAAACTTCTTACTTTTTTTTATCTATTTAGAATGAACACAAAAAATACCGACCTTGCCGAATATGGCGATTTTGAACAACGAGAACAAGAAGTAACAGCGCATATTGGCAAAATAGAGATACAAGGTTTAACGGAGCCTATTTTACTATCTCAAGATCTCAGTAGTGGTTGCGGTGGTAAGATCTGGGAATGTACTCAAATCATACTTGAGTATTTAGCTTGGAAGCGTGAGCAATCTCAACATGCTTTATTTAAGGACCAAACCATTGTTGAGATTGGTGCCGGTACTGGCCTTGTTGGATTAGCTGTTGCAAAGTTATGTCCCGACATTAAACAAATGGTTATTACAGATCAAATGTAATCATCTATTTTTTTATTTATTTTTTTAAACTTGTTATATTTGTTATATTTTCTTACTTGTAAAATATATACACATATACCAGAAACATGATGAATTTGATGCAAGAAAATATAAAATTAAATCATCTAGATGCGTTAGTAAAAGCAAAAGTTTTGAACTGGTAAGTAGAAACTCTAACGTGTGTATACATATATTATATCTGACGCATTATGAATTAGGGGGGAGAAAATTGAACAGCCAGAATTATCAAACGCTGATGTGATATTAGCATCCGATTGTGTTTATCACGAAGAAGCGTTTCCTGTATTAGTTGATACGTTTCTTTCATTAACCACGAATGAGAAAACCATCATTTACTTGGCTTACCGTAAACGAAGAAATGCTGATAAGCGATTTTTTCAATTGGCCAAAAAGAAGTTTGAGTTTGTTGAAGTTATGGAAGACCCTAAAAGAGAAGGGTATACAAGGCAAGGAATGCGTCTCTTTATTGTTAAGAGAAAGGTGGTGAAATAAATAAAAATTTATTTTTTTTATAAATGTATAAAAATGAATTTATGTAGAAAGCGGAATAACCGTGTTTCTTTTTTCAGGATAATTGTTGTGTTGACCTGAAATATATTCGATTTGGTTTAAATACAAGTCAAATATACGTATAATAGTAATAAATAACTTACTTTAATACATTTTCAAATAATCGCTTGATATCCGCAGAATGAAGCATAGAGCATTGAATAAATTCATGGTCTGTGAAATGGGGTTCTTTAATTAACTGAATAAAGGTAGTTAACAAACCCCAAGGATGAGGGCGATTGACAATTAATCTTTCCAACAAGACCCTATACATTTTTTTTTTAACTAAGGAGAAAATTCAAGTAGCGTATAGTATTTAGCTTACCTAGTAATCAATTCTTTGATAAATTCAGTTTGAGTACTAAACAAATGCAACAAAGTCATGCTAAAGAAATAAGTATGGCTATTAGGATACCGTAAATGATCCACAATAGCATTGACTAATAAATAACGTTCGTGACTTGTGGGTAAATGAGATAACAGGTGCTTATAGATTTGAATGGCAGGGTTTTCGGATAATGATTGGGTTGTATCTAATTTCGCTTTAGTTCCTACATAGAATGCTAATTGTTGTATTTTCTCTAGATCGTACTGATCCTGATCATTTTTAATATAATGCATCACTCCATTGATAATAACTGAAGTTAATTTGCCAGATGTCAAATAACTATCCAACTCTTTTAATTGAAATACATCCTCTTGATCTTCTTCCAATGAATAATAAGCATCTTCATCAATAAATAATCTAGGCGGCAGGCTTGTCATAGCCATATAACCCAATGTGGTTGTAAATGGGTCAGGCAAGATCATATCTCTGGGAAATGAACTTAAAATAACGTTTCGTAATTGAATACATTCGGATGGTAATAATTGAATAAACGATAAATAATGTTCACACAAGAATTCTGGATAGTCATGCAACATAACTACTAAAAATCTTAGGGTGCCTTGATAAAATGCTTTTTCGCTGGGGCCTAACTGACGCCCTTGATATCCTCTTTGTTGTAATAAGGTCTTTAAAAATAACAAGTGTGCTTTCATAAGTTTAAAACAGATGGTCCAGCCATTATGTTGAGTCTCTTGTGATAATAATAATGGCAAGTAAAGTCGATGAGAGAATAATTGTAACCAAGAAAAAGCAAATCCAGAGAAATGGCGCGGTTCAAGCGTATATAACGTATTACTGTTTCCAAATTAGTTAAAGAAAAAAAAAGCGATATATATGTATAAAATGTTACCTATAAACAGTAATAAAGCTGGTATTCGTTTCCTTATCTTGACTTGTAGATTGATTTAGTTCAATAAATAAAGAACTTAATAACTTTAAAAATGGTTTTTGATTAAATTGCGTGCTTAAAGTTTCATGTTGATGAGCCAGCACCAAGACAACCACAGAAAGAACATGAGTTGTCATTGTAATTTTTGAAGTGTAGTTTTCTTGTAAACGAACCATATATCCAACTAGTTTTGTATATGCGTCAATTGATTGAGGTCGTGAAGGTTGATATAATTCAATACATGTCTCAGTGCATAGTCTGAAAAAGAAACATAATCTTTCTGTATCACATGTGATTGTAGAAAGAATCTAATTATAGGTGTAAGTAATTTTTGACATATTGACGTATTTTTTGTTTACTTTACTTTTTCAGCAAAATGAGTATAAAGCGCATTACTTGACATACTATGTCTACAAACACGAGTCCATTCGGCTAATAAAAGTCTTAGTGTAAAGGTATCATCTTGTGAGTTGCGAACCATTCTATTCTTCAAGTCCTGAATTAATTCCATAGCTCTAACAAAATAGTAGAGTTGAATAATAATGTTACCATATGTGTACATGTATATAAAAAAAATTACTTTGGTGTCTGTAGTCTTTTCAGGGCGTTAATGACTAATACGTGATCTTCCAATAAAGTAATAGGATGCATCGTTAATAAACAGTTCTGTAATAGCTCTGTAGTGAATTCAATAAGCTGCAAATCAATGTGTTCCTTATTTAGTTGTTTCGCTAATTGAATATCGAATTCTTCAAGAGGTATTAAACCAAATTTGACAAGAGAAGTAACAATCCATACGTTATATTTTCTCTAATAAAATCAAGTTAAAATTGATATACCATCAAAGCCTTTGTGTTTCTTTTTTACCTCATCATCTGAATATAAAATCCAACTTATAGTCTCTTTCGATATATTCGGTGATAATTCAATTAATGTTTGAAGAAATCGACAATAGACTTCTATGGATAACCCAGTATTAGACTGGTATAATTGAAATATAACTTTCTCTACTACTGATCTTAATAAAGTAGGTTGCGCACTTTGGTTGATTAGTAACGGTATTTGTCGCATGACAAGAATTATATCATGATGAGGTGGTAATAAAGAAAACGGTAAATTGCCTGCTTGCTTTAACAAGCGATCCAGCTCAATCAACATTTGTTCTACTTTGGTTGTAAATAAGTCTGTTGATTGAAAACCAGTATGAAAGTTGAATAGATCTATACATGATAAACAGTCAGTTTTTTTTTTTCATATACATATAAAAAATATATCGTTTTCTGCTATTTACTAGAGTTATTAGAAACAGCTGGATGAGTCAAATTGGGCGGTGGCGCTAACTGCTTTTGAGAAAACATTTCATACAACTTCATTTTGCTCTCATTAGAATTTGATATTATAGGTGAAGGTGTCATTTTATTATTATACATGGAGAAAAAAAATAAAAAGAAAATTTTTTTCTTCTTCTTTTAACCGCCCTGTTTTTCAAAAAATAAAATATACGTGTGTAATAAATTAAGCTTTTTTTATTTATTATAAGCCAACTCTAAATAATACTTTATTCTTTCTACCTTTCTTCTTTTTGCTGCTACTGCTATCACTTTCATCGGCACCAGACTCTCTACCGTCTTCACTACCTCCCCAAGCATTATTTATTTGTTGACCAGATGCGGTTCGACGCATATTCAAAATCATTTGATGTTTAGGAGAAGTAGATGGTAAAGAAGGGAATGTGTTTGCTTTTAACGACGGGAAATTATCTGTCTTTGTCGTTTCACTCTTGGATGACCCGCTCCAAGGTGTCTTGGTGGGTGAGCGGAAAGTGTTACCTGATGAGCTAGGTGAGCTGGGTCTAGGCGAACTAGGTCTAGAGGATTGGGGTGAGGATCGGGCGCTGGATGGTCTACTGTTTACAGTGGTGGCAACTGTAGCCGCTGTAGCTACTTTATCCCATACATTTTTTGATTTGTTATTGTTGTTGATTGGTTTAGGTCCTTTAATCACTAAAACGCGAGAAGCTTTTGGTTTAAGCTTTTCTCTAACATCCAATGCTGGGAATTGGTTCATCTAATATTGTAAGTCAGTCACAAATGATATGCGTGTATAATACATGTGTATATAAGCAGCTTACCGTTGTTTGCTTATTTCTCCAAACACGAATTAACTCCCATTTCTTTTCTTCAATGTCTAATAAATCTTCTACTCCCTTGAAGATCTTACTTGAATTTTCAATAGAGTTATTGGTTAATTTGACAATACTATTGACATATTCTTCACAACCGATGTTGCTCTTTCTATAGGCTCCTGTAAGCGATCTAAATTCAGCTACCTTTTCCTTGGTCTTTAATATATCTCCTACTTTGGATAAAAATGAAGCATGGCTTGCTACAACTCCAGCAGGTCTATCCATACTAGGCGAATTTCTGGTAGGGTTAACGGCAGAAGTAGTACTTGTACTGCGAGTAGTAGTAGCAGTAGTGCTGGATGTAGAGGGTGCAGATGAAAGTGCACCAAATCCGGCTGGCTTTTGTAAACCTTTTCCTTTACCTTTTTTATTACTGGCACCGGGAACAGTACGAGGTAAAGAGGGTAAGACTTCAGCTACTGATGCCATGCTAGGAAATTCGTTTTCAGAGAGCGCTGGCGTGGAAGGACCACTGACACCAGGACCAGCAACAGGTGCTTTGTTACTTTTAGTCTTTTTATTAGTGTTATCATTATTATTATTATTATTATTATTCGGTTTCTTGTTGTTATTTGATCTTTGTTGTTGTTGTTGATTACGATACGAATCATATTGAAAATTAAGTTCTAATCTACGAGCGTCGGTTTGCATTGATCTCTGTAACCCTGAAAGCGACTCACCGTGTATTTCCACTTCATGTGCTTTTAAATCAATATCAGAATCAAAAACTACAAACTTCTTTTCAAGACATTGTGGATAAAGACACATGGCATGGTCGCTCTTGAAATGGTTTTCTAAACTTTCGTAGTTGGCATAGTATTCATGTCGGTTACCGTTACGAACACAAAGGAAACATTGCTCATGCATATCGCGACAATGCACAAATAATTCGTCATCGCCAAAGAATCGGATCTTACAAAACGCACATTCGGGGTGACCGGTGAAACCAGTTTCGTCTTCCTTGTTGAAATCTTTATCGCCTTCTCGGTGATGTTTTGTCAATTGAGCAGATGTGTACAGTGATTGTTCGTAGGGAAAGACCTTTTTATGACGAGAGCATAGATCACTAGGATAATAATTGTTCAATATAACACTATAACCTTTTTTTTAATACCGTAAAACTTACCAAAGATTTAAGCTATGTATCTTTCTGACATGTTGCTTTAATTCACCCCAATTTTTAAATGACTCGGTGCACTCTTTTTGAGGGCAATTGAAATCCAACATGTGCATTGCTTCCTTGTACATCTCTTGCGTCTCAAATCGAATACCTAATTTTTTATCGGTAAAAGGGGTATCATCAACTGTATATTGCTCGAACAATTTCTCTTCTTCCTTTGTAAAAATAACTACTTTTTGTTCTGCCTAACAAAAAAAAAAAAAAAATTAATAAAATTATAAATAAAAATCGATAGAAAAAAAAACTTACTTTACAATAAGCACAGTTACGAGTTTCGTATAAGGCTCTTAAACGAAGACTACAACGATGACAAGTACGATGATCACATTCGGATACTGCAAACGTAGTAACTGGTTCAGTACAGATAAAACACAATTCCTCTTCGTCCTCAGACTCGGATTCTGCCTTCTTTGGTACCGATTTAGCGGGAGTCTTTCGGGATCTTTGGTTTTTTTTAATTGAAGTCGCTTCCATTTACAATTGATATAAAGAAAGAAAAAAATAAAAAAACTTTTTTTTTTCTGAACTGTAATTAAAACTCCCTAACCACCCCCCGATTCGTTTCATCTTTACAGTAAGTAGGTTCAAGATATTCAAGCCAATTAAGAGCCGATTAAGCACACAATAACTCACTTAATGGTTACGAATTGTGCTTAAGATATATAATAAGATATAGAAAGGATTTATATGTTGTTACAAGTGTAATTTGGCATGAACAATAGTTTTTTTTTCTTCTAGAAAAATTATCTTCACTAATTACTAAAGGTAATGGAATTATACACTATATAAACTCTTTTTTTTTAATAAAAACTGTACACCGTGAATGATTATACCTACTTGCCGATGAAAGTAATTACGAGAAAGGTTCATTTTAAGGAGATTTTCATCAAATAAGCAATCAAGGTCAGTATAAATTTTATGCTTTCGTAGCACTCGTATCTAGAGTTTCGCAAGGCAGAGAATTGTATTTACGTTAACGTCTTAGTTTGTCTTATACCCATTCACCAAACATTTTTATACTGTGATATTTCGATTTCCTATGAAAATATATTTCTTTAACTGAATGTTTCAATCGTAATACATCTTAAACTAGTTAGTTACGAGAAAATATTTTGTTTATGGAATAGGTACAAAAACAACTCTACTTTCAATGCCATATATAATTTTACCACATACGTAACCCGGAAATATTTGGTTTCCGTGTATAGATTCGATAAAAACTCTCGATAAAGTTTATCATCATCTGGTATCTTTAGTTCTCAGATATTAAAACGGGAATCACCCATTTCCGAAAAAAAAAAAATGTGTACGACATTTAATTTTTCCCATTATTTTACTTCTTTTTTTCTTTTGTCAACATGTCACTTCTTACAAAAGTATCAGCACCTTTTAGACTAGCTATCGTCGGTAGTGGACCTGCTGGCTTCTATACAGCTCATCGCTTACTTAAAGAATGGCCAAACACAACTATTGATATGTTTGATAGTTTACCTGTACCTCATGGTCTTGTTCGTTTTGGCGTAGCTCCTGATCACCCCGAAGTCAAGGTATTTTTATTATTTTTATTACTATTATTATAATTGAAACCTACTTCGAAACTAATGTTAAATGATAGAATGTCATGTCTACATTTGATAGAGTAGCAGAGGATGACAGATTCAGATTTTTGGGTAATGTCACAATCGGTAAAAACATAAGTATTAAGGAACTTCAAAATAACTTTGACGCTGTCTTGTTGTCGTACGGTGCAAGTGAGGATAGAAAAATGGGTATCTTAGGTGAAAATACATATGGTGTAGAGTCGGCTAGAAGCTTTGTGGGTTGGTATAATGGACATCCCGGTTATAGAAGCCTTCAATTGCCTTTGGATGATACTGATACGGCAGTGGTGGTTGGGCAGGGCAATGTTGCTTTGGATATCGCTCGTATTTTATTAAGCCCTATTGATCAGTTACGAAAGACAGATATCACCGAATATGCTTTGGAAACGCTTTCAAAGAGTAGAATTAAGCATGTACATGTTGTCGGACGTAGAGGACCAGTTCAAGTAATGTATTAGTAATCAATGTAAATCATCTCTTTTTTTTTTACTAAAAAAAAATACAGGTGTCTTTTACATCAAAGGAATTAAGAGAACAAATGGCATTACCAGGTGTAAAATTCAATGCCAATATGGATTATATCAAAAAAGAGATTGCTGAATCACAAGCAATAATTAGCAAAAATAGACCTTTAAAGAGATTGATGTCTTTATTGGAAAAGGGATCCCCAACCAAGGTAGCAGATAAATCTTGGACCGCACAATTTTTACGTAGTCCTGTTGAAGTGTTAAAGCATGCCGACGAAAATAGAGTCAAGGGTATTATGTATGAAATTAATAGATTAGAAGGTCCTTTGGATCAAAGAAAGGCAGTGGGCACAGGAGAGTATGAGAGCCAAGAGTGTGGGGTTATCTTGACTAGTATTGGGTATAAGAGTGTGCCAATTGAAGGCATTCCATTTGATACTCGTCAAGGTCGCGTACCTAATAAGTTTGGAAAGATCGTACAAGATGATAAAGAATTAGATGGTATGTATACTTCGGGTTGGCTTAAACGTGGACCTACAGGTGTTATTGTTACTACCATGACAGACGCTTACGAAACGGCTGATACCATCGTTGATGATTTGAAAAACGGTAAACCAATGCTGAAGCCTACACATAATGACATTACAGAATTATTACAAGAACGTCATGTTCAACCAATTTCCTATAAAGATTGGAAAAAAATTGAAGCTGCTGAATTTGATATGGGTAAAAAGTTGGGCAAACCTAGAGAAAAGTTCTCCAATGTACAAGATATGCTTGCTGTTCTTTAATAAAAATAAACTATTTCGGTTCCGGTGGAAGAACTATTCTTCAACCAATGAAAAAGGATACTTGTCAAACAAAAAGTAATCCCTGTTTTTTATTTTTTTACTTCGAGTCATCTTTTTTTTTTATTACATTCTATATGGATTGTAACGTAATGACTTCTTCTGTACTGACAGACCAGCAGTTGGATAACTTGAAACTTTACAAGTACTCCAGTATTGATCGATCTCTTTTAACAAAATATGTACTTCGACATTACTGGGATGTAGCAGTAAAGTTGTTCCCTTTGAATATGGCGTAAAGTATATGTTTATATTTATAGTTGGTAAAAATATAACCAGGCTCAACTATTTTTATTTTGTAGACCCAACCTTATTACTTTGACAGGTTTATTTTTTATGATTTTTAACGTTATTCTTGTGTTTATTTACAACCCTACTATGGAAGCAACTGATGCTGGACCTGCTTGGATATATTATTCTTTTGCGTTAGGTTTGTGGCTTTATTCTACTTTTGATAATGTAGATGGTCGTCAGGCCAGAAGAACAGGTACATCAAGCCCTTTAGGCGAACTGTTTGATCATGGTTGTGATGCTATCAACTGCTCGTTCGGCGCTATTATTCAAACGTCTGCTCTCGGTTTAGGTCACACCAAATACGGTGTTGTTATTTATGCTATTGCCACCATCGGGTTTTACTTATCTACTATTGAAGAGTATCATACTGGAACTTTATACCTTGGTTACTTAAATGTACCTACCGAAGGTGTTTGTATATTATGTATCATGTATATTATTTCTGGTATCTATGGTCCTCAAGTCTGGCAAGCTCCTGTTAATGCTAGCTTTAATGATTTGCCAACTCTTTTAGAGAATGCTACTTGGATTGATATTTACATGTGGTTTATTGCCATTATGTTTGTATTCACTCATGTTCCTGTTTGGTAAGATGTTTCCTTTTTTCAATCTGTACCACTGTAAAACTGACATTAATCTATTTTGTAGTTTCTATGCCATGTACAAAGCTTGTCGTGCTAACAACAAACCTTACATTCGATCTATGATTTGGGATAACTGGGCTATCGTAGTCTATGTTGCCTCTTATTACTTATGGATCACTTCTCCTTATTCCTATATTCTCTCAAACGAACATTTTGCCATCTATTTACTTGCTATTGGTATTGTATTCGGCCGTATTTGTTCTAAGATTATTTTAGCTCATCTTACCAAGTCTGAATCACCTATGCCTACTGGCTTATTAATTCCATTGGTACTTGGTGCTTTCATTACCAATTTACCCATCTATACATCCATGTAAGTTTATCTTTATTTGATATACGTATACGTTTTTTTTTACTAACTCAACTGCTATTTAGTGAGCCCATCTTTACAGCTGAAACCGAATACATTTATATCGTTGGCTATTTCTTTTTAGCCCTCGTGTTGTACCTTCGTTGGGCTGTACTTGTCATTGATAGCATTTGTACCTACCTTGGTATTCAATGTTTAGTCATTCCTGAACAACACACAAAAGATCATTAGAATATAGACAAAAAAAAAAACTTAGAATGTATATACAAACAATAAATACTATATATTTATTTTCAAGAAAAAAGTGCTTCGTACACTTGTGTATTGTAATTCAATAATGCTTCTTTATCCATCTATGTATTTAGGACGAATTAGTAACCAGAAATTTTTTTTTAAAAAAAACGAAATAGTTTTAAGCTTACTTTTTCTTGTCCTTGACAAGCCGCTTCAAATACTATACATAATTGCTTTAAAGTATCACACATTTTTGTATCTATTTTATCAACACTGTTAATACCCTATATCCTTATTTTTTTATAGTATTTTATTTACCATTGCTCTCGTAATAATAAGCCCATGTTTTCGCTATTGACTTCATAATCAATCCTTTATATTCTGGTATTCTAATCATACACTATATCAGTAAAAAACAACAACAACATTTAGGTGTATCTATTACCTAGGCCAACACTTTTTGATAACAACAATCAGTGATTCAGCAGCAGCCAGATTTATCCCTTGAATCGCTTTATTATCACTTGATATCATTGCCATGGAATCACAAAGCATGGGTATAATTGCTTTTAAATACTGCACACCAATTGACCCCAATTGGTTATATAAAGTGACGATAGGTCTTAGCAAGATGGGTAAAAACAAAATCTTTTGTCCGGCGTATAAATAACCAGTGACAATACCATCTTTTAAGATTCGTTCGTATAGATCGGATCGTTTACGTTGGTCCTTTACAGAAGCAATTAAATCAAGTATACATGGATAAGCTACCTTTACTAATGGTTCTTCTCGGTCTTGCGATAATCGAAGTAAACAACTAAACAATGACTATTTGTAAAATGTATAAATGATTTAATGTATATTCATATATTAAAATATATAAGTCTATACCTCGAAAAATAAGCTATCTAAACCCATTCTGCTGGTCTGTTCAGAATCTAATTTATTAACTATATAGTGAACCATCTTTACTCCTTCCTCCTTGTACTCTATATCGTAATCGTCAAGTATAATTAATACAGGTGGAAGGATCAAGTGTAAGTTCTCTTTCAGATCATTGCTCTGACAGTAATGTAAAAAAAAAGTGAGTTTAGAATTGTCGAACAATTCCTTTTAAAAACCTTTTAAAAAAAGGATCGCTTACAGAGATTTCCTTCACAAGCCAATACATAACATCTACATAGTTTTCTGCTTTCCATCGTTGGTTTTCATGTAATTCACTTTCGTGAGCAGCGCGATACTTTGGTTCAGGACGTCTCGATAATGTAGGATGTATTTGCGTTTGCTTTTGAAAGACAGGTTGTAAAGTATTGACCAAGATATCTTTTATGTGTGTTTCTACGATATGTTTGGATCTATCACCTTCAACTGGACATGTACAGTATGTATCTGTAAACGCTTGCATAGTAAAAAAAAAAAAAGGAAGAAAGGAAGAAAGAGGTTTTTTTTTCGGTTGGTTCATACACCGACAGTTATTTCATTAAATCTTGACCAGCACTGAATAAAAATATGCCAAAAATACTTAATTCACAGAAGATGCTTATCAGGAGTATCCGTATACTGTGAGGGTAAATCAACTATTTGAGACACGATAGAATATTAGTTTCAAAGGAAATGTAACCAATGGTTATGAATAATACTTACAATGGGATGTTCAAATTAATTATTGTTGACGAGGAAAGAGTAATTAAAAAGTTAGTGTTGTCAAAAAGAAAAGAGAAAAAAAGTTATCATTACCTTCCTAAGAAGTATAACTTTGGGAAAGCGGGCCTAGAAGCGTTTCGTATAAGGAAAGCAACGGCAGTGTTTTTAAATCTTTCATTTTTAGATTGACTGGTGTATGGATCGAAAGAAGGGAAAGCGATGTCAAGGATTAAACTAGCTGCGCCAGACAAACCAATGGCAAGAGCGAATACTACATCCCTAGCTTTGTGAGCAGCAGGCATTTTTTGTTGTTGTAAACAAACGTCCTTTGCTATTTTTTTATACGACCGTTTTTAATAGACGGTCTAATTTTCCGTAGCAGAATAAACATGTTTGTGACATATGATGCTCGTTTGTGATACAAACGGAAGTGTAGCGACTGTGTATAGCAGGTTCCCATTTACCACCATATTTGATATGCCCTTTAATGCTACTACCAACTCCATAGCCGCGGTCTCCAATAAACATGATTAACTTCAACTTGTTTCCAACGAATTTGCGCTCTTCCGAACATAGGCGATTTTTTGTAAACTGGAATGATAATTCCGACCTTCTTCTTTGCTTGGGCAGCACCAAGACTAATAACATTTGAACTGGTTATTTCAAAAGTGTTTTGTTGGAGAAGAAGAAAAATCTTGTACAAGCGAACAGAGAAGTTTGTTAAGTAGTTAGTGGTATTCCGTAAAGAATCCTTCAGTGTCTTTTGAAACCACTGCGAAATGTCTTCAGGCAATCTTCTTTGAGTATAGTTGACAATTGAACAGAGAAAGTTCTAGAAGTATCCATATTGACCACATTTTCAGCAGTGTTTTCTGGTTTAGCGCGAGAACTGCCCTCAGACGCGGTAACGTTTTCTTGCTGTAATTGCGACAAGATTCCATCAAAATGGTTTCAACTATGTCAGTCCAAAAGGTGATTTTTTTTTGGGTCCAGATGTACTTCTTCACAGATCCACTAGCCAGGCTATTATTTATTTCAGTGTCACTAATAGCGCCCTTCTCGATTATTTGCTGCTATACTTAGGCACGTCTGTTTAATTGAGCCACGCTTACGTTCTCCAAAGTGCACCTTTTTATCGTGTTGATCATATCTTTGTCCAGAGTACTGTAAGGGTATTATTTCCTACCAAGACCCGTCACAGTTTCAAATCTTTTTAATTTTAGTCAAAGTTAATTACTTTTTCAGATTAAAAAAAAAATGCTTTTTTGCATTATTTAGTGATGAAAAATAAAAGGGAATATATGTGTATATTTTTTTTTTCCATTAAATTTAAGAGAAAATATGTCTATGTGCTAGTTTTTTTTGGCAATATTCTGTTTTCATTCTTGGATTATAGGGAAGATTGATTGTTTAAGTGATTCGTATGGCCAACTTCGAGAGAAAATAAATCTGCAAACTGCATCCCTGAAGCATTTTGACTGCGGCAAAGCATAGCGTGACTAAGAAGGAAACAGAGCCTATCTCTTGAGATACGACAATTATTTTTTTCAGTCATGAAATATCCACTTACTTCTTGAAGTTCCTTTCTTGTATATATCATTTAGACCGTTTTTACCACGATCAGCGAAGTAAGCCCTCTGGTTTTTTTCTTTTTTTTTCTTGTCGGGAGTATCTAAAAAAGCTGTTACTAAAGGTCTTTTAACTACATCATTGCGGTTTCAACCCAGAGGTTTTTGTGTCTTACACAGATCCGCTACAGTTTCAACATAAGCGTTGTAAGATTCTAAATCCTTAAATTGACAGTGTTTGATGGAACCCTTTTGGTTTACTAATTCTGGAAAACAGAGTCACTTTTTTTTAAAAAAAAAGCAGACAAGTAGTGCTGCGAGCTAAATCCTTTTTCCTTTCTTGTCTTTTATTTTTCGTTTAAAATAGAAGCCGCCCATTTTTTTTTTTTTTTTTTTATATAAAGGAATACACTTACTTGAATAACTTTCCCTTTTTGTGTTGTTTTGTTGCTTGTGCGTATTCAATGTTAAGCATAATTATATATTTCATGAACTAAAAATATATTTTTTTTAAAAAAAAAAGAGATAGTCCTTTTTCTTTCTTTATAAACCCACTACACTACTTATTTTCATAGAACCGAAAAAAAAAGATTTTTTTTAGCAACGATGACCGATATTATGGACGATAGTTACAGAATGGCAGAGAATGGTAAAAGAACAACTAAGATTCTTTTTAAATAGCTTGTATTAATACATGTATTAGAATATTTTCTTCCTGATGGTGAAGAGTATGAAGACGAACCCATCACGTAAGCCCTTTTTTTTTTTTTGAAAAATTTTTACTTGAAAAAAAATACAGCTTTTTTAAAAACCATAATGTAATTTTAGTCAAGAAGATTGCTGGACAGTCATTTCTTCCTTTTTCGAAGAAAAGGGTCTGGTTAGACAACAATTGGACTCGTTTGATGAATTCGTTCAAAATACAATGCAGGAATTAGTCGACGAAAACTCTAATCTTGTACTCCAACATGTTGGTGGCGATGGTGATGTTACTGTAATTATACTTTGAAATCCTTTTTTATGTGTATACCATTGAACCTATTTTTTTTTTTTTTCACAGAAACGTTATATTATTGATTTTGGTCAGATTTACTTGTCAAAACCTACAATGACTGAAGCTGATGGTAGTACGCAACCCATGTTTCCTCAAGAAGCGCGTATTCGTAATTTGACGTAAAGATTCATAAGCTAGCTTTTCAAAAAAAAAAAAGATATACTAATTTTTTTTTCTTTCAATAGATACGCGTCTCCTCTCTATGTAGACATGAGTAAACGTACACAAATTGCAACACCTCATGATCCCAACAATGTTAATAGAAATCCTAATGATCTCTTCCAAGATGAGAATGGATCTGAAAGACCCCCTATGACTAAAGTGTTTATCGGAAAGGTAAGTAAAAGAGAGATAGAGAGATAGAGAGAGCAAAACGGAACTGATAAAGTATACTAGGTTCCTATCATGTTAAGATCGACATACTGTATCCTTCACGACATGCCTGAAAGTTCCATGCACGAATTAAATGAGTGTTCTTTTGATATGGGTGGTTACTTTGTCATTAACGGTTCTGAAAAGGTTCTTATTGCTCAAGAACGTATGGCCACAAATACTGTCTATGTGTTCTCTAAAGCACCACCTTCCAACTTTCAATATACTGCAGAAATTAGATCTCAACCTGAAAAGGGATCCAAAAATGCTTCACCTTTATTTATTAAGATGATGAGAGCTTCAGCTGAACGTGGTTCCTCTGGTCAATGTATTCGTGCTGCTTTACCTTATATTCGTTCTGAGGTGCCTATCGTTATTGTATTCAGAGCTTTGGGTCAAGTAGCTGATAGAGATGTATTGGAACATATCTGTTATGATCGTAACGATTATGAAATGTTGGAATTGTTAAAACCTTCCATTGAAGAGGCTTTTGTTATTCAAGATCAAGATGTAGCTTTGGATTTTATTGGTAAAAGAGGTACCACAGTTGGTGCTACGAGAGAAAGACGTATCAAGTACGCTTCTGAAATTCTTCAAAAGGAATTATTACCTCATGTTGGTACTGCTTACAAGACAGAAACTCGTAAATCTTATTTCTTTGGTTATATGATTCATCGTTTATTATTGGCTGCTTTAGAACGTCGTGAATTAGATGATCGTGATCATTATGGTAAGAAGCGTATGGATCTTGCTGGCCCTTTAATGGCTGGTTTGTTTAGACTTTTGTTTAAAAAGTTGACCAAGGATGTTGCCAAATATTTGCAAAAGTGTATTGAATCCAGTAGAGAATTCAATTTGACTCTTGCTGTTAAGTCAAATACTATCACCAATGGTTTGAAATATTCTTTAGCTACTGGTAATTGGGGTGATCAAAAGAAGGCCATGCAAGCCCGTGCTGGTGTCTCTCAAGTTTTAAACAGATATACTTTTGCTTCTACTTTATCTCATTTGCGTCGTTGTAACACGCCTATTGGTCGTGATGGTAAGATTGCTAAACCTCGTCAATTGCATAATACCCACTGGGGTCTTGTGTGTCCTGCCGAAACTCCCGAAGGCCAAGCTTGTGGTTTGGTAAAGAATTTGGCTTTAATGTCTTATATCTCTGTTGGTTCTTCTGCTACTCCTTTAATCATGTTCTTGGAAGAATGGGCTATGGAGAATTTGGAAGAATTGAGTGCAAACAGTATTTCAGATGCCACCAAGGTCTTTGTTAATGGTGTCTGGATTGGTATTCATCGTGATCCTGGAGAGTTAATTAATTCGCTTAAACAAATGAGACGTTCAGTTGATATCTCTCCTGAAGTTAGTATCGTACGTGATATTCGTGAAAAGGAATTAAGAATGTATACTGATGCTGGTCGTTGTTGTCGACCTTTGTTCTTGGTTGAAAACCAGCAACTAAAGTTAAATCGCGAACATATTATGCGTATTCAAGATACCGAAGATGATTTTGGTTGGCAAAATATGATTGCTGATGGTATCGTCGAATATGTTGATGCCGATGAAGAAGAAACTGCCATGATTTGTATGACACCTGAAGATTTATCCGAATCTCGTATGACTGCTCAGTATGGTGCACCTTTACAAGAAACGCGTGATTTAGCTAGTCGTGTCAAATCTCAAACTGGTAGCTATTCTCATACTTGGACTCATTGTGAAATTCATCCTAGTATGATTCTCGGTATCTGCGCTAGTATTATTCCTTTCCCTGATCATAATCAATCTCCTCGTAATACTTATCAATCTGCAATGGGTAAACAAGCTATGGGTGTTTATCTTACTAATTTCCAAACCCGTATGGATACATTGGCCAATATTTTGTATTACCCTCAAAAGCCCTTAACTACTACCAGATCCATGGAGTTCTTACGTTTCAGAGAATTACCTGCTGGTCAAAACGCTATTGTTGCCATTTTATGTTACTCTGGTTATAACCAAGAAGATTCCGTTATTATGAACCAAAGTAGTATTGATCGCGGTCTTTTCAGATCCTTGTTTTTCCGTACTTATATGGATGCTGAAAAGAAATCTGGTATGATGTTTATGGAAGAATTTGAAAAGCCTACTCGTGATACTACACTTCGCTTGAAGCATGGTACATATGAAAAATTGGAAGAGGATGGTTTGATTGCTCCTGGTACTCGTGTCTCCGGCGATGATATTATTATTGGTAAGACTGCACCTATCCCCGCCGATTCTGAGGAATTAGGTCAAAGAACAACTACACATAACAAGCGTGATGCTTCTACTCCTTTAAGATCTACTGAGACTGGTATTGTCGATCAAGTTATGTTAACTACCAACCAAGATGGTTTGAAGTTTGTAAAGGTTCGTGTTCGTTCTACTCGTGTTCCTCAAATGGGTGATAAGTTTGCTTCTCGTCATGGACAAAAGGGTACCATTGGTATGACTTATCGTCAAGAAGATTTCCCTTTCTCTTCTGAAGGTATTACGCCAGATCTTATCATTAATCCTCATGCTATTCCTTCTCGTATGACTATCGGTCACATGATTGAATGTTTGCTTGGTAAGGTATCTACTTTGACAGGTAATGAAGGTGATGCTACTCCTTTTACAGATGTTACAGTGGAAGCTATTTCTGCTGCCCTTCAAGCTCAAGGATATCAATCTCGTGGTTTCGAAGTCATGTACAATGGTTTTACTGGTCGTAAATTAAATGTTCAAGTGTTCTTGGGTCCTACCTATTATCAACGTTTGAAGCATATGGTCGATGATAAGATCCATAGTAGAGCAAGAGGTCCTGTACAAATCTTGACAAGACAACCTGTTGAAGGTCGTTCCAGAGATGGTGGTCTTCGTTTCGGTGAGATGGAGAGAGATTGGTAAAAAATTATTGTATGTTTTAAAAAAAATACAAAACTAATATATTTTTCTTTTAATTTAAAACAGTATGATCAGTCATGGTGTTGCACAGTTCTTGAAGGAACGTTTGTTTGATGCTTCAGATGCATACCGTGTTCATGTTTGTGATATCTGTGGTTTAATGGCTATTGCCAATTTGAAGAAGAATAACTTTGAATGTCGTGCATGTAAAAACAAAACTAGAATTTCGCAAATCCATATTCCTTATGCTTGTAAACTTTTATTCCAAGAATTAATGGCCATGAATATTGCTCCTCGTATGTTTGTTGATGCTGATTAAATCAAATATATAATAATTTACATATACAAATACAAAAAAATAAATAATAAAAAATAAGCACTTCCCTTTTTACATGTATAAATATTCAAATTTTTTTATTTAAAATATTTAATATCATTCTACGACGAATGGGAACCATGTCTTGTTGTGAAAAAGAAAATGGTTCACGTCTTGATAGACGTTCAGCAAATGTACATGTAAACGCACCACAATCAGACATGTTTCCTTGTCTAGGAATGTCTTTGGGTGTTAATTGCTTCCAATCTGACGTATCTAAAGATGCCTTTTTTTTATCCAAGTGTTCTTGTTCCAGATAGGTTAAGAATAAGGATAACGTATAATCATGATTACCACCTAACGAATCGTATACTATTACTGTCTTATTTTTCATATCAATAACTCCCAAAACCCAATGGAAGGATTGGTTAATTGGTATGAATATTAAGTCCTTTGAAAATATATCCACCTAAACCCAACAAAAAAAAATCAGTCTCACTTGCATAAAAGCTGGGTTTTTTTTTTCTACTTACGCGTTTTGTCCATCTCCTTACTTTAGCATATCCTTGATCCCTTAATGTTGAACAAAAAAAGGTATTAAAACAATGAATGGAAGGTAAATCTTTTTGTGTTGAAGAGCGCTCTGCTAGTAGTTCAAAGTAAAAGTTGATAATTTCGTCATTAAGCCAAGTCTCTGGACGTAATCGATAAATATCTTTATAGTCTACAGTAACCTTTTTAAATTGCGATGCTTGTCCGTGCTTCCTTGATAATGCTTCATCTACTAGTTTGTTTTCTTGGGGGCTTAAAGATTTTACAGTTTCCTTGAGTGCCTTTATCTCGGTTTGGCTGAATAGTTTGTCAAAGTCGGTTGTGTCAATTGATTTATCGAGTACCTTTATACATATAAAAACATACATATCAATAATTTGCGAAGTAAAAAAATCGACCACTTTTTTTTTTACCTGTAAAACCTTTTTCTTTTGATCAAATAACTATTCAAGAAGTCATTAGCATGTATATATATATATATATATATATATATATCGTATGTAAAAAAAAAGTACCTTGGTGCGCTTGTCGTCTGTATATTTTTCTGTTGGCGTATCAAACTTCAAGTCTTGTATCCTTAATAATAACGAATCAAGCTCATCAGAATAATCTTTGGCTGGTGCTGTTTTCTTTGTTTCGGGCATTGTGTAAATCAAGGGGCCGATTTGGTTAAAGCTCGATATATACCGTCGTGAAAAGGTCTTGAAATGTTCTATTTTTTCGGTTTTAATTACTTATACATGTAAACGTATATGTATACGTATGTAAATATTTATTTACCGTTCTTTATCTTTTTAACAATGGGTGGAAGAGGAAAATCAAAAGGCGCAGCTCTTGCTGAATGCTTCATTTGTCGTTTTTTTTTCTTCTTCAAAAAAACAAATAGAGAAAAAGAGAAAGGAAAAAAAAGACGCGGAGAGTAGTATGTATGTATGTTTTGGAACACAGTTTATTTGTACCTTTTCCCTTTTTCCCTTATTTCTTTGTTCCCAAAATGCAACCCCTCTATGCATCGATTGGTGCTTTAATCATCGACGACATTATTTACCGTGATGGAAGCGAAGTAACTAACGTTTTAGGAGGTGGAGGTGTATTTGCAATTTACGGTAAAATAATAATAATCTGTTTTGCTTTAAATAACTAAAAAAAATACAGGTATGAGACTTTGGTTAGATAAGGTACAGGCAAAAGACGTTGGTTATATTATTCATACGGGATTTGATTATCCATCGGATATCGATAGTAAAATAAAACGATTAAACATATCCCTAGCCAGTATTCATCATGCAGATAAACATACTACACGAGGCTTAAATACGTTTGGTGCTGATGATCATCGTGATTTTGAGTATATTCATCCTATTATACGCACAACTACCAGCGATTTTAGTGACGATTGGATTCGATCTATCAAGATATTACATCTAATTTCTTCTCCGGAAAGGGTGACAGAAATTGTAGGTGAATGGAAGGAACGTGAAGTCTTGTTAAACTCAAAAGAAAAGACTCAATTTATTTGGGAACCCTTACCTTGGGCTTGTTTACCAGAGGTAATATACAACTCAACAAACTAGTAAAAAAAAAAAAAGTAGCTAAAGCGGATATAGAGCTTAAATAGTATATACAATGCTGCATTAATGACTGAAATAATTACACCAAACCACGAAGAAATAGCTGATATGCTTGATATTGACTTTAAAAAGCTACTATTAGAAAATAAGAATGATTTCAAACAAGCGGTAGAATATTGTGGAAACAAGTTGCTGAATGGGTTATCTGTATCTACGCTAGTAGTACGTGCTAGTAAATATGGAACCATGATTATATCTAAATCAAGAAAAATTCATTGGATACCGGCTTATTGGAGTTGGTGGGATGCTAATGACCAAGTACACGTAGTAGATGTAACAGGTGCAGGTAATGCATTCTGTGGTGGATTTGCATACGGTTGGATCAAAACTCAAGGTGATGCCGTAGAATCTTCGTATTACGGTGCTGTCTCTGCTAGTTATACGGTAGAGCAAATGGGGGCGCCATCCTTTATCGATGGACGTTGGAACCATGGTCCCAGCCCTATCGAAAGACTCAATATACTAAAAAGTAAATCATGTAAATTTTATTAAAAAACTCATTTGTCTTTTGACAATGAGCGACGCTATATCCTGTGGCTAAATAAGCTACAACTGATGCAGCAGCTAAAATAGATAAACTGTCAATTTAAAAATAAATTGCTCTTTACGTGTAGAATCTTTAATCCCACGTGCCATAACAACTCTCCAAGTCCCTGTCTGTGCTTCAGTCAGTCGTAAATTTTGCTCGAGATATGAGTGTTACCTAGGCTTTAACATGATTTCACTTACAAATAAAACTTACTGAGGCTTAACTGTCAAAGCTGTCCACTTTAGTGAACAATGTACATAAATATATACTTTCAGTTTTGACATTTGTAAATAATTATATCATACAACAAGTAAGCGTAATGCAACATCTTAATAGTATAAATCATTTTGGCTCTTAACTAAGTTTCGCTAATTATTCCTTTCTTTGTCATAGTGAATGCACATAATACTATCAAATATGAAGTTTTGCTGGATTTTTTTAAGAAAAAGTGACGTAAGGATTATTATTTTCCCCCTGTTGCTTTCGATCACGTGTTTTTAAATCAATGGTTGCAAATTATAGTCAGAGAAGGGGTCCCGCCTATTTTTTTTTGTTCCCTATACATTTTGTAAGCAAAAAAAAAAAGGAATCCATTTGACATTATAAATTAACGTATTTATAATTTAGCTTTCACCCCTTTCCACCAACATGGCTTTCCGTTTGATTACCAAGAATGCTGCAACTGGTAAAAAAAAAAACCAGCGAAAAAAGACAATTTATAACTATTTCAACAACTAATCTTGTTTTATTGTAGCTGCTATTGCTGCTCGTCCCAGTTTAATGAACGCTACCCGTCAATCCATGGGTGCCACTGCGTAAGTTTTTGTTTTTACGATTGAATTGATTTTATATAAAATTCTAAAGACTATTATATATTTAGTGTTCGTCATTTCACCACTCAAAAAGAAGGTACAGAACTATTTACACATAATATGGAAATCAGTGGAACTAAATAAATATTTTAGCTGAACCCAAGGAAAAGGCTAACAGTATCATTAACTCTCTCCCCGGTAACTCTCTTGTTTCCAAGACTGGTTTCCTTACCTTAAGTACTGGTCTTGCTACCTTCATGATCTCCAAGGAAATCTATGTCTTCAACGAAGAAACTTTAGTTTTGGTTGCCGGTACTGCTCTTTTAGGTTTACTCTTAAAGTACCTCAGAGAGCCTTTCAATGGCATGGCCAACGAACATATCCAAGTAAAAAATTCAAAACAAAATATATTCATGTATATATAACTAATCATTACAATTGAAAACTATATAGCGTATTAAAAGTATCTTGGTTCAAGCTCGTGAAGATCATAAGGGTGCTGTTCAAGAACGTATTGAAGAAGTTGGACAAATGAAGGATCTTGTTGACGTTACCAAAGCTCTCTTTGAACTCTCTCGCGAGACTGCTCAATTAGAAGCTCAAGCTTTCGAGTTGAAGCAACAAGTTGCAGTTGCAGCTGAAGTTAAGACCACTTTGGACTCTTGGGTTCGTCATGAAGCTAACGTTCGTGATCGCGAGCAAAAGCAATTGGCCGCTTACTTGATCGAAAAGATCAACAAGGACTTGCAAGACTCCAAGATCCAACAGCAAATCTTGGATCAAGCTGTTTTGGATATTCAAAGTAAGATGAAATTTATTCTTTTTTTATACACACAGAAAAACTAATACACTCTTCTTTATTATTAGGAATTGCTAAAACCAACTAGATTATTTAAAAATTGACATCCTTTTTCTGTATATCGAACTAAAATAAATATTTTCCAAAAGAAAACATCTTTTTAAGTTGTCAGGACACCACTCTAGTGCGTCGACAAGTAGAACCTGTTTAAATATTTTTTTAGGGCAAGTCTAAAAAGTTACTTTTCACGCTTGTTTGAATTATTATATCCGTCTTCTAATACGAGACAGCAAACCTCAATTAAGGCCATATTCATGGTATTAGAACGACTAGACAGCCTACGAGGGCAGTTCTCGTTTGAACAAGTGACTGCACCTTTAACATGTCTTCCTATTTCTCATACTTTTATAATTTGCTTCGTTGTAGGAACTGCAAGTGATTATAGAATTATACTCGTCTACAATGAAAATTTTGTCATTTTCGATACTTGCAACCCTTGTTTTCTATCCAGCGTAAAATGTTCAAACATATCTTTACCGTTTTTACTGCAAAGCTTTTTGTAGTAACAGTTTTCCTTATCTTTCTTGTAATGTGAGCTGTAGACAAAGTAGTTTCTTTAACCGCATTAGCGGTATATTTGTTAGCATAATTATTGACGAATCGTGTTAAATACCCGACTCTTCTATGCTAAGTGACTGAAATATATTTATCGACTCATGTAAAGTAGTATCTTCTATATCAGGATATACACCTTGTATAAGTGCTTCAACTTGTTTTATTTTCTCGAAGATTTTATCTGGCAGAACGAATTTTGTCTTCGAGTTTCAGAGCATGGGCTGTTTGTGAGATATGTGTTTAACAAATACATAGAAGCTGCAAGTCAGCTGGGTATTGCTCGCCGAACCGTTTATGGCTGGAGAAGGAAATACCCAAAGGGGTTTGGCTATTTGCACTGGGTATGCGCACGGGTTACACGGCAACACTACACCCACAAAAAATCTTTTTATTTGGCAAATACCCGGTGCAAATAGCCAGACCCCTTTTTCCTGCACTCACTCAGCTTGGCTTTATCTGGATAAAAAGAAATCTTGCATGCATCAAGTTTAAACGACAGGATTCTCACATGTACAATAAAAATGATTAACTAACGTATACATACGAGTATATGACACAAAATGGTGGTATAACTACGCCGTGATGAATAAATAGATCTATATTATCATCCTTTTTTTTATCGCCTACATATACTTGATCCTGTTTTTTAAGATCTTTTTCCCTTTTTTCTTTTATTTTACGTACAAACTGATACGGTTCTTCTTAGAGTAACGGTCATCCGTAAAAGTAAGTGAAAAGTAATACGGAACACTTAAATCGAACGTGTAAATTGACCGCGTATCAAGATTTCCCCAAAAAAAAGAAAAAGAAACATACAGCCGGTCTATATTCTCATTCAACATGCAACCCTTTCAAGGATATAATAAATAGCTCCATTGATTACTTCATGACAAGAACGTGTATAATTGGATAACAGAACAGCTTGATAACGATGTTCCTGTTAGTTTATCTAAAGATAATATTATTTATTTTATTTCTCAATATTCTATAATAGGTTACCAATACCACTGATGTTAATACTTTCTGTGTAGAGTTGTTAGAGGAAAATAGTGTTTTCTCCTCTTGTGCTAACGAAATTGAACGAAGAGCCAACTACATGGATATATTACATGAAAAAATTCAAAATGGTACAAGATCTGAAATCAGAAGACAAGTACAATTTGACTATGTAAGAAGCTTAAAATGCGTTCAAGACCTCAATTATTTATTTATTTACTATTTTTCTTTTTATCAAATAGAACGTGACGGAGGCTAACTCTCTTATCCGGTTTAACGATCGATCGATCTGTTCCATTCTTAAATCAGAGGGGGGAAAGGTATTTGATAGGTATGAAAACCTGGATAATCCAAACAACGCTCTCTATACATATTGCCTTTCTGGTATACTTGATTTAGCTAGTGAATCGCAAAGAGAACTCTATACCAATGACCAATGGAGCTTCATAAAGAAATCGCTAAAGTCACCTAAAAGCAAGCACTTCCTACATTTAACCAAAGTGATGAAGACTTGTTAAGAAAATATATATCTGCTCGTGTAATAAATATTGTTACGCCTAGAAAATTTAAGGTAAATCAAAACGAGAATGAAAGTTCTTGGTAATAAATAAGTTTATCAAATATTCTACCTGGTTTTCCTAAGTTTTCCCTTTATAATTCCTCTCTGATCAACTCCCATTTGTTTTATAATATCTTTTGGAGAACAATACAGACCTAGGATTAACTTCAGAAACTTCGTTACCTTTGGCATATAAACTCTATTTTATTTTATTCCCCACTCTCTTTTAACTGATATAAGTCCCTTTGTAAGTATACGTCTCTTGACTCGTGCTTTCCTAAAGACTAGTCGTTGAATGTCACTTTTCACAAATAAATAACCTAAGTTGTAATTCAGTTGACTACTAAACAGTCTGGTGCTCACTACTCTTATTATTACTTTGTTATCTGTTGTTTAACTACACACGTAATAATCTCCCCCAAACTTTACACTTTTTACTTTAAGCTCTATCAACGTGTAAAGTTGCTCAAGATAGTAAAAGCATTTCTGATTCCAAGAATAATACGAGTTTATATGACGTATCTGGTTGTTCACAAAATAATATGTAGTCTTGTGTATACTTCGTTACCTTATCTAAATAGTATCTAAAATAAAATAAAATAAAATGGTACTGTTGTGTTTATTGGCTCAATAAAGAGCAACAGGTACGACAACAACAAAGGCACTCATAATGCTGATAATGCTGTAGCTTTGCGGGAAAGTCTCAAACTGAAAAAAAGTTGTACTTTATCTATCCTCCATCCATCCATCCATCCAACCCATCCTCTTTTTTTTAAAGGTACTTGTTACCTTTATATTATTTTTTCAGGGTAACTACATAGGTACAAACCTTCTCGTGGTTACCCTTGTCAACTTTCTTCGGAAAGACTAACGTGCAAGTATATTTATATATTTAATAAAGATGAAAGTTTACAAATGAAAAAATCTCTTTTCTAATGTAATTTTGCTTGTCAAATATTCCTGGATATAATTATTTCGTTCACTGTTCGATATAAGGGTATATCTGATTTAAGGGTGGATTTTTTCCACTCTTAAATACGTCTTTTTTTTTTACAAATTATAAGCCTTAAATTACTTTTCTTTATCCCCTTCTAATTAACTGTAGTCGTATTATTTTCTTCACGTTGGAATAAAAAAAAAGCTGTGATATTAAACCCAGGCAGGGCATTTTTTTTGCAGGCACAAAAAAAGAAAGACTCCGCTACTGATTTTTTAACCTTTTTTTTAACCTTTTTTCTCTTCGTCTTCTAATTTCTACAGCATGTACAATACACATTGTTGTTTTCTCTGAAAGTCGACAGCTAGACACTGCCTAATATGCCTAATGTTGCTCATGGCGATATTTTGAAACTAAACATTCAGTTTGGTGGCGGGTATTGTAATAGCTTATTGTGTTACAAAATGCTTCTTTTGACACAAATATGATCGCCTTTATTTGACAGATGCATGTTGTCAGGTACAAATGTAAGTTTACATAAACGCTTCTAAAAACATTCAAGTAAACCCTATTTTAACCTTCACTTCTTGTCATTTCACTTTTATTAGCTTTAATGTTAATCATTTTAAAACATTAAGCATCTAAAGGGGTTTTTTCTTCTGTAATGAACCAAACCCTGAGTACATTGAGCTAAAAAAAAAGCTTTTTAGTTTTCTGAACTAATAAATATAATGCTTTTTAAGATGCTTCTTCCAAGTACTGTATCCTTTTGTATCGTGGTGATTGTTCCTTTTATTAAAAGGTAAGGATTTAAACTGATTTACTTATAAATATTTAAACCTAATCATAATGTCTATTTATAGCGGTAAATACTGGTGCTGGTGCTACTGGTGCTGCTGGTGCTGCTGGTGCTGCTTCTGCTGGAACTGGTGTTGCAGTTGTTGTATTCGTTGTTAATATGACGGGAAAGAATGGTAAATGGGATTTTTATTTATTTTGCTTCTAAACTGATTCTGATCCATTCCTTTTTTTTTTATTTCTTTAGAATATAATTTCTTTTTCCTCCCTTTGAAACACTGCTATTTATAATTGTACTGGCTTTTGAAAGCAACAGGACATAACGGTTGCTAAAGTGGTTTTTAACGAGCTGTTTGTCTCCTTCTCCCCTCCTCGTTTACGAGCGGTTAATGCAGACTTTCTCACCTGGTTGAAACGGCATCCACAACCATGCGGATATCGCTAAGTGTTGTAGTTGGAGGTATTCAGTCTTCTGATAAAAAAAACTTTAGTGATTTGACTCGTTCTTTTTGTTGGATATTGCCAGTAATGTCAATGGGTTTGTAAAAGCAATGACCAACTTTTGATGACTCTGATTTCTGGCGAGTATATTCTACCTTGGTGGGTTCTGTCTCCTTCTCTCTCGTCCTCGTTTACGAGCGGTTCGTGCAGTCCCCCTTTTAACCTGCGTGTAATGGCACACCAACCATGCGGATATCGTAGGAAGGTTGGATTGATGGTTCCCGTCTCGGTAATCTTCTCTAAGGAAAACAGTTTCATTAAGTAGTTGTGTTGTTGTGGATACTTATCCTTTGGCATCATCATCTTTTTTTTTTATTTATGTATGTGTTTATTTTTATATTTAGATACATGTATATATATTTTTTTCACGTATATGTATGAACGTGATGAGGCTTCAGCTAGTGTACCTCCTCGTGGTTAGTCTTGGGAAACTTTCACTTTGGAAACTTTTTTTGTTTCCTTATTGTAAAGGCCAAAGCACTAGTAACTTTTTTTTTTAAATAATAATAATAATAATAAATGTTTTTCAAAAAGTCTTTAATCTCTTTGACATACAGTATTGTGATTTTATATTTTATTTAGTCACAACCGCTCTCAGATATTGGGGCGGTCAAAGGGAGCTGTTATTCTGGTGACCTTAAACTCGTACAAGATAAAGCTCTATTTTTTGGTTTATTTTAAAAAGTAATCTCTTCTACCCTACCTTATCCTTTTATTTGTTAGTTATAATTGAATTCGATAGTCAAGTACAAGGTAGATATAAACCCCAATTGATTTTTCCAAGTGAAAAAAAAGTGTCAATTGGACTTCAAACTTATTATCGAATGAGGTTGAAACAAGTGGGTTGTTCCTTTTTAAAAAAAGTTGTATGTGTGATAGTTGGCTTGTACTATATCTACTATGTACAGTTTTTATTCACATCCGTATATGAAGATATTTTTATCTCATTTGAATGAGGTGTTATAAAAAAAAATCCTGGTGCGAAAAGCTGGTTCATGTATCTTTAGTTGGTATATCTTGGTGTACCGACCGAAAACTATTTATACCTCTCGATAAGATATTTATTCGTATTTACACTATCTCACACTCCTCAACAACCTGGTGTACATACCGAGAATATCCTCAGGATCTTTAGTTCTACTTTTCAAGCCATTTACCAGTTGTCAAAAACGTTTATAATAGTGTTGGTACCACTCAAAGCTCTAAATATCTTCTTAAGCTGTTTGATGATCCAAATCCAACTAAACAATTTCTTCAGGTGGTCCTAAAAAAATGAAGTCAAACTGACTTGTTTTTTATAGTTTATATATTTTGACCGCTTTTTTCTTAATTTGAACATCGACTTCAGTTATCCTCTCGAAGAGTAGATCCTATAATAAAAACATAGAGTCCGTAAAATATCGTAACTCTGTAAACCGGCAGCATTGATTAAAATACATCGCATGAGAAAATATAGACCTGTGTATTTTATCAGAAGTACGTAATAAAATTAATTTTTTTTTTATCATAAATAATCACTTTTCTTTCTCTTTTTCTTTTTTTACGTTCGTAGAAAAGGATACCGTTCTGCTTCTAGCAACATCCGTGCACAAGCGCTCAAAAGTGGTTTCACGGCGACTATGGTAGTGTATAAATATCGAGTTGCTTTTTTAAAAAATGCTTTATAAAGGTAAGTAAAACGTAATATACCACACTCTCGTTTCTGAGCGTGTAAATAGAACGTGTACTAAGAATTCTCCAAAAAGAAAGAACCTAACAAATTTCCAGACACAGAAATTCGTATTTCCCCAAAGTTAAAACACTTGGGGAAAACCAGTCAATGTTTAATTATAAGGTCTTTTGGCCTATGTTCGAGATTGCGGCCGATAGCGATGTCATGAAATTTGTCCCTAGGGAGAAGCTGTTAGATGCTACTGAAGATGCTTACAATGCTGATGCAACCATTGTTCTGGATGATACTTTTGAAGTATGCATTTTGGAAACCTCTGGAAAATAAAGCCTTTCCGATAACCCCAGATTTAGTTATGATCATGTGAAGGGTGCTTTCGCTGCTTTATCCGTGATACAAAGCATCCTTCTAAAATATTTTTACGCAAAAGAAAAATTTGAAGGTATACTTTATACATGCTAGTGGTAAGATGATATTAATTTTTGACAACTGAGACTAGCCAAATAACAGTATTATTGTAGAAAAAAAGGTACACCTCTGGTCAATGGAGATACCCTCATACGACTTGCAATTGATGGAAAGGGTTTCTTTGACAATTGTACTGACAAAGGCGTCCGTTGGGACAGAAGTCACGCCCCTGGAAAACTTTTTCTGGGGGTTGAGGGTATGCTCAGATTGTTTAATTTTTGCCTATTCTTAACACCAATTTATTAGTGTGGGATCTCCGAGACTATGGAGACAATAAACAAGATGAAAAAAGAGCACGAAGAATATATGCTATCTTTGTAACTTAGTGAGCCCGTTGAAGAGAGAAAAAATCTCTCTTCTTTGGTAGATAGGGAGATCAAGAAGCCGGAAAGAGGAAGTGTATACAAACCACCATTAATGTAATGACTTAACAATGCTACAGGTTAGAAAAAATATACCCGACTTAAAATCATTCTTCAAATCATTATAAATAATTAGAAAACAGATATAAATATAACCTCAGAGTTTATATCTGTTTAATATCCTTATTATTCTTTATACTTTTATTATTTTCTTTTAATAAACTTATATTCATCAAACATCTTTTGTTATACTTGTAATATCAATTTACATTTTCTTTTGCAATTCAATTGGTAATTTATTTGTTCTTAACTCAGATTAGTGATACCACATTTCCTCTCCTTCAATGATAATCTAATTATATTTCATTATAGTTAACTACCTTATCATTACAATTAAAGCAACAAAAAAAGGGCAAGGGAAAAGCTAAAGATATCGTAAAACTTACTTAAAAGCAGTTTTTCCTGCCGTTTCTTGTTGTGAAAAATACTTTAATATTTGACACGGAAAAATTATAAAACAGGTTCAATAATATTGTCTAAATATTTATTTATTTTTAAAAAAAAAGATTATATATATTTATGCATGCAAAATAAGCCATTGTTCTGGGTCTTCAACACCGACCAACTCCTCAACGCATTCCAATACTTCGCCCAATTCACTTGAAAATTGATATGAATTTACAGCGTACGCACAATACCCTGGAAAGGTATCATCATCGAGCCCATCAGGCTTCTCAACGATAATTCGCGTTAATCCTTCAGCGAACTTTTCTCTTAATCGAAGCGGCGACATTATATATGGAGGTAAAGCTACCTTGGAAGATAATGTAGCTGAAAGTAACTTCATAATAGAGAGGATAGCCGCAAGCTATACCAGTGAAAAAAAAAGAGAGAGAGGTTGGCTTTTAGTTGATTATTACATAAAATGTATTATATATAACTTACGTATTCTACACGCTGTTGCTGCATTACTTGAGCAAGATTACGTTTCCAAGAATTATCAACGGATCTTGATGCATGCGCCATACCCAATAAAAGATCTGACATATTATCTACTTTTTCTACTAATCGAGTATACACTTCTACGGGAAATTTTCCGCGTAATGGGGGCTCTAATTTGGATAACTTGACATAGGTATGTTCATCTGCAATTTGTCTACGAATACCGAGAGTCAGTTTTCTAAATGCTTTTCTTTGACCTTCAGTAGGCTCCTTTTTTTGTTCATATGCAAAAAGAATGTCACCGACCAATATACCGTATAATTTACTCATATCGCCTAAGGTTCTTGAAATACGTTTACGAAGTTCGACACGACCTGTTACTGGTTTAGGTATCATGGATAAAATTGCAGAAGCACCAACACCAATTAAAACAAGGAAAATACGCTAAAAGATACAAGTGTTAGCTTTTAAAACCGCTCAATTATTTCAAATAATAACTTTACCTTTCCGGCCACCATCTCGATAGAATCATATGTTGGAGCACCGCTTAAAACATATTGATATTCGTAGCAAATAACCTGATAATAACAAAGCGATGCTGATTAGTATCATGTTGTTCCGTTTTCTTCTCTTTGTTTACTTACTAATAGTAATGTCACTTGTGTCATAATAATTACAACTTTTATTACTTCACCAGTAAAAAAATAATAATACAAAGGCATCATTACAACAAATGTGAGAGCAACTAGACCATAAGGATTTCCATCAACAATTTTCCAAACGATAATACCAAGAACACCTCCTAACGCAGTTCCAGCTACTCTAAGAATAATCCTGATCAAAGAAAAAGGTGTGAGTTTTTCATACATATTTTTTTTAAAGAATACTTACGTAAGTGTAAACATACCAGCCATGGGAAACATCCACATCATAAGGGTAACAGTAGCCCATTGACCACGCCAATCAAAAAACCAGCCAGCACTTTGAGGTAAAAAAGCGGGTAATGAAAGTAACACGAAACCACCAGCAGTCTTTAAAGCAAACATAGAATCATCACTTTTCATCCATTTGGTATAGATATGCACTTTATAAAAAAATCGTTCAAAGGCAGTAACAGGAGGATTGATATCAGGATCACGCGAAAACACAATACCTTGACGAGTTCTTAGACCAGATAATTGAATATCTTCTTCACGACTATTGAACATATCTGGCCTTGTTAAAGTTTCTGTTAAATTTAGACTGCCATTTTCCATCGTTTGTTCGGCTTCACCATTACCGATAGTAGTAGAACCGACTTGACCACCCATATTTGGATTAATACCAGTAGATCTAAAGTATTTACGTAAAGTGAGACGAGGAAACCAAAATTTTCTACTAGTACGATTAGTTTCGATATCTTCTAAACAGGTCACTAGTGTGCTTATACGATTTGCATGTTCAACTAAATTATACTGAAACAAATAAATGACTTGTAATAAACTATTGAAGCGGTCTTGAAATTTGTTTGAATTTGGCTCAACAAAGATAAAAGGCGATTTTTTGGTAGCTTGTTCAAACTTGGCAATGGCTTGGTTTAAACGTTCAGCAAGCACGCGAGTACTTTGTTCACCAGTTTCTTGACTTTGAGATTTCTTGTTAGTAGTATAATCAGATAAAAATATACGAGGAAAAGGCCAAAGGATAGTACTTTTTAATGATCTAGGTCTACCACTAAATTTCATTAATCGATCATTACATTCATTTAAGGTCGACACACAGGCATCACTTAGATCTTGACTAATTTTTCTTGATTCTTCCAACTGCGACAAAAACTGTTTCTTGTGATCTGATGGTTCCTCCTCGGTAACAGAAGAAAAATAAGGTTTATTGATTTCCATTAATCGATCCGTTTTTGTAATCAAACTCAGCCCAATACCATGCAAAGGACTTCGCATAGTTTTGATAACTCTGGTAAGACCACTAATATCTTTATGCGAAAGTCTATTAAACAATATTTCTCTTTTAACTTCACGCTTACTATCAATCAAAGAAAGTACAGTACTATGTAAACGAGCATTCAGTTTAGGTAAAGTCATGATAATATTTTCTTCTGTTGTATTAGTTAAAAATGCATTGGTCTGTTCTTGAAAAAAAGCATTGTATTCCTTTAGCGATTTACACAAAACCCCCATATACTGCGTAATACTATCATCAGGCCATAAAAGAATATCAACCGCGAGCCCAATTGCTGCTGCCATTGCAATAGGCTTCAAAAACATGTACTATATAATATATAATTTTCATGTGACAAAAAAATGTATAATTTTTCATGGTCAGATTGATGGTTTTTTTAACAAGCTGTGCAACTTACCACAATTGCAGGTTGAAAGCCTGGTGTTACAGAAGCTTGAGTCAAACAAAACTAGAAAAAAAAACCAGAAAATATGAATAACCACGAGTTATATCATCTAAAAACGGTACTTTACCGCAACGATCATACTGGCAAAAATAACACCAAAATTAGCTATTAAAAAAAGGAGGAGGGGGATTTTAGTTCTCCGGTTACTTGAATCTCGCTGTTATTGTTTTACCTTGAGCAAATTTTATACGGACATAAGTAAGTCCGAAAACGCCAATAAGCATAAAGATGGCTAAAACGGCACTGGAGTTCGGTTGAACTGGAATAGGAATAGAAGGATCTCTTGCAATATGCGCAAGGTACATTCCTGTTATAACAGAAAAAAAAGCTTAGTTTTAAATAAAAATTTTTCGTTTTATGAGGGTGCCTTTTACCCAGAAAACACCATGCAGATCCAATAAGTGCGCCCAGCAAGCCTTGAAAAGAAGCCTATCAAAAGTGTTAAAAAAACTTTTATTTTGTGATCCAATAATTTAGTACCTCGATTTGAACACCTACAAAAAAAAAGTATTAGTATTTTTGCGTAGAAATTACAACTTTTTTTTTTACCCAGTGGTCTAACAGGAAAGTTTAAGAGTGTACTGATAGGGACCAAGATTGAAGCAGGTCCAATAGCATTTCTACATTGTTCCTCAAACACAAACAATAAAGAAATCAGGATAGCAATAGAGGCCTTCACAACAGTACGTGTCAGCTGGTAAGGTGGTATCATGGCCATAATGCGTTGACCTAACGGTTTTTTAATAGTCTTTGGTTCTGGTATAATGTTTTCTGTAGAGCGTCGAGTACTGGTACCAGTTAAATGATCTCGCTCCATTTTATCACTATGATGCGACTCGATAGATTCGGTCAATTTTCGTTCTTCATTTCTTGAAGGTTGCTTTATTAGTTCAATATTTTCCATTAAAAAAAAAATTGCTTGTAAAGAAAAAGTAGTTGAAAAGGGTTAATTTTCCTAATTTATATATTTTTAAAAAAAGGCCCATTGTGACGTTGGTTTCAGCGTTTTATGTAAGTAGGATTACTGTCCATACAATGGAAGGTTACACGATCATATTTAGATTAAAAAATGTATTTATAATTCGTCATCAAATTTTAGCATATGAAATCAGTTGTATTCTACCTTTTTTTTTTTACAACGTGTTTTTTTATTTACGGTATATGCTGGAGCAAGGTATTACACGTTTCATTTATTAACTTTTATTATTACAATTACTATTATTACAAACGAGCTTTGATTGCAATTTGCTTTTGCTCTTCTTTGAGCCACTCCTTCACTTCACGTCTAAGAATCTTTCCAGAAGGACTCTTTGGGATAGCACTTACAAACTTGACACCACCACGTAACTTTTTATAATTTGTAACGTTCTTTGTCACATAATCATCAATCAATTTAGCAGTCTTTTCATTAGCCTCAACATTAGGTTGAACAACAACATAGGCACGAGGAATTTCAGTTGCCTGAGATTCATCATACAGTCCAACCACACAGCAGTCTGCCACAATATCAAGACCTGTCAAAATAGCTTCTAACTCAGCAGGTGCAACTTGGAACCCCTTAAACTTGATCAATTCCTTAATACGATCCAAGATAAAGAACTCTCCAGACTCGGAATCATATTTACCAACATCACCTGTACGCATCCAACCATCTGTTGTAAATGTTTCTGCGTTGGCTTTATCGTTGTTATAGTAACCCTTCATAATACTAGGCCCTCTAAATAAGAATTCTCCTTCTTGATCATCACCAACTTCTTTTCCTTCTGCGTTAATAATTTTACATTCCATATTGGGTGATAAAATACCAATAGAGCCTGTATAAATAAACATTTGATGTTAAAAAAATGTCGTAAATCACTCCAATTTTTTCTTTACCTGCAACGCCACCTTCAACACCTTGCGAAATTACACCTGATGTAGTTTCTGTCATACCATAACTATAAAACCAATTCAAAAATCAGTCTTTCGTCTCTTTCTCTCTCTCTCTGTCTTTCTACTTTACCCTTGTACCAACTTGGCAGGAATACGCTTCGCAAGCGTTTCAATATGTTCTCTACTTAACGGAGCAGCACCACACCCAATTAAACGAATAGAAGATAAATTATATTTAGTAACAACAGGCGCCTTTGCCAAATGAACAGCTACGGGTGGTACAATACTAGCAAGCGTGACCTTATATTTCTCAACCAACTGACACAACAATTCCAAATCATAACGTGCCATAATAATGACCGGTGTCACCTTATAATAAGCGTTGAATACAAGACTTGTCAAACCATAGATATGATAAAATGGTAAGAACCCAAGAATGACATCATCGTTATCTTCATTTTCAGGATCCACACGCACAGACTGTAATATTTGCGCAATAAAGTTACCATGAGTTAACATTACCCCTTTAGCGAGACCAGTAGTTCCACTAGAATAACAGATAAATGCAACATCATCACGACGAGAACCTTGAATAGGTGCAGAAACTTCTGTAGTTCCCTTGATAGAGTTGTAAGGACGACATCCTTCGACTTGCTTATCACCAAATAAAAATATTTTGCTACGAGGTAATCCAATTTTATCTGTGATCTTTAAAAGCACGGGTAATAAACCAGCTACTGTAACAAGAGCAGAAGCATGGCAATTGGTAATTTGATGTTCAAATTCAGCTATTTTAAAAAAATTAGCAAAAACGCGGGAAAATCTGGGTGAAAAATATATATTACCTTCAGTATAAGCAGGATTACCAGGAGAGATAGTACATTGTGCACCAAGAAGAGAAAGATATAAAATAGCATGGTCTAATTGATTAGGAGCAAATATAGCAACTGTATCTCCTTTAGTTAATCCAACATTTTGCTTCCATCCTGTAGCCAAAAGACAAGACTGTTGACGAATATAGTTCCAAGAGAGAGATTTTCCAGACTCTCCTTCAATATTTAAAGGTAAATTCAAGTCTTTCGATTGATTGAATTCGTTTGACTCTAAAAGAAACGAAAAGAGGTCTGTGTCGGGAATAGGAATAGCAGGAGTTGTAGCTTTATAAATCATTTTTATTTTTTAAAAAAGAGAAAGAAGAAAGAGTACTTTTTTTAGATTTTTTCTTTCTTTTTTTTTTACGATTTAAATATGCTTCCGTTTGTAGCTTCAAAAGACCGATGAGTGGGAAAAACCGTTAGTAATACATACAATAAATTTTGACTTAGTGTAATCTCACCCTTAATACTCTGTGTTTTTTTAAATGGCCGCCTTTTTTTTTCCCAGTGTCAATAGTTTTTGGTAATCTACTTTTGCTTTGGGAATAATAACTTTATGTTTTTTACTCAGCAAAAGGCCATATATGACAACTAAAAAAAAAAAAATTGGACATACGTATGTATAAGCTAGCCTGTCAACAACAACAAAAAACAACCACGAAAAAGCTGTCTATTGTTTTATACAGCATCTAGAGAGATAAACCACAAGAGGGGGTAAAAGTTAAATTTCGGCTTTACTTTTTCGAGAACGTCAAAACTGATAAAATCCTTTTTAGCCTGAATTGAAATGTTTTACATAAAAAAAGGTAAACTAAAACACGTCTTTATTACAATTCTTAAAATATATCTAGCAATTATGTGTAGCATAAACATTGCATTTTTTCTTTTATTGACAGAGCAGTAATTAAGGTCATATTTACACCATATAATGTAACCCAAACAAACAAAAACTTTATATAAAAAAAACCCAGTAAAACGCGAATCTCAAAATCTCAATTGTCGTATTAAGTTTTGTACTTTTATAAAAATGATCAATCTATTAAGTATTTATTTTATTACGGAAATAAATCACTTTTCTTTTATGCCCGTACAAATGATACGGTTTTTCTTAAAGTAACCGCCGCGCATAAGATCACTTGTTACAAACTTTTAAATGGGGTCCACACTCGAACGTGTAAATAGAACGTGTACCAGAAAATATTACTGCATCTCAAAATCGAGCTCAAAATTTGGCGAAGGAATACTCTTTCCAGTTGAATGCTCAGGAAATGAAGAATTATTAGGTGATATTAAAAAAAAAAGACTGCAAAAACACCAAAAGTAGTTCGACTGTAGAAAAAGAAGGCAATAATCAAGATTGCAACGTTCTCATCGAAAGCAAAGTTGCTGTAGATATATCACGCCGTACTAGAAAAAAAAAAGTTCCCCGAATCCTGAATGGTTTTATGTAACATACGCTTTTACATAAAACGCTTGATATTTAAGCTGCTCTTAAGTATTGTACAATGTACTTTGATATCCGCTAATTGGATTTTTTTTAAAAAAAAGCTGCCATTTGAACTGGTCAGCACTGTTTAACCAGTCGGCCGGGCGCGAAAAAAAAAAGGCTATCTCCCCTCCCAAAAAGTCTAATTTAACAATTTATTTATTTTTATTTTTTTAAGAAATTGACTTGTCTAATTCTTCCAGCGAAGGAAACTTGTTTTCGAAATCATCTACTGTAGGTACAACCACTTTAGCAGCGGCTCTAAAACGAGCGGGCTTCGGAGGAGGTGTAGGCTTATTTTTTTTCGTTGAAGACGTACTAGGTTTAACAACAACCGGAGGAGGAGAAGAAGAGTTATTACGACTAGCATTTTTAATTGCCATGAACCTTGCTTCAATACTAGATGATACAGTACGATTTATCTTTGGTAATTCATTGTTTACTTGTTCTACTGCAGCGGCAGCAACTGGTTCAGCAGCAGCGGCTGGTTTTACAGGTGAACTAGGTTCAGTTTGCAGAATCTTGGTTGCCATTTGAGGTTTAGGTGTAACATGGTGTGTTACAGGTGCGCTTTGAACCCGTGTAGGTGTACTAACATTTTCTGGTGTAAAACTATTTTGAAATGCAGCTGGTGGTGGTGATGAAGATGATGGTAAGCTAGGTGAGGAAGAAGAAGAAGAAGGCGGGCGTTGAGGTGTACTAGATTTAGATACATGAGATGGGTCAAATGGATCAAATGTATTCTCGTTCGTAGTAGTGAAATTATTATTGGTAGTATTAGTGGTAGTAGTAGAAGAAGCAGAAGCAGAGATGGGAGAGCCATCTGATTTGGTAGGTCGACCACGTCGCATGGGTGTAACTTTAGGTACTTCTTGTGCAGGTGAAGATACTTTTTCAAAAATGGAAGTGCTGTCAGAAGAAGATTTTTGATGGTACGTATATTGTTGCTGTTGTTGTTGCTGTTGTTGAGGTGTAACAATAGGTTCGGAATAAATCTAAAGTTTAAAGTTTAGTAGTGGTACACCCTTTAAAATAAATAAATAAAAAACATTACATCGCGAATAGGACAGTCTAATCCTCTTAAGTGACAGACAGCGTTTAGTACTTGGTATATATTAGGTCTACGATTCTGATCCTCTTGTAACATGGAAACAATCAAGCGACGTAACCCTTCTGAAAACATGGGAGAACTGGGTATAGTATATCTAGCATTTAAAATAGCCAACTGACCTTCCTCTTCAAATGGAGTAGTATAATAACACAATTTATATAACAAGACACCCATAGCCCAAATATCAGCCTTTTCATTGACAGGTTTCTTTTGATAGACATCAATCATTTCGGGAGACCTGTACTGCAGTGTTGTATGACGTTGAATATCATCTTCCAATTTTTGTACGTCGCGTAAACTAGTTGGAATATACTGTCCCTTTGAAAGTGAAGCAGAACCAAAATCACATAATTTGTAATGATCTTGGTTCAAGATTAAAATGTTTTCTACTTTTAAATCTCGATGTAAAACGGGTGGATTACAATAATGCATATAAGCAAGTGCCTGTTTTATACATATATTAATTTTTTTTAAAGCGCAGAATTGTTACACTATTTATACCTCTGCTACATCACTAAATATTTGAAGAATTTCGGGTTCTGTTAATCTTTGTTGTAATCTTCGATTCATCAAATCAATAACTCCACCACCTATTGTATTTTTCTTTTTTTTAAGTAAAATATTTCTATTTACTGCATCGATTTCTTTTACCTGGACAATATTCCATTAAAATAAGTGCTTCAAATCCACCTACGGGTAACGCGTCAATTCTTGATTCATAATATCTAACAATATTTTTATGATCCCCTAATCGTCTCTACACATATATGGTATTACGGGTTAAAAAAATAATAGAAAACACCTTCCCCCATTTCCTTTCTTTTCTTGTTGTTACCATAAACGCAATCTCTTTTTCTACCATCTTGAGTCTTTCACCGTCTGGTACTGCTACTCTTTTTAAAACAACGTAGCCTGACTTGCCTTCAATTCTAGCAATATAAACATGAGCAAAACCACCTGAAAAAAAAGAAAATAAAATAAATATACGAGATAATTTATTTACAAATATAAAGAAAATACTACCTTCTGCAATAAAGTTGTGTACAATAACTTGATACTTGCCAACTTGAAGTCGAGTACCAGCAGGCATAGCGCCATGAGGTAAAGGAGGCGAGTTCATAGAGTCAATACCTACTGGTACAGGTGGTAAAGTTTGACCAACACCTTGTTGTTCGGGTATACGAGATTGTCTAGCTGTAGATTGCATTGAAGTTGTAATAAAAAAAAAGGGATGAAAAGACCGAGAAAAGAAGAAAGAAAAAAATCGTTATTTACACACACACACACACGACGTCACTGTAAGGCCTAAAATAGCAATTTGCCTGAGTAGAGCCAATTAGAATACGCCGAAACAATACTACATTACAGTTGTTCCACTGCCAATTGATATGCCAAGCAACTGTAAAATTTATTTTCTTACGCTTCGTAAATTGACAGTGTAAAAACCATATCCTATAGAATGCCTACGAAAAAATAAGAAAATAACGATAATAATGGCAAAGCAAAAAAGATATAGTGTTTGATGTTGAACGTCCGCTAACAAAAGCTGTTGTTTATTGTGTTTGTGTGTGTGTGTGTGTCTGCTGCTTTTTTTGTGTTGCGTATATTTGTCTCATTTTTTTTTCCTTTTTTTTTTTTTTTTTTTTTTTTTTATAATATATATATTAGTTGTTAGTCTTGTACATAAAAAGAAAAAAGACTCCTTCTTTTTTATATATTATACACTTTAAAGAGAATGATTTCACTTGGTACAGACGATAATATGAGTGGAAATGCGAACGATACGATTATAAACTACTCTGAATTTAGTGATCATCCAATACCTCATTTATTACAGGTAAAAAAAAAAATATAGTATGTAAAAAAATAAATATATTTTAAATAATACTTCTTTAAACTAACAACAACGAAAAAAAAAAAAAGGACACAAGCTGGGATTGTGGAATAGCCTGTGTTGTAATGACTTTAAAAGGCTTGGGATTTACGGTTAATTTACAAGATGTATCCAGACAATGTGCAGTAAATAGTGTATGGACAATTGATTTAGCTTTTCTGCTTCGAAATTATGTACAAGATTTTACGTATTATACGAGTTATTTAGGAAGTCGTAAAGAGTATCAAGACCAAAAGTTTTATCAAGATAATTTTGATGAAGATGAAAAGAGAGTCAATAAACTATTTGCCATAGCAAAGAGTTGTTCTGTGCATGTCGTACGAATGTAAGGGTTTTGGAAGCACAAAAAATAAATATATACGTATATATTCTAATATATTGATTATTTTTTAGGATGTTACCATTGGATGACTTTAAGCGTTTTCTTTACTGTAGGCAGTTTGCTATCATTACTCTTGTAAATGCACGATTATTAAGATGTCAGTTATGCAAAGTAAGTTTCTTTCTCTCTTTTTTTTTATACGTGTATAAAATGATACTGATATAAGCTATATAGAAAAGCAGAGGCTGTTTAGGTTCTGTTTGCGGTCATATCGATATGATTTACGAACGATTTAAAGGAAACGAATACTTGGGGCACTTTATCGTTCTTATTGGATACGACCCTACAGAAGACCTGATCATCTATCGTGATCCTGCTGCAACCGATGAATTCTGCACAATATCCGCTGACGATTTAAATGAAGCAAGGCAATCAGAAGGGACAGACAATGATTGGTGAGTTTATTTATAGTAGTAGTATGCTATTTCTTTCTTCTTTTTCTAACTTTTTTTTTGTAATGTAGTATTGTTGTCAAATTATCTTAAAAATACCAGCAATAATAAAAAACCCACATTCTTTATCTTACAACTGAGTTTTTTGAGTTTGAAAAGAAAAAAAAGAAGCTTGGTACCGATTTCATTTTGTAAAAAACTCTGTTTAAAGCATTGACGCACAAGTTGAATATGCAAAAATGATCTGTAAACTTTTTACTATATTACGTATAAATACGTGCAATAGGAACAGTATTGAAATCGATATACAAAACTATTTCATTGTTGTTCTCACTTATAAAGGGAACTGCTGCTTCAATAAAAGAGCTTCCGTTGATTGCGTGTAGTAGTACTAACTAAATATAAAATACATAATTATGTGTGTACAAGTTTTTGTGCGCAACTGTAATACTTTACTCATACTTATCTAGATGTTACCATTGGACGGACGCACAGGTAAGCCGGTTTATAATTATCATTCATATATATAATTTGCACGTTTTTATTCAAAAATCGAAAATAATAATAGTCGTACCAAAGGTCTAATGCTCGGGGAGTGATCTAGTCCCGGTGGTTAAAGCAGCTCACTTATTATCAGCTGATCGTATTAAGGTAAAACCAAGTCCAAATCAAAAAAAAAAAAAAAAAAGTGTCTCGAATTACTAAACACTTTTTGTTGTTGTTGCTGTTATTAGTAATAGCTTTAATTACAGTATCTGCCAAAATCTATTGATCTTTTTAAAAGTATTTGCCTTACTTAAATTTTTTTTTTTATAATGTAGTACACGGAAGTTGACACAGCTTTCAAGAAGCTAGTTTTATTGGCTTTTAAATGTGCCCCTAAAAAAAAAAAAAAAAAATTATAAAAAAAGTTTTGAAAACGCGCGAACAAAGACTTTCTCTTTTTTTCTCTCTCTTTCTTCATCTAACTTAGAAAAACCTAAAATGACTGTCTCAAACTATAACAACTATCCCGAAAATGTCGGTGTCTTGGCCATGGAAATGTATTTCCCCAAGAGAGTAAGTTTTTTTTTTAAAAAGCTACATGGAGTTTTTTTTTGCTAACAGCTTTTAAAAAATAACAGTGTGTCAATCAAACAGAGATGGAAACATTTGACGGTGTAAGTGCTGGTAAATATACCATTGGTCTTGGTCAAGAAAAGATGGCTTTTATTGATGATCGGGAAGATATTCAATCCGTTTGTTTGACAGGTAATGTTCAGCTTTTTTTTTTATAATACTTTTTTGTTAACATTCTCAAAAACTCTTTTGTAGCCGTCAAAAGCTTAATGGAAAAGCACAACATCTCTTATACCGATATCGGTCGCCTCGAAGTTGGTACTGAGACCATTATCGATAAGTCCAAGTCGGTCAAGACCTGTTTAATGACTTTGTTCTCAGAACACGGTAACACCGAGATTGAAGGTATTGATACTACCAACGCCTGTTACGGTGGATTTGCTGCCTTCTCCAACGCTATCAACTGGATCGAATCTTCTTCTTGGGACGGTCGTTTTGCCATTGTTGTTGCTGGTGATCTTGCTCTCTACGCTTCCGGTGCTGCTCGTCCTACTTCCGGTGCTGGTGTAGTTGCCATGTTGGTCGGTAAGGATGCCCCTATTGTTGTGGAACGTGGTCTTCGTGCTACTCATATGGAACACGCTTATGATTTCTATAAGCCTGATATGCACTCTGAATATCCCGTCGTTGACGGTAAATTCTCAAACACTTGTTATATTCGTGCCTTTGATTCTTGTTATAACCGTTATATGGCTCGTTTGGCCAAGGCTGAAGAAAACGAAAAGCCTAGTATGGATGATATTGATTATGTTGTTTGTCACTCTCCTTATGCCAAGTTGGTAAACAAGTCTTTTGCTCGTGCTGTAAGTTTTTTTCTTACTCCTTTTTTTTTTTTTTTAATTCTCCTCTTCAAGTAACATACCCCCCTGACTAACATTTTTTTTTTATTGTGTATAGTCTTACAATGATTTCATTCGTGATAAGGACAATGAAAAGTACGCTGCACTCAAGCCTTTTGAAGAGATGAGTTACGCTGATTCTCTTGAGAACAAGGATTTAGAAAGAGCTTTGATGGGATTAACTAAATCAGGATACGCACAAAAGGTAGGTCCTGCTGCTTATGCTCCCAAGCAAATCGGTAACATGTATACTGCTGCTGTCTGGGCTGGTTTAGCTTCTCTTATCTCTGAAGTTGATTCCGAGACACTTTTAAACAAGCGTATCATGTTGTACTCTTACGGTTCTGGTTTAGCTGCTTCTATGATCTCTTTCCGTGTTCGTAGCTCTACTGACGAAATCAAGTCCAAGTTGAACTTGCGTCAACGTCTTGATGAACGTACTCATTCTAAGCCTGAAGATTTTGCTGAGGCCATGAAGATTCGTGAAAATACCCATAACGCTTGTGACATGATTCCTACTGGTGACCTTGAAAACATCGCCACTGGTACTTATTATATTGAAAAGATTGATGATAAGTGGAGACGTTTCTACAAGCGTAAGGATTAATTAACTACAATTACAACAACACCAACAACATCTTTATTTATATACTTTAAAGAATAATAATAATAACAATAATACATAAAAAAAAAACACCCACCACCACCACAACCCTCATTCTTTTTTGCATTCACCTTTTAATAAAAATACACTTATTTGTTTTAAATTTACTCTTCAGAAACAGTAGTAGTAATTACACAAGCAATCTTCAGAAACAGTGGTAATTACACAAGTATAGAAAATGCTTATTACTTGGTTGTTTTAAGTTTAACTTTTTTTTATTATTATAATTTTTTTTATATCTTTTATACACAAATCTAACTTTTTTTTTTATATATATAAAATTAACGACGATCAGTAGAACCCATACCACGTTTACCAGAGAACAAATGCTTGGGCATCTTGGTTTGAATTTGTCTATCAGATTCACCACGCTTACCCATAATAGAGCTAGGCTTTTGACCTTGCTTCTTTTGCTTATCAGCTTCCAACTTTTGCTTGACGTTACGGAAGCCCAAGTTACTCATTTCCTCACCAATAACCTCACCACGTTCATTGACCTCGATTTCCTTGACAGCTTGATCAGGGATAGCTTCAGAACGAGTACGCTTACGACCAGCGGCAGCAGAACGAGTATGTTCAACAGCCTCAGTAGCATCAATACCCATACTTTCAAGATGCTCACCCATTTCACTGACTGTACTAAACTTGGCAGCAGTAGTCTTTGGTAATACAGGTCTAGTTCTTCCACGAGCAGCACGATGAGCTTGTACGATTAATCTCTTACGGTCACGAATACCGTCAGCAGCAGTACGAAGAATCTCTTCTTCATCATCAAGAATCTCATCATCAGATTGATAGAATCCTTCTGCCTCTAAACGTTCTTCTTCTCTCTCCAAGGCCTCCAACTTCTCTGCAATGTCAGAATCAATAAAGTCGGCAACGTTATGACCGTCCAAGAATTCAGGAATAGTATCGTATTTCCATTCATCGTCTTCCAACATGTACTTCTTCTTAAGATCAACGTTAAAGACACCAGCACCACCATTCTCTTCTTCAATATCCTTTTCGAGCTTACGACGGTTAGGATCGTTCTTGTCATACTTGACTCTGGTCTTGGTTTCAGCAGGAATATGGGGGAGACGAGCAATGTTGTCTCTTTGTTGAGGTCTAGCCAAATGAATCTTGTTGATAACATCGTTAATCTTGTTACCCTTCATCTTCATTTCAACACGAGCAGCTAATAACTTATCACAAGCACTGTTACGTACGCTCATAACACCTTCATCGTTGTAACAGGACATGGTTAACACAGTAGCGTTTTCTTCTGCTGCAATTTCTTCGATCCATTTTCTTTGTTCCTCAGGTAAATCTTCTGGCTTGACTTGATCAATCTTGTTGATAACCAAAACAATAGGCTTGTTGGCAAAAAGAGGTTTAATGCTGTGGAATAACTTGACTTGATCTTCAACACTGTAACCACATTGTTCAGACAAATCCATGAAATACATGATACAAGATCTTAAATGTGCCATGGCGGTAATAGATTGCATTTCAATAGTATTACGTTCTTCCAAGGGGTGATCCAAAATACCAGGTGTATCAATGACTTGCCATCTCATGTACTTGTAATCCATATGACCAACAAAAAGGGACTTTGTGGTGAAAGCGTAAGGTTGAACATCGACTTCGGCACGAGTAATCTTGTTGATGAAAGATGATTTACCGACGTTAGGGTAACCACAGATTAAAAGAGTACGTGTGTTGGGGTCAATAGAAGGTAAACGAGATAAATGCTGACGGACTTGTTCAAGGTATGCTAAACTATCCTTTTGACGTTTCATAACAGTTGCCATTCTACCCAAAGCTGCCTTCTTTAATTGTTTACAACGGTAAAGTGAATCACCAAACTTTAAAAGACGGACGTAATCTTTTGCGACTTGATCGATTAAATGACGAGCTGTGTTGATTTGACCAAGCGCTAATTTGTAATGATCTCTATCATAGAGAACATTCATAAGATCAGCATAAAAAGGATGAATGTCCTAAAAGTAGATCTTGAAGTCAGTTTTCTTTCCCTTCCTCTCTCTTTCTCTATTTCTCTATTTCTCTCTTTCACAGCAAAGACTTACCTCGAGCTTGGGAAATTCGTCTAAAATATTCTTGAACTTTTCATCGAAATTCTCTTGCGTGAATTTAACTTTACGCATATAAAACTGTCTGATACGACCAATATTATAATTCTTGTGAATAACAGTAGGTGTCTTTCTTTGGGTCTTTGACAAGATGATGTCGACAAAGTCGGACGACGTAGGGACAGGCTCGATCTTTTTGAAATTATAAAGCGAAGCCATTTTTTAAATAAAGATTGTCAATTAATAAAAAAAAAAGGGGTCGAGATCTATTTTTTTTTTTTTTTTATATTTCCAACCTTTCAAAAAAAAAAAAATCAATTATAAACAGTCACAATGTACCAAAGCCCCTCCTTTTTTTTTTTACTTGTCCTTTTGCATAATTGTAAAAAGGCGGGTTAAACTTTTTTGCAAAACTCCTTAAAAATGGCAAGAGGTAATAAAAAAGAAAGACCAGCAGGTGTAAACCCAAAGAACATTCAGGCTTTTGATCGCCTTGCCTTCTTACACCAAGCGTCTATTCTCATGTCAACCATTCGATACGAACCCACAATCAAACAACAAGAGAATGGAGGAGATCCACCAGGGTTAATATTAGGTCCTTCTCGTTATTTTAATAGAAATATGAAGCAAATTACATCTCGACTTGTTATGCGTTTGTAAGTTTTTTTTTGCTAAATTCTTTTTTGTTTTCAAAAACTAAAACACACACCAAAAAAAGAGATCCTAGTGTAAAAAGACTTGTATGTAAAAGATGTGAGACACCGCAGATTCCAGCAATAACATCTACCACTCGTATTCACTGTAAGTGTGTAACACAAACAACCCCGTTTATTTTATACACAAAAAAATCTAAAAAAAAAAAATCCCTTTTTTTTTTTAAAGCTAAACCTGTTGTCGCAGCAGTAACGACTTGTACTATTTGTAAAGCTAAAAAGAGGTATAGTTGTCAAAACCCTAAATACCAACTATTTAGTAGCAGACCAGATGTTGTCGTGGAAAAATAAATGACATCAATTTTATGCTTGCCTTGTTTTTTCGCTTTTTTAAAACCAATTTATAATTTCCTTTTTTTTTTTTTTCTTTCTTTCTCTCTCTCTCTTCTCTCTTTTTTCAACTGTAGTAATAAATAAGTAAATGAATGACTATGATAATGAAACAGCATGGACAAGTTCAGAGAACTATTCATTTTTTGACCAAGTAAGAACGAACAAAAGTAAACTTTTTTTCTCCCCCAAAAAAAAAAGAAAGACTAATGAACAAAAAGTAGAATATAGCTTCAAGTAGTAGTTATGACCCTTTCGGGCCAGCGACAACAACACATGCAGCAAACACAACAACAACAACAAATGTTAAAGATGAGTTTAGTGCAGAACCCATGACGATTATAGTTGACGATGCTCAAAAGAGTCCCGACCGTTCGTTTATTACTTATCGAGTGTTTACTATGGTATAATATAAGCAAAAATTAAGTTGTATTTATATTTTTTATTTATATTTTAATTTAAATCAGACAAACTTACAAGTTTACTCACAAGACAAAAGACCTGTAAGAAGAAGGTTTCGAGATTTCTTATGGCTTCATAATGCATTAACTATTGAATATCCTGCCTGTATCATCCCTCCATTACCTGAAAAGCACCGCATGAGTAAATTTATTTATTTGTAAACAATCACTTGATTTTAGTGTATTTATTATTCTTCTTATTAGAGTACGTGAAAGGTGATCGATTTAATCCAATGTTTATTGAACAAAGAAGACTAGGGTAACAACAACAACAATAAAATAAAATTTAAAATACTAATACATAAATTTAGACTTCAGTGGTTCATGGATAGAATTGCTAGACATCCCTTATTACAAGCATCTTCATATACTCGTATCTTTCTAGAATCCACTGATTTTGTAAGTTTCCACTCCCTACTTACTTTTTATATATCTTTTTAATCAAACTTTTTAACAAGCAGAAAGTAGACAAAAACATCCAGTCAAAAAGTGCTCCACAGCAATCACTCTTTGGCTCATTCTTTAAAACATTTGCTAAAGTCAAGAAACCAGATGAGAAATTTGTAGACATGAAGGAAACCATTGATAAATTCAGTGATAATTTAAATATTGTTGAAAAATTATATGCAAGGATTGGTAAAAGACAACAGGAATTAGAGTTAAATTATTCTCATTTTGCTACTAGTATAAGAGGTTTATCTGCTCTAGAGGAGAATGTAGATCAGCCCTTAAGGCGGTTTGCAGAAGCAACAGAGTATTATGTTGATGCCTTAAAAGAGATGGTAAAAGGAAAAAAAAAAAAAAAAAAAAAAAAAACTTTTAATTAATTCATCTTTTTCACAATTTAGAGAAAACAAGAAGACTTGCTGTTTTTGAATGATATTCACGAACTGCTAAATTACTGTAACTCAACCAAAGGAAAACTGCACGAACGAGACCAAAAGCAAGTTGAATTTGAAGAACTATCAAACACATTACAAACGATCATGATAGAAAAGGACCGCATCTTACATCCATACAAACAACACGGTGGCGGCGGAGGAGCAAATATTGCAGAACTGATGACCGATAAAATGAATGATCATCAAAGAGCTAAAAATGAACGAGTATTTAGGTTAGAGGCCAGGATTAAAGAGTTGGAAGACTCTGTTGCAAAAGCAAACGATGATAATAACAGTTATTCTAACCAAATGGTAAAAGAGTACGATATCTTTGAAAGCGCAAGACAAACTGAATTAAAACAAGGTCTCAGCGCTTATGCCGATTGTCATATTGATTTCTATAAAAAGAGTATATCGATTTGGGAAAATATTTTACCCGTTTTAGAGCAACTTGATTAAAAAAACAACAGAAAAATGGCATGAAAATCTTATTTAAATAAATGCTATTTTGACCCTTTCTTTCTCTCTCCTCTATACTATTTTTTAAAATATGGAAAAATCAAAAAATGATCCTTTTGATCTTGTAGACAAGGAAAATATAAATGATGTTTCTGATACTTTGTTTGATCAACCACCTGCAACAAAACTAGAGCTATGGAGTTATTACCTGTATTACAACGGTGTAAAGCAAAACATAATACCATTCTAGTATTCAAACTTACCTTACTTTTTACAGGACAATGGATACACAATATTTGGTTACATGCCTACAATTCTTCAATACCTAGCCTACCGTGGTGGTTTTCACCCAGACACACCTACCATCAAAGGATGTGACCTTGTAGACACATTCAAACCTTGTAACGTAAACTGGGTAAACTCACCAAACGGTATCCCTGTACAATCCATGTTACTCTACGTACAAGCAATTGCATTCTCAATTCAGTTCTTGTTATTTACCACCTTTGGTAGCTTAGCCGATTATGGTCAATGGAATCGATATATCCTGCTTATCAGTACAGTGATCGGATGTATATTTCAAGCCTTACCCATTGTACTTGTCAATGATGATGGTACAAACTGGAATATCATGATGGGTATCATGGTCATAGCCCTTATATCATACGGTACTACGCTAGTTTTTTACTCTGCAGCATTTCCGAATTTGAGGTATAAAAAAAAAAAAAAAAAAAAAAACTCCCTAATTTTTGTATTCTAATACATCGTAATTAATCTGCAGTGATAATTTACCAGTGGTAAGACAGGCCATGTCAGACCCAACGCTTTCATTTGAAGAAAAGGATGCAGTAAAAGAAAAATGGCGTAACCACGTATCTGCAGTTTCGACAACTTTTTCCAATATAGGATTCTTGATTACATCAGGAGTTTTATCTGGTGTTTCATTTTTACCATGGCAAAACTATGCTTTTGCGGAAGGTGTTCCTCCCATGCTAGGTAATGCACCTCTTTATAACTATATAGGTACTGTGGTGTGTGCTGGGTTTTGGGTACTGAATGCTGTACCGTATTTCATATTCACTCCAAGAGGTAGAAAGGGACCTTCGTTACCGAGTCATGCCAATTATTTTACTGTTGGTTGGAAATCAATTTTTGAAGCACTAAGGTAACTAACAACAAAATACATTCACACACAACTTATTAATAGTTTTTACATAAACAGAGAAGCAAAAAAACTTCGCTATCTATTCTTGTATATATTCGCTTATTTTATGTTTTCTGATGCAGTATCTACTATCAACCAAATGACTTCCATCATTCAAGGTGAACTAACTGGGTTTTCTGCACAACAAAATACTATTTTTGGCTTGGTCACTGCAATTACTTCCATCTTGGGTTGTTTACTATTTTTATGGATTTCAAAAAGGTTTAAAATTAGAACAAAGACAAGTTTATTAATTATCGTCGCTTTAACGGGTGTCGTTCCCTTGTGGGGTTGCTTTGGAATACATTTTGATAACTTTGGCATTAAGGTACTATACTATACTACTTAATCGCGCGTGTTGTCTCTTGTTATAAACTTGTTAACTTTTTTAATTTTTAGACTCACAGAGAATTATGGGTGCTTAATGTTTGGTCAGGCTTATTTACAGCTCCCATTTGGGCATGGCAACAAACCATGTTGGCAGAGCTAGTCCCCAAGGGAAAAGAAAACCTGTTCTTTGGATTATTTGGTGTAGTCAATAAAGCTTCTTCTTGGATAGGTCCTGTAGTCATTGCTGCTATCACTCAGTCCACTTCCAATATATGGCACGGATGGCCATTTGTACTTGCTCTATTCGTACTCGCTACAATCATCATTTTATTTATCGATGTTGATAAAGCTAAGTTAGAACTGATTGAATACGCAAAAAAAGAATAAAAATGTACCTACTTTTTTTTGACGTTTTCGGACTGTGTTTGTGTAATTAAGGCAGTCATAAACACTAAACCCTTTTTTTTTTCTTTTTTTTTTTTTTACTATCTTTACATACATACAAAAAAATGTTCTTTGAAACGTCAGGTTGGGCATTACCCAAAAGTATTGCTACAGAGAAAAAAGAAGTTGTTTCAAACAAGTCTAAATTATTAAAGGCCGCTGAACCTGCCTCTAAAGACGGTAAAGTCACTCATGAAGCCGACAAGATCCAAGCTCAATTAGCTGCTTTGAACGATCAGCCTAAACCACAAGAAGCAGAAGCACCTAAAGCCAAACAGCTTAGAGTTAGAAATAAGAAGCGTGCTTTAGAGCAAGACGAAGAAGAAGCAGCAGCAGCAGAGGAACCAAAGAGAGAGGAACCTAAGCAAAGCAATAAAAAGGCAGATAATAAGAAACAAAACAACAAGAAAGCTAAAACTGATAAACCCGCTGAAAAGCAACCAGAGACTAAAAAAGACCAACAAAAGAAAAAGCTACAAGATCTTTTAAAGAAAAAGAACACACCCACACAAAAATCCAACAACAACAGCAAACCCGCCGAAAAGAAACAACCCACCAAAGAAGCAGCACCAGCAGCACCAGTACCAGCACCAGCTCAAAAATCAATTGTGGATGAGGATGAAGGACTCACACCTCTTCAACGTAAAATGAAAGAAAAGTTATCCGGTGCTCGATTCCGTTGGTTAAACGAACAGCTTTACACTACTCCCGGTAAACATTCGTACGAATTATTCCAAGAGAAGCCCGAGTTATTTGATCAGTACCATGAAGGGTTCCGTCACCAAGTAGAGTCATGGCCTGTCAACCCCGTAGACGTCATTATCGATCAACTCAAGACCTTACCTAAAGGTACTGTTATTGCCGATCTTGGATGTGGTGATGCTATGATTGCTCAAACCTTAACAAAGCAAACCGTATTAAGTTTTGATTTGATCGCCAAGAATGATCTTGTTACTGCTTGCGATATTACAAAGGTAAAAAAAAAAGAAATTAATTATATTTTTATTGCAAATTAACTTAATGTATACGCATACTGCCCAGTTACCCTTGGAAGCCAATACTGTAGACGTAGCTGTATTCTCTTTATCATTAATGGGTACAAACTACCTTGATTTCCTTAAAGAAGCTCATCGCGTACTTAAAGTCGGTGGTGAATTAAAGATTGCTGAAGTTGTCAGTAGATTTAGTGATTTGGATTCATTTATTACTCTTTTAGAAGGTATTGGGTTTGATTTCATGGATAAGGTAAAAACAGAGAAATATTTTGAGTGTGGGGGTTAAATGACTAATATGTAATATATAGGAGGATGATAATAAAATGTTTGTCATGTTATACTTTACAAAACAACCTAATTTTGAACAAGAAGATGAAGATGAAGACGAAGTATTCTCTGGTTTAAGTAAAACTCAAAAGAGATCACTTAAAAAGGGCGCAGGATTCAACAATTCTAAGCTCAAGTTACAAAAGAAGGCACAACAATTATTAAAGCCTTGTTTATACAAGAAGCGTTAAAAACTATTTAGAATCTTGTTAATTAAAATAAAACATGGTAATATTGGAAAACGCATAATTTATTTTAAAAACGTATGATACAGAAAAAAAAACCCCCTTCCCCTCTTTCTACATTCTTCTTCTTTCTCCTTTTTGTGTCTTTTTCTTTTCTTTATCGGTAGTTTTATCCTTCTTTTGCTTTTCTTGCAACATCTTATTACGTTCCTTTTCCTTGTCAGAAGCAAGTTTCATTTCCTCACGTCTTAATTGTTCCTTTTCCTTGATCATATCCGCATTACGATTAGCAGAAAGCAATGGGTCTAATAATATACGTCAAAAAAAACTTGGTCCTCTCTTTTATATTTGTTTAATCTAGTTTTTTTTTTTACCTTGAGAAGGTAATGTTTTTCCTCTGCGACGATCTCTAGGAGTTAAATCAGTAGGCTCAGATTCCTCTTCATCGTCTCCACCATCAGCTACATATCCATACTGTTGCATTAACTTATCACGAGCTTCCTTTTGCTCTTTACTCAATTGCTTTTGCGCACTACGAAGTGCGCTATTTATTTCTTGTTCCTTTTCTGCCTTTAATCTACGTTCCTCTTCGCGAACTTTATACATAATTTTTTTAATCCAAACCGTAATCTTCTTCTTTTTTATATATACTGTTTACTTACGACGTGCATCCTCAATAAGCTTTGCCTTCTTTTCTTCAGCTTCCTTTTCTTTATTCTTTGCAACTTGTTTCCAGTCACTTAATAATGCATCGATTAATTTCTCAGTATCTTTATCCTAAAACAAATTACTATGGTGTTTTTTTATATATTTGGTTGATTATCTTTTTTTGTTGTGTACACTTACGGTAGCTTCGGATAAAAACTCTGAAATAACTTCTCGTTTCTCGTCTTCTTCCATTGACTCATCTCCAATAATACCTGTAATATATTCAGAAATATCTTCGTCTATCACATAAAAAAATATATATCAGATAAAAAATCGTCTCCACTTCTCTAAAATATTTAAAAACTAACCTTTGAGCTCAATAGTAGCTAATTGTTCTGTTACTTGATCAACAAGACTCATTGTTTAAAAAAATAATACTAGTAGAAAAAGAAAACTAACACTTCTAAAAAAAATCTTTTTTTCTCTTTTATTTTTTATTTGTGTGACTTTTTTAAACAAAATATCATGTCCTTCGATAAAAAGAGCTTTACAGACAGAGTAAACAACTTATCAAACACCAACCCACAGACGTAAAAGAAAAAAAACAGCAACTGTTATAAAATGACACTTCTTTACTTACAATACATCTCATCTTTTTATATCTAGAGATGAAGAACTAGCCAATCGTTTTCAAACCATTTTTTCTACTCAACCTATCGCTTCTCAAAACAACTATCATATTCCGGCAGACGCATACAACAACGATATTGACCGAGAAGTAATTCTTTTTTTTTGCGATTAAAAAGCACACCATTCCTGACTTTTTTTTTTTTTGTTTAAATAGATTGAAAAGATGTTGGAAGAAAGTGACCAAGAAGAAGACGACATTGACAACTATATTTACGGTGTACTAGGCGATACCCCACAACAACAAAAAATGGATGAATTTCAAACCCTATTTTTAGGCCAACAGCAACAGCAACCTACTGAAGAAACTGATGACTTGATACGAAAATTACAAGACGAAAACGCTCTGGATCGAAAATACGAACACTTTACAAAGTCAAGAGACGATGATATGCAAAAAAGGTACGAGGCTTTGAGATCCGAACCAGTGCTTTTTACTAGTAGTGGTAGTAGTGCGGATAAACCGAGAGGGTCAGTGCCAAAGCCTTTACAAGAAGAGGAACTGCATGATGAAATGGATGATTGGTGCTGTATCTGTAACGATGATGCAACAATTGAATGTGAAGGATGCGAAGATGATAACAAGTATTGTAATGAATGTTTCTTTCATACACATCAGAGTGAGTCTGCAGAATATGAAGCAACAAGGCATAAAAGTAAACGTTATCAAAAATAAATTTTTTTCATGCAAATCGTATACAGTGTAATAAAAAAAGGGAATTTATCGTATTAAACACGATCAATAGCTTTGGCGGCTTTCTTTTAGTTTTGAGAGCAAAATAATGTACTTTATTTCGAAATAAAAGAACCAGCTAAAACATTTTATTATAAAAATGCTTAGTTACCGCAAAGTGGGTTATTTAAGGTATTTTTTTTTAAAGAAGCATAAGGACTTATGATCTTAGTCAACAAACAAATGAGGTAAACGAATTAGAATCTATTTGGCAAGCAAAGTAAAGAGAGACAGATCAACATGCTTTTTTCGAGCTGAAAAAAAAAACTTTACCTAGTATATTATCTTTATAACTTATCTTTTTATTGCTTACATGCGATCATAAAGTTTTACAATCTTCCTCTTGTTATTATTATTTGACAACAACCATATGGTTTATAATTAAACTAAAAAGAAAACGAGCGTAAAGGCAAGTAAGAACAGAAAATAAACGAACTTAAAAAAAAAAAGGTATAGACAAGGTAAGAGCAGAAGACATAATTTTGAATCTATAATAGATTATTCCATTGGCTCATTATTTATTTACAATAAACCACATTATAAAAAGGAGAAAACCTCGTTATTATATATCACTTTAAATTTTATCAATCAAGTTAAACAAACCTTAACCATTCATACAAAATTTTACATAGACCATCATTTGCTGTAAAAACGAACAGAAAATCCGGAAAGTGTGTTAAAATCACAGTGCTATTCAGTGTAAACAGGGACACAGACTCATTACTTAATCATTGAATTAAGGTTACAGATCAGTGTTACACATCGGCGATACCATGATCGGAAACACGAAGCGGGGAACCATTCTCCTTTTTTTCTTTTCTTTTTTACAGTAGGCCATAAATCTAGTGTACATCTGCTGGTAAGCCTCACGTCGATTGTACCAAAATCATATGAAGATAAACTTGTGGATTAAACCATCTAGATACTGATGTTATCTATAATCAAAAAAAAGGGGGCGGGGTGGGATTATGACAAGCTACTTTATTTAAATATAAACATAATTGGTAACTATAATGTTATGTGAATTATATCGGGTTTATTTAAACATAATGTATATGTTATCAGAGTATTATTTGGGTAATGTTTTCAATAGGCGTCCTTCCCTTAAGGAGGCGTTACTTGTGTACTTGGCCTTATTACCGAGCAGATCAGAAAAAGAAATATATTGATAGGTTTCTTTCGATTTTTCAATCTCTTTTTCCTATTTTTAAAAGAAAAAGTTAATACTTGGTTGTGTAATATGAATAGAAAAACGTCGAGTACCACTGTTTTAATCTTGGATTTTAAAACATGTTCTTCTTTAGAGCGAATAACGCTAGCCATTTTTTCCTTTCTGTTTAAGATAGTTATTAAAAGTATATTGAAATAATTATCCTCTCTTTTATATAAAAAATTATTCTGAAACCATTATACTTGTATCATTGAAGAAAAAAACCAGTATCTACTGCATATCGCAACCAGTCATTGTTTACATATTCGCTTGATATAAAAAGACTTTATTACAAGGGGAAATAGTTATAATTAATGATATAACGTTCTATTATAAAAATATTTATTTAAATAGATTAAAATCAGCTGTAACTATCTATTTTACTTAGGAAGAGTCGGTAGGCTTTTCATAATAATATCATAGACTCATAGGAGTATTAGCCGCCTCAAACATATCATATTCTATGTTAGGATAATCTTCAGAGACCAGGACACCGCTATATTCTGGTTTTTTCGATTTTGTCATGTACATCATAGCTTGTTCTTCTAAAATCGAGTTTGATTCACACCCTAAATTTTTGCTTTCTGTCATTGTAAGATTATATTGGTATTTCTCACTCTCTCTCCTTCTCTCTTTCTCTCTTTTATATAGGTCTAACTCTAGGCCCATTGTATTGATTTTTTTTGCATGTATTTGCTTCTGGTTGATTGAGAGATCGTTAATTAATAATAGGAAAAACGAGCCCCATTTTGGGGTCTATTATCGTTAAATCAATAATGAATTTCAGCTGCTTTTTAATGACCCAAAAACGAGGGGTTTGCTTTTAACTTATTGGAGGAATAAATAATAACCGACTCTTTTTTTTAAAAAAATATATTGGACAAGTTTTACTTGCGTTAATGCCAAATTTATATACGAATAGAGACGTAGGGAGGACGTTTTTTCTCTACTGCTATACTTCTTTTTTTTTTTAAAAAAAACATAATAGTGATTAGATGAGGCCAATCTTTAATGAGCAACGGTTATTTCAATATCCATACTACTGGATTAATGTATTAGTCGTTTTTAACGCGGTTAGAAGGAAAAAATCTCTAGATCTAATTTCAACCAATAATTAATACGCGTACGGTTAAACATAGTCCGGTCGTTAAGACTCCTGGATTGGATAAAAGCCCTTTATTGACTTTGTTTGGCTACTTTCCTAATTGTTGGCACTGATAGTATCTCTTTTTGATAGGTCCGGCTTCCACTGACGCCGAATATTCGAAAAGCATAAATATAACGAACTTTTTATTAAATCACTTCTCTTTCATCAATATTTCACTTACAATAACTATGGATTATTTAAACAAACTTTCTAATTCCAATGGCCCTATTCACAATGCTGTGGATTTAATTCAAAAACTACCAATCACAAACCGTTTGACTGATATGTATAAACGTTCATCCAAGAACGAGTTATACTTTGTAGGTGTAGCAACATTCATTACCTTATACAACCTCACAAGTTTTATCCAAGAAAAACGTCAAAAATTAAACTTACCGCCAACTGTACCTTTTGGTCTTCCTTACTTGGGGCACGGATTGTACATGTTATTCATGCCCAGGACATTTTTAGATTGGTGTAATAGCAGATATGGCGAAGTTTATAACCTCAAGGTCCGTGGTAAAATATTTACGGTTACGAATGGTAAATGTGGAGAAGAATCATTAAAGGCAGATCATGAAGAGTTATCATTAGATCACGGTCTTGTACGAGGTAAGATATTACAAATTAAATGGGGTTTTTCTTTTTTCATTAGTCTAATATGTTTCACTAGATACACTCTATTTCCAATATGTGTTTGAACCAAGAATTTTGGAGATCGGAGCAGAAATTACTTCAAAAGTTGCCAAGATCGCTGTTGCTAATTCAGCTATGCCTCGTTACGTTTCTGGTATACAAAAAGGTCTTGAGGCCGCTCAAGATTATTTATTGAAAGATAAAGTGAATGTACTCGATCATCCTAGTGCATTCTTTCAAAATTTTGTTTCATTTATGAGTGTTCCTACATTATTAGGCGAAGAATTTGCTTCCAATATTGAAGTCATTGAATCTTTTGCTAGTTTCACCGGTGATATTATTAGAAATATTCCTGTCTTTATGTTGGTCCCCACGTTCTTGCATCGACCTCTTTTACCTTACATCCAATCTCCTCAAAAGCACCACGCTATCATGGAAAAGCATATATCCCCCGTAGTTCGTCAACGTCGTGAAATCATAAGGCTTGCCAAGGAATCTGGCAAAGATCATGGTTTAGAGCAAACTTTCTTACAAGGTCTTATCGAATATACTGATGCGGATACTGATGAATACAAGTACTCCGACAAAGAAGTTGCCCATGCTGTCTTGATGCTTGCCTTTGTCTCTGCTCATACTACCTCTACCAACTTGAGTTATAGTATCTACTGGTTACTTGCTCGTCCTGATCTTATGGAAAAAATGATGGCCGAGATCGAATCAGTTGCACCCGGAAACGCTCCTGTCGATGTAGAAATCTTGAACAAGATGACTTTCTTAAACAACTTTATGCGTGAAGAACTTCGTCAAAGTGCAAGTAATTTAGGCGTTGGTAAAAAAGCTATGGAAGACTTCACTTTCTCTAACGGTTATCAAGTACCTAAAGGACGTATGGTTGAATCTTCTACACGTCAATTAAACTTTGGCACTAACAGTATTAGATCTGAAGTGGAAGACATGGACCCTGACATGTCTAAAAACAGAATAGCTACTACACCCGCAAGAGATTATGTATCCTTTGGTATGGGAAAGCATTTATGTCCAGGTAATAATAAAAAAAAAATATTCAGTGTTTTTTTAATATAATTTTCTAATTTATTTATATAGGTCGTTTCTTCGCTACTCAAGAAATCAAAATGTCTCTTATTTATCTTTTAAGAAACTTTGATATCAAGACCGTTAGTGGAAAGAAGCCTACTCCTATTAGACGTATCGCTGGTACTAGAATTACTAATAGTGAAGAACCTTTAATATTCACTGCCAAAAAATAATTTTCATGATATTGATTAAAATAAAACTAACAAAAGCGATGCTGTACTTGTTCTTTATCGAAATTGGTCAAATAAGCTGTAAATAGGGTTTCACACAAAGAATTTGTACCTGTGTGAGAAAAAGACCCGTTCTATTTGGGTTTGGCTATTTGTACGGGATATGCCAAATAAAAAGATTTTTTTTTTGCGTCAAAGACTTTAATAATGCTCTTAAAGATCATAATTTGTTGTTTTGGACTTAATATCACAAGCTATTAGTGTACTTAATAAATGATATTCTTGACGCATTACCAATTAAAAATATTACATTTAATTTTATATTTTTGCGTCAAAGACTTTGCGAATGCTTGTAAAAAAGACAAGAGCAAAGACGAAAAATTAAGCTTTGTATTTAGATGATAAAATAGTAATAAGCTGCGGTTTTGGACTTATTAACACTGTAAGTGTATTTAATAAAACGCTTTTTATTAAAGTCTTTCAGTGGGTGTGGCGTTGCCGTGTAACCCGTGCGCATGCTCCGTGCAAATACCCCTTTCTTTTTAGTAATATTGTGTATAATATGAGAATCATACTCGTTTGTAAATAAAAGATTATCACCCCAGTTTTTTAATTCTTTTATTTTCTTTCTTTTTAACAGTATTTATATATCTGTGGAGGTATGTACAATCTACCTTCAGAAATATACAAGAAAATATTTCAATATTTGAGACAAAAAGACCTTCAAACATGTTACTCTGTTTGCCGGGGTTAGTATGCAATAGCTATTTCGTTGAACTGGAAAGAAATTACATTACAAAAATCTAAACTTGGTCTTGTGAAATATCATTTAAACGACCCCAATTACCGTTAATATTTCAAATATGGTCATCTTATTACAAAGTTAACTATTCACAACGACAGCGTTAGCGCGAAAGAAGAAGACGATACCAAAAACCAGTATAAACTCAGTAAACTGGAGCTACAATTGTTACTGAACCAGTTACCCAATGTAAACGAACTTGATATTTTCGAGAGCAAATACTTTGATGACTACAAGTTATTTGCTAGATACTGATATGCAGCATATTAAAAATATATCTGTTATATCCCCTATAATTTTTTTCTCTGATAACTTCACTTACGATCTCTACTTTTTAGTATGCTACAAGTTTCGCGACTCAATCTCTCACTTAATTATAGATTACATTGGAAGTAACTTTCAACAAATCGACATCCTTAATTCGTTAGCAGATTTCAGACAATTGACACAATTAGAATTTCGCAATAGTCACAGTACCGATTTGACACCATCTCACGTACTAGATAGGTGCCCCAAATTGAAATATCTGAAGTATGTCAGTGATTTTCAGGTTTCCGAAAGCGTGATGTTACATCTATTGGGAAAAAACAACGTAATCAGTCTAAATTTTGCTGCCAGCTTGAGATATCTAAATTTAAGGCTACCATCTTTATCAGCTATGTATACGAGATATCTTATAGATTACTTTCCAAATCAATTAAATGACTCAAGTATCAGTATTTCTCGTCAAAACATTTTCAGTTGGATCGACATCGTCGGAATGGAACTTGCATTAAAACTTATGGAAAAAATTGGTAGAATCAAAGAAACGTACATTAGCTTTGGCTTAAATGATAGATATGAAGTTCAAACCAACGACGAAACCAAAATGACAAAATATTTTAGATTATTGAATGTGTTTAGGGGAAATCGACAAACTCATTGTACAGCCTATTTTTCCGAGCTGATTGACGTAAAAAAAACTGATTTTTCTTTTAGCTATGATACGAACGGTAGATTATTTGCCACATACGGTTTACACGACGACGATTTTCTTGGTCCTAATGGCGATTTGGATTTACCTGACAAGATTAGTTCCACTATTGGTCCCGAAATTTTCAATATTTTAAAGTTTAATATTTCGAGTATATACGATGATGTGATATATCGAACTTTAAGTTACTCCCTTTTAAGTTGCTCCAAACTTGAAAAATTTTATTTTACTTATGAATATCCATACAGATGTTTAGTCTCTTCTCTCGGCTACAAACACAGGGAAGATCCAACTTCCTCTACTCTAACAAAAGGTAATTTCAATTTTTTAGAAATGGCCTTTATTAGTTCTGCTCAATGTTACTTCGATTTGGTGACAGCTTATCTGCATGGTATTGAAGCTTTATCGTTAAAGATGTACGATTGGAATCGCGCAAACAATGATTCGGTTTTGGATTTAAGAGGTTTCAAAAAATTAAAGAATTTTACCTATAAGTCAGTAACCGAATACTCAGAAAATAACGATAGTGACCAAGAGAATGATTTCGTATTGATCAGAAGTACTAATGGAAAAGAACGATATTACTATCTGGATGAAGAAAAAAACAAAAATCCGCAAGTAGAGTACAATAAAAATCCTACGACTCCGTGTCTTACTGTATTTTGTGATGCATCTGTATCCTTTGATTTCCGTCAAGACGCAACATTTAACAAATGGGTTACAATTGACTTGTAAAATAGTAAACGATAATAATAATAATAAAAACTATAACACACTTAAAAGGGATTGTCGTTTTCATTAATTAAAATGTGTGCGCCTAATATATTCATACATATACTACTCGAAAATAAAGTGTAAGTTTCGGGGATAACACAATCCTCGTAAAAAAAAAAGCTGTTTCCTTTATTTATCCATTATGTACATATATTTTTCTTTCTTCGTTAAAAATCATAATCGTCATCTTCCATTGCATCTCTTCCACGTTTAACAGCTTCTGTGGGTGCAATAGTTGTCACAATATCACTCTCTGGCTCTACAAGAGTTTCCTGTGTATCCATCATACTATTTGACTTTTCTAATGGTCTTGGTGGAGGTGGTGCCTATAAATAAATTTCACATAAATATATACTTTTTTTTTTTTTTCACTTGAACAGTATACATACATCAGGTACAATTGAAAAGTTGATACCAGTTAAACAATGTTTATCCGAAGGTAATCTAATACCGTACTTTTCTGGAATAAGTGGTAAAGGAATCTTATTTTTTTCTTGAGCAAGTTCCAGTAAAAACTATATAAAGCAACATTCAATATATAATACACCTTATTTGATAAACTTTCTAGTCTTTATACCTCTTTTGGTGGTGGTGTAGTGAACGAATGATTAACGCGTCCTTGAATAGCTAATTGAATATCATCTAAATCTAAATCATTCTTGTTGGCATGTTCTGCGTAAATAAGTGAATCTTGAAAAACGTCCGATGTGTATCCTACGTAAAAGTTATTAAAACGATCAAATAAAAGATGCAAGAGATGAGATAATTACTATGAGCAAATTCGAGTAATTGATGAACTACTTTAGGATCGTAATCTTCAACACCTAAAGATTGAAGAATAAGTGATACTATTCTTGCATCACGAGGTTGAGGTGGTGCCTTTTGTGAATCAGCAGCCATATTAAAAAAAAAAAAGAAAGACGTATGACTTGAAGAAAAAGACGAAAAAAAGAAATATTTTTGTTGTTTTATTCACCAGTGACGTTCAAACTCCCCAGATTATTATACTCAATTGAGCTCAAAGCAAAGCCATTTATTTAAATCAGAAGGTTTTATTAACAATATGTATGCGTATACACCCTAACGAGAATCTTCCAGTTAATATTTTATCTTAGTAAAAGATAATAACTGTATTAAATGATTAGACGATCGATACTAAAAGAGGATTTGATAACAATCTAGCGACAACTCTGATGGAGGATTATTTTCTAGTGTTACTACGAGAGAATAGCGGAGGACGGGAACCTGTTTCTCTTACGCTAAATTAAAATGTAAAACAGCCATCTAGTATACTAATATCTTGAAAGGATACCTTGATTGTATCATTTCCGGTTTCAAACATATTTGGTTGAATAGCAATTACACGATCGGTAGACTTCGTCACCTTGGAACTGACAGCTGACTAATTGAAGAAAACGCTACAAAAAAAAAAGCAGAATAATAAAAGAATATGAGATCGAAAATAAGCATATAAAAAATACTTACTAGTATGCACAGTAGGTAAGAAAGGGAGAAAGAAAGGCGATTTATTTTTGTGCTCTATTTAATCATTTTATATACACGTTATGCAACTTGCAGCTACAAAAAAAAAGCGGAAGCTTTCCGATACCAGTTTTACGTGTATATAATCACTAGAAAAAGAAAACACTTAAAACCAGCTATTTATAAATTTATTGTTAGTCTAAAATTACCAATTTGCGTCTTTTGGCAGACGTTCGGATAGCTCTGCCACTATGATCTGTATTGTCAGCGTCATTCTTTCCTTTTTTTGCATCCTAGTATTTTAAAGTAAAGTTAGTTTAATATGATTAAAACTATTCGCTTGTGTTACCTTTTTATTATTGGTATAATACAGCTTATTTTGGTATGCCTTTTCGACAATAAAACTTATAGCCCAATCGCCTTGGCAAGCGACAAGTTTCTTTGCTCCAATCGAGTTTGCCATTGACTTGGTTAAAGCCAAAATGTTTCTTTTCTCGGACACACCAAGGTCACCCCAGAATGGAACCGCGCTATTCGATTCTTCGTAATCATCGAAAAGTTTCTTGATCCTTTGGTAAGCACTTTTCGATATCTGCTTATAAATTACTTCGGGATCAACTGCGCTGGCTTCACCAAATGAAGCCTGTATCAACTGAATGATGTGATTCTTCGTCACTGGTACGTTCATTCTTCGACCCGAATCCGTCAAAGTAGTAAATGGACGGTCAACCTCTTCAACATCCTCGTTATCCTCGTTATCCTCGTTATCTTCGTTATCTTCGTCTTGGTTTTCGTCTTTCAGGACCAATTTTTCTATGTTGCTTACACTATCGACAAGTAAAGTTAACGTGTTCATAATGGAAGAACACTTTCTTTCTAATGAAGAGCAGGTTTTTTGCAAATCAGAAATTTGCTTTTTAACATTAGACAAAGCGGTTGTTTGGGGATCCATCAGAAATAAATAGTAAGTTGTTGTCGTAAAAGTAAAAAAAAAAAAAGGCATTTTTTTATATCCAAATTTAAGTTTTGGCCAAGTAGTTAATTAATTTTTTATTATTACTTGGGAATATGATAACAAGTGTCTGGTAGTTTATCCATGTTAAAATTCAAAAGACTGTAGTTAGAATTAGAGCATACGGTAAATTCAATATCATTATTATTACATAGAAAAGTAAAAGATTGACAATAGTATCCAAAGGTGAGTTTATCCTGTACGACTGAAAACTCTTTACTTTTACCATCGTAATAATACCATTTCTCTTTTCCATCCTGGTACTCAAAATTAATAGAGGCCGATTTGTCCATAGAATCTTGTTGAAGGATAAAGTAGCATCGTTTTAAACTTTTGAAGGGCGTTAAATCCAATCTCATAGTATAATTACTATCAGCGCTTCCAAAGATCAAATATTCAATATCTGGTAGATACGTATATAGCATATCAAGTACATCGGTTGTTGGCGCACCACTCTGAAAATGTACCATGTTTAAGTTATTTTGAATATCGTCAATCGCGCCAATTTTTTCTTCTGTACAGCCTTGAATCACCAAGTAGCTCTCCACCTCTAAGCATTGAAGATTTATACAGTTCTTAAATCCATATTCCAGAAAATTCAATATATTAAAATCTACCCATACAGAACTTATTCTTAACTCCAAACGATTGATGATTTCCGGTCCAATGGTTGCAATGGATTTATCAGGTAAAGTAAACTTTAATAATATTGGTTCTTTGTCGTCATAATCCTCTGCATCATCAAATCCATGAACCAAGGATAATTGGTTGTTTAATGTATCATACTCGAAAGTATTTTGCATGCGAGCGGATCCACAAAATGTAACATCACAGAAAGCCTTTTTACTCCCTTTAAAAGCATTAACAAGTTGGAACCATCTTGTCATTTTTGAAGTATTAAACATATATATTTTTCTTGTTTTGTAGATTCGAGTAAAGGATATATTAACATCATTCAATCGTCCTAGTTTTGTCATAAGCTTCAAACCATTTTCTATTCCAACTGTCTCCACCCAATCATAAAGCCTAGTAGTTGTAACCTGAATATTTACTGTACTTAGTCCATCTTCTATAAAGCTTGTAAGATACTTTGTATAATCAATTGATAAGGATAATGAAATAATGTTCAAGTGTTGTAAATTTTTGTTTGGTTTTACAACGGCTTCAGTCTTTTGGTCTACTGCTTTAAGTGAGCCTTCATACTTGCTATTAAATGCTAACTCTGTCAATTGAGGACAAATTGCTTGAATTTGAAACATTATCTCGTTGTCACTGCACGAGTTATTAAATACAAGCTTTTTTAGATTTTTGAATTGACTTAGCATATCAAGAACACCGACACCGTGAAAAATATAACCTTTGGTATCCTTTGTGTACTCCAAAGTGAGACTTGTTAAAGTACCACGATATCTGAAACAAGTGGAAAGATAATTTTTATAGGAACCGTTCTGACAACTGTAACGTTTACACCGCAATCCTGAAATTTTTTTGATATGCTGTAAACTTGCGTCACGTAAATAAGAAATATAGGTTGTATAGTCATTACTTTTTGTAAAATCGATTTCTTCAATATTAGGCAAATATTTGAGTAACGATAGAAACTCGTCTAGAAGAAATACTGTGGATATGTCGGATGGTGTTCTTTGAGGATTTATCCACATGCTTTCAGTCATGCTTTTAAATATCAATTTTCGAACAAGATGTCCGTGCTTAAAGTATTTGTTGGCAGTGTCTCTTGCCAAGTAAATTTTTGCGTTTTGAACTTTTTCGTTATCAATTATTAGCTTTTTACCATATACTTGAGTTGCGACTACATTCAATCGTTTACAAACCAAAGAGCAAGTCTGGATTTCTGGTCTACGGAGGTGATCGAAAATACGATGATATACTTCGTTTGGTAGGTTGTCCATAATTTAATATATATTTTTATAAAAAAGAAAAAAGAAAAAAGAAAAAAGAAGAAAGAAGAAAGAAAAAGAGAAAAAGGTAAACTAATAAATGGGAAACAATCAAAATGCACTTATTGCGTTAATATAAACAAAGAGCCAAATTAGGGAGGGAGGGAGGATAATCAAAATTTGGTATAAGCAAACTATTCTATCAGTTTTTATTTACTAATACTACGAGATAATATGATGATAATCGTTTGGAAGGTCTTCAATATTAGCAAGACTGAAAGGAATATCATCATAGTCAAATCGAATGACGAAATCAATGCCCTTTTCACATATAAAAGTGTATAATTGAAGAGTATTTTGTTTACCCTTTTTGGCTAAAAACTTTTTTCTTTTTGTATTATAGTAGTACAACTTTTGGGTTCCATCCAGGTATTTGAATTTGATAGATAAGTCGGGAGCAAAGGGACTCATAGAATATTGGTCAACGGAACAGTAGCATCTGTCTAAACTTTTAAGGCACGTTAAATCCATGGTCCAATCAAAACTACCACCACATTTAAAACCATAAATTTCAATATTAGTTAAAAAAGTCGAAACCAGGTAAAGTATTTGTTGCTTGCCTCAATTGAAAGAAAATTAATCATCCTCAAGTTATTTTCAAGACTACCAAGCTCACTAACTGCATGGCCTGGACACTTTTGAATCTCCAAATAGTCTGGTATTTTCAGGTATAAAAGATTTACACAGTTTGTAAACGCATATTTCAAAAACTTCATTACATTACTATCGTAATTTTCAATATCTAGTACAAAGCAATCGACACTTTCGAGCCCAACATTTAAAATAGATCTGTCAGGTATAGGAAAATCTGCCAATGGCTCTTCGTCTTCAAAATTACCGCCATCCAGTCTATAGACCAGAGATATTCGCTTATCCGATGAGATATACATGAATTAATCGAATACTTCCACATGGAACCCAACAAATGTAATATCACAGGAAACACTTTTGTTCCCTTTAATAGCATCAACTACTTGAAATCATTTAGTCAATTTTAAATTATTAGAAGAAGGTATTTTTTGCAGCTCCAATATTGGGTAATGATTAAGATAACACCATTCGTCTGTCCTAGCTTTTTCATAAGCTCCAAAGCATTTTCCATTCCAACTTCTTCTATCCAATCACAAAGTCCAATAAATGACATAATGTTTAATATCTTTAATCCACCTTCTATAAAACTTGTAAGATATTTCGTAAAATCAAGTGATAATGATGACTGTGACCTAACGGCCAAGTTTCGAAGATTTTTACTTTATTTTACGATAGGTATTATAGTCTTCTGATCCAATGATTCTTGTGTTGTATAAAATGAATCCGCGTGCTCATTATTAACTATCAAGTCTGTCAGTTGAGGACAAATTTCTAGCATTTGAGACATTATCTGACTGTCGTAATAACTGTTAAAAAATTCAAGCTCTTTTAAGTTTTTGAATTGAGATATCAAATCGAGAACATCAACACTACGATATGCATAGTCTTTTAAATGTTTTGTGTACTTCAAGCATAAACTTGTTAAACTGGTAGAATATCTTAAACACGTAGAAACGTAATTCTGGTGGTTATCACGAAAACCTTTGTGGTCGTACAGTCGTGCTGCAATTTTTTAATATGCTGTAAGTCTGCATCTTGTAAAAAAGAAATGTAAGGCTTATAGAAGTCAGTACTTGAAAAATCGATTTCTTCGATATTAGGATATTGTTCAAGCAGTGATAAAAACTCGGTTCGACTAAATTCTTCGGGAAGGTCACCGAGTAGTCTTTCATCTTTGATCTTGCTCGCAAATATAAGTCTTCGGACAAGATGTCCATTTTCAAAGCATTCCTTGACATCGTCACCTGCTAAATATTTTTTTGCCTTTCGAACTTTGCGGTAATCAATTCTCAGCACTTTATTGTATACTTGAACCGCGACTAAATTCCATTGTCTGCAAACAAAAGAGCAGATCAATATATCTGGTCTACTGAGATAATCAAAAATACGATAATAGGCCTCAATTGGTAGGCTATCCATATTTTTATAAAAAAAATTAAAAGAGAAACACGATTTATGTAAAAACGAGAATAGCAGAGATACTATGACAGTCACCTTGAATCGTGTCAATACAAAAATTCAAGAGACTTTCGTTAGTCCCAACGCATACAGTAAATCTGGTATCTCTTTTACAAATAAAAGTAAAAGATCGACAAGAATAGCTAGAGTCTTGTTTATCCTCTCTAATTAAGCTTCCATCGTAATAATAATACGATTGTTCCTTTCCATCCAGGTATTCAAACTTGACATATAATGGTTTAGAAATACCTTGGATGATAAAGTAGCTTCGCTTTAAATTTATAAAGTACGTTAAACTCAATATTAAGTTATCACTACTGCTACGACTCCCGAAAACCAAAACTTCGATATTGCGTAAATATTCAGAAATTACATGAAGCATGTTGTTGTTTGGTGCACCGCAAATGAAATGCACCATATTCAGATTATTTTGAGTTTCATCAAGATCGCTGTTTCTTTGATTTGGATGTCCTTGAATCAGTAAGAAGTTTGACACTTTAAAGTATTGAAGATTTAAACAATTCGTAAATGCATGTTTCAAAAAGTTTAATATCAAAGCATCCTTCGGTTGCCGTAAACTTAATATTAAGCGATCGATGATTTCAAGTCCAACAGTTGAAATAGGACTAGTAGGTAAACGTCCATCGAAACGTTCTGTAAGACCTTCCTCTAGTTCCCCAAAATAATCTACATCTTCTAGTCCATAACCCAAAACTAATCTGTTGTCCAACGCATTATACTTGAAATAATCATGTAAGACACCAATCTTACAAAATCTAATGGCACATAGAACCTTTTTATTCCCTTTAAAAGCGTTGACAACTTAAAACCATTTCGTCATTTTTAGACGATCAGTCAAATGCGTTCTTCTGAGCCTATTGCTCTGTATAAAGCTGATACAAACACTATCCAACTGTCCTAGTATTCTCATAAGTTTCAATGGAAAGTCAGGGGGAAGGCAGAAGAAAGTAAAAATAGATGTAAAAATATATCATAAGTATTTAATTATTGATAAACTTGTACGCTTCGTTTTTTTATTATGCGAAAAAAAAAAAGATGCAGTTATATTTACTACAATATTTGAATTTAAATAAGATATGTAGGGATTCGATAACATATACCTTGGAGCTTATCCACATCAAACTCCAAAATACTTTGTTCCGATCCAAAGCAAACAGTGAACTTGATATCTTTTTCACAATCAAAAATAAAAATTTGACGTGGATTACTAATATCTCCCTGAATATCCTTTCTGACTAAAATCTGTTGTACTGTGCCATCGTAATAATATCGTTGTTTTTTTCCGTCCGTGTAGTTAAATCTGATAGTTACGGACCCACGATAACTATGAGCCTGCTGAATGATAAAGTAGCACCGTTTTAAGCTTGTAAATACCGTTAAATCCAATTTCAAGTCAAAAATATTGCGACTTCCCAAAACCAAGACTTCAATATCCGGTAGATAGGTAGAGATCATTTTAATTAAGTTGTAGGTTGGTGCGCTAGTAGGAAAATGTACCGCCTTTAGATTATTTCGAATGCCCTTCAATTCGTTATTTCTTTGGTTTCGACACGCTCGAATCTGCAAATAGTCTGTTACTTGAAGATATTGAAGATTTATGCAATTTATAAATGCATATCTCAAAAACTTCATCACAAAACCATCCGCCGTACGGCCTAAATCTAGTTCTAAACGATCAATGATTTCAGGTCCAATAATAGAAATTGATCTAATAGGTAAAGCGAATTCGGATAAAGACCCGTAAAACCGGTAAATATGACCACCATCCTCTCTTCCATGATAATCTATATATTCCAATCCATAAGACAAAATAATTTGATTCTCCAATACATTATACGTGAAGTAGTCTTGTGAGGATCTTGTTCCACAAAATTTGACAGTACATAAGGCGTTTTTATTTCCTCTAAAAGCGTTGACAAGTTGGAACCATCTAGTCATTTTCATTTCACTGGTTAAACCTGCTCTTTGGGTATCACGACTTTTCAAAAAGAATATACAAACATTATTTGACTGTCCTAGTTTTTTCATAAGCTTCAAGGCAACATCCATTCCAACATTTTCTAACCAGTCATAGAGCCCATTAGATGTAACCTCAATATTGACTGTATGTAGCCGATCTTCCAGATAGCTTGCAAGATAACTAGTATAAGTAAAAGATAGCGACGGCAAACTAATATTCAAGTGTCGTAAACTTTTATTTAGTTTTACTGTAGTAGGTTCTATTCTTTGATCCAACGATCCTTGCACAACCATCTCGGAACTGCTAACATCACTTGTAAATGTCAACTCCGTCAATTGAGGACAAAGTTTTTGCACTTGAAACATGATCAACTCTGAACGATACCTATTAATGAACACCAACTGCTTTAAATTCTTGAACTGACTTAATATATCGAGAATATCCATACTGCGATAATAATAGTCGTTCATAGCTTCCGTATACTGAAAACAAAGACTGGTCAAAGTCCCACAAAACCTGAAACAAGTAGAAAAATACTCGTGATAGCCACCATAATAAGTTTCAAATGGCAAAGCTGTAATTTTTTTGATATGTTGTAAATTTGCGTAAAGTAAAAAAGAAATATAGTATGTAAAATTTCCACTTTTGGTCAAATTGATTTCTTCAATATTAGGCAAATACTCCAACAACAGCAAAAACTCTGATCGACTAAAGCTTAATGGTCTTTGATGTATTTTGGTAGATGATCCTCGATAATTTTCCATTGCACCTCCACGTTCGCTTTTAAATATCAATTTTCGAACAAGGTGTCCGTTTCGAAAATATTGGCTACGGTTATCACTTGCTAAATTCAATTTTGCCAGGCGAACTTTATAGCCATCAATTACCAGTACTTTGCGGTATACTTTAACTACCAGTGAATTCCATTTCTTACAAACAAGAGAGAAAGTAGAGATTTCTGATCTACTGAGAAAGCGAAAGATACCATAAAAGACTTCAGCCGGTAAATCGTTCATAATTTAATTATTTTCTAGATCAAAATAAAAGAGAGTAACAACAACAAAAAATTTGCCTCCCTTTTATAACAAAAATGACGAAACTTTAATTTTACAGCATATATATACATAAACAAACCGCATAGCTGTTGAAGGCGACAAAATCATAACCCAACAACTGTAACATTTGATGTGGCACTTTTTCATTAAATTTTTTTTCTAACCAGATAACTGGTTACCCCAAAAAAGTAATACAGCCAATTGTAATACGCAGGAGTAGCCCCCAAAATATTTGCATTACTTAACAGTTTGATTCTTGATTTTATAATACAAAATATACGCAAAAAAAACTGTGGTGCGACAAAGTATAAATTATACATCATATCTTTCAATACATTTACCATATTAAAAGATCCGTCATATACATCTTTCCTATATCAATAATAATATTAGAGGTAAGTATTATCATTATTTGTTTTAATAAATATACGATGTACTTTTATATACTAAAGTTATCTTAGATCATCGTTATGAGCACTGACATAAAAAAAAGTGAAATTGCATTTTGTCCTGTGTGGCTGTGAAAATCTACCTAACTCAATCCCCTATAATACTATTCCTTCGCATCTTTCATATCATTGATACCCTACTATGTCGGACGTATGATAATATCTCTATTAGCCTTAACACCAGTCTCCACCTTCCTCTCACTAAAGTCATTCATCCTTCCCTTAATCCCACTTCTCCAACACTCACGCACCCCGTCACAGATACTATAAGAGTAAATTCGTCAAATATATTTGGATATCTTACGCTTTTACATACGATCCCTCCCACCTCCAAGTTGCGACTCGACAATTTTAAACAAGCGCTTAATGATTTAACAATCCCCATTATTCGGGTAACTAAGTTCTTTTATTTTAAATTATTTTCCAGAGTTCCTCGATAGATATCTTTCCTGTTATTTTATCAATAATACAAGCACCCTCTCTTTGCCATTTTTTTTTTTTTTTGTATGGGAACTGAAATTCCGTTTTTATTTAAAGTCCTTTAAAAGTCGCAATGTCTTTGTCAAATTAGAAACTGAGGAAGTAGAGGAAAATTTGTTATTTCCCTCAAAGTTTCTAAACGTTTAACGAGGGTGATAGGTAATGTCTGCTTGTTTATTGCGGATATATACAGTAGCGGCTCTATTTAAGGGTGGCCGAAATCTGGAAGAAATCCACCCTTATATCGAGAAAAAAGCTCACTGAGATACCTGAGTTTCAATAATCGCTCACACAAGAAATCATTGCGGTTATAATAAATATTGGTTTTTATTTTTTAAAGAAACAGGAAACGCTTTTTGGACCCAGGTTTTATAATAAAAATTAGTTGTTTTAAATATATCTGCTAGAAAAAATTAAAAACGAACTTTTTCGTTTTTTTTTCGATTTTCATTTTTGTGGGTCAACCCCTTTTGTGATTTTGTGGTTATTTTACAACTACTCCTGATCCAATTTGCCTATATTTGTGAAAAAAACATGCATAATATAGAACTCGCTTAGACTCTTCTAATCCATTTTAAATCATATTTTTAATGCAAAAACTGAAAGAGTAATCGCTGTTTTAGACGTTTTTTTAGGTAAAAAAATACACTTTTTTAGTGTAACATCGTGTAACCATTTTCAGAGCTTCGTGATTACTTAAAATGTAGTTTTTTATTACCGTGTTTGGTTATAGGATCGAATGTAGATATTTAAAAACTATACATTGGATGCTTATAAATAAACGTGCTATATCGAAAACTAGGCGAGAAAACGCGCTTTAAAGAATCCGCTAATTTAAGGGCCGCCTAACTCAAATTTTAGCGGAAAAAAAACGTCTAAAACGGTGATTACTCGGTCAGTGTTTTTGTTAAAAATATGAGTTTAGATGGATTAAATGCGCCTAAAAGAGCACTTTATTACCGTACGTCTAATTACATCCAGAGTTGCTGTACAAAACCCCCTAAAACTCTCTAATAAGTAATTATGAAGGCTTCCTGGTACACGAAAAAATGTTTAACCCAAAAGATGCACGGTTCAATTTGCATGGTCGATTAAAAAATGGCCTGTTGCTTTTCACTTACCTTTACGAGTAACCATTGCTCTAAGAATAATCTTATCAGTTAGTATAAACGTATTTGAAAAGAAAGAAAAAAGGAAATACGAAAAGACAATCTTTTTAAGATGTGATAAAAAAGGATGATAAAATAAAAAGTGGGGCTACTAATCATGGCGTAATTATGCTCATAATACTCGTATTTGCATATACGTTAGTTAATTATTTTTATTGTACGTATGCGTACTTGTTGTCCCTTTTTATGTGAATAGAACCAAGTTGGAACGTGTAAATAAATCATGCGAAATGAACAAGTATTAGCCTGCTAAGCATTTTTTCTTGTACCAGGAAATATGAGCTTATCTTAATAAAGTGGTGCAAAAATTAAGTACACGATTAAACGACAAGTAAAACAAAAATACGTTACTTATACGGGTATATCTTCTTCTAACAGGATCCTCTCCTTGTTCAGAACACATACAATCCGGTCCGCCAAAAAAGAACTCAATTGCCTCCAGCAGCCAAAAAGATAATACAGCAGCAAAGACGAACAGGTATTTTGCAAGGACCATTTTTTTAAGAAAATAATATCCTAAAAGCCTATATATACTATGTATATATATTTCTAGGGCAACACTATTAAAGCAACAAAAAACCCATCTTTATGTGACATACATACAAAGTGCGACACACTGGCCATAAAAGGCAATGCCTTTTTTTTTTTAAAAAAAAAAAGGTGTAAAGGTAACGTAAGAAAAAATAAATAGAAAAACGCGGTTTTTTGAAGTTAAAATTTTTCTCTTGGTGGAAAATATATAATAGACGATCTTTTTTTTGTTAGAAATGAAAACAACAAGTAAACATACCATTTAAATAAGAATGTTCCCTCTCTTTTATTTTTTATTATTACATTTTAAATGCATTTATTTATTCTTTTTTTCTCTATTATCTAGATTCAAAAGCAATAAACAAAACTGAGGTAATAAAAAAAGTAAAGTCATTTTTGTTGTTGTCGTATTAAAAAAAAAGTGAGTCACTGATACAATAATAAATAGGAAGACCATAAAAAGATAATACGTAGAGCTACTACACCACCAATAACAGACCCTTCCATAGTACCCGACCGTAACGTAGATAAGCTTATTTATGGCTCTTACGAGATTGGTGCTTGGTACTTTTCACCTTACCCGTATGAATTCGGTCCATTTATTGAACGACTTTATGTCTGTGAATTCTGTTTACGGTATATGAATAAAGAGTCTCAACTAGCTTATCACAAGGTATATATTATATATAAAAAAACCCCTTTTTCTAGTACGTTTTTTTGTAACAATTTTTTTGTTATATGTAGACTTTATGTAAAGCAAAAAAACCGCCTGGAAGAGTTATCTATGCAAACGGTAAAATTAAAGTTTATGAAATTGATGGACACGAACATAAAGTAAGTTTTTATTAGTATTTTTCAGTAGGGTGGATACTGATTTGGGGAGTATTTTTTTTTAGTTATACTGTCAAAACTTGTGTTTAATGGCAAAACTATTTTTGGACAATAAAACTTTATATTATGACACGGATGGATTTAAATTTTATGTCTTGACAGAAAATAGTAAATATAAATCTTTGGATGAGATGGTGGGATATTTTTCAAAGGTAAATATGACTATAAAGTGAAAAGAAGTAGTAGAGATACTGATAAAACAACAGGAAAAGATATCGTATGATGGTTACAACTTGGCTTGTATTATGACATTACCATCACATCAACGAAAAGGATACGGTAGATTACTAATTGAATTAAGTTATGAATTATCGAAACACGAGGGTAAGATTGGATCACCCGAGAAACCATTATCACCACTTGGTAGTCTCGGTTACCATTCTTATTGGGCATCTACCGTGATGACCACTTTACTACATTTTCGAGGCAAAGTTACTATTCAAGAAATTTGTAAAGAAACCTGTATTCATGAAGAAGATGTCATCGGAACTCTATCCAGGTTAAATTTACTTTGTTATCGTAAATTAGAAAATGGACAACAACATATTTGTATTACTGATAAAATGTTACAAGATGCCTTAAGTCAGTTTAATATCAAACTAGGTAGAAAACTAGATCCTCATAACATAAGATGGAAGTAAAAAAAATTCAAAAACTCTATTTCTTATAAAAACACACTCACTCGTGACTATTTGTTATATAACATCGAGAAAAAAAAAATATTTTTCGTTTTTTTCCCTCTTCTTTCTTTTATACCTTTTTTTTAAAATGAGTACAAATATGACAGCTACTGAGAAAAAACCTGTTAGGTAAAAAAAAGTAACATTTTATGTTTTATTCTTTGCTCATCTCCCCCTAACTTTAACCTTTATTATAGAGTTTGGGTCGATGGTTGTTTTGACATGATGCACTACGGTCACGCCAATGCTTTGAGACAGGTACAATTCAAATAAAAAGGTTTCATCACTTTAAACAAACTAACCTTTTTTCTTTTCTTAAAGGCTAAAGCTATGGGTGATATTCTCGTCGTTGGTGTTCATTCCGATGCCGAAATCGAAAAAAACAAGGGCCCTACCGTTATGAAAGAAGAGGAAAGGTAAAAAGAAAAAAAAACAACAAACAATAACTTCCAAAAGCTAAGCTTACAAAAAATTAGATATGCAGCTGTAGAAGCGTGTAAATGGGTTGACCAAGTAGTTCCTAACGCACCATACAACACCACTGTCGAATGCCTTAAAGAATACGACATTGATTTCTGTGTCCACGGCGATGATATCACCACTATGGCCGACGGCACCGATTGTTACCAAGCCGTCAAAGACGCAGGTCTTTACCGTGAATGTAAAAGAACAGTTGGTGTATCAACCACCGAACTCGTTGGCCGTATGCTTCTTATGACCCGTGATCATCATAAACGTACTTCTGCCGCCGCCACAGACGCACCCATCATTTCCTCATTTGATACCAGCGAATTAACTCCTTTCAGTACCAACGGTTCCACCACCGCTACTGTCTCTCACTTCTTACCTACATCTCGCAGAATCGTTCAATTCTCTGAAGGTCGTGAACCTAAACCAACTGATAAAGTAGTTTATGTAGACGGTACATTTGATTTGTTTCATGTAGGACATATCGAGTTCTTGAAACGTGCAAAGGCTTTAGGTGATTTCTTAATTGTTGGTGTTCACGATGATCAAACTGTTAATGCCATCAAGGGATCCAACTATCCTCTAATGAACCTTCATGAACGTGCTCTTAGTGTTTTAGCTTGTAGAGTAAAGTAACAAAAAAAAAAGCAGTTGCGTTTTTTTTTATAGATATTAATTATTTTTTTTGGCAGTACGTTGATGAAGTTATTATCGGTGCACCTTATAGTGTAACAGAAGAGATTTTGAGTGGAGAATATAATGTTGCTGTTGTAGCTCACGGTAACAGTCATTTAGAACAAGACATGAACGGTAAACACCCTTACGAATTACCCAAGAAACTTGGTATCTACACCGAAATCGATACTCCTAATTCTACTATTACTACTGAAGGTATTATTAACCGTATTATCGAGAACCGTAAAACGTAAGTTATAAATTCCATCAAACAAAAAAAGAACAAAAATCTAAAATACACATAGTTTCGAGGAAAGACAAAGAAGAAAGACTCAAAAGGCAGCATTAGAACGTCAAAAGGAGATTGAGGAAAAGACTCAACAAAACTAATAATACCCCTTTTCCTTTTTTTTAAAAAAATAAAAAAAAAAGTTTTTTTTTATTATTATTATATGTGTGTGTACGGATCTTATTGTTGACTAGAAGCAGAATTATTTTTATACATGGGAGGTGGATAACTAGAAATGGCTAAAGAATCCAAAGGATCAATTCGAAACGGCATTTTCAAACTTTGTTTTTTCATAGCGATAGGTTTCGTAGGAGAAACAGTATCATCCGATTCTTCAGAATTATTTGTATTCGTATAGGATATTGCTGCGTACTGCTTAGTTTCATGCCACCCTGCCGATTGACGTTCCGGTAAAGCCGAGGGTTCTTCATAATGATGTAAAGATGTAACTTGACAAGACGCAGTAGTATAGTCCTTATCTTCATAATACTTTGATAGACCAGGCGTTTGAGGCGGTGTAGGTGTATTTGGTTTACCTGACAACCCACGAGGCACTACCGGTGGCACCAACTCTTGTTGCTTGTGTTTGATAGAAGACGTAGGAGATAAATCTGCAATTGCACAAGTAATTTCATCAATTACTTGATCTTCAGAACCATCTGTTGTTGCTTTGTCTCGATTATTAGTAGGTGGATATAGTAAAGGAGAATTTGGTCCACTAAAATCTGCTGCTCCATATGGTGTACTATATCTGCTAGCAGGTCCAGGAGAAGTAGGAGCAGGAGGAGGATATCCAAATCCAGATTGAGTACCTTCAGATAGCATACCATCTGGACTTAATATTTCGCTACTGATATTATTATTGGGAGGATAAGGTAGATTGTTTTTATGGTTGTGAGGGTAAGGTGTGTCATTACTGTTATTATTATGGTTGGGAGGGTAAGGTGGGTCGTTAATAGAAGGCATTGGCATTCCTTCAAACCTATCGTTTCGATCAATTGGGGGATAAGGTAAGTGTTGTGCATTTATCACAAACTGGTTATGCATAGGAGGCGGAGGATACATATTATACTGTTGTTGATGGTACTCGTTGTTATAATTAGGCATATGGAACCCACCTGGACCAGCCATAGGTGGAGGAGATGAACCTGGAGGAGGAGCAGGTCTACCGTACGAATACGCACCATAAAAGCTACCGGGTCCCACACTATATCTACCACCACCACCACCTTGTGAAATACTATGACCACTATCACTGCCATTATTATTCTCCAAGTTTAACATGGACATATTGGATTCAAATACACTATCGTAGATAGCAGAAACACCCGTGGTACCAATTGTAACTGGTAAATTAACACTAAGCTCTCTATCCTTGCCAGAATCAATACCAGACATCTTTGCTGTAACTCGAATTTTGTAATCCAGTCTCATGACTTTTGCATTGGATTTAATTGTAGGTGTTGTATTGGAAGCAATGGGCATGACTACAACCTGACTCATACCGATCAATCTATGATCACCAATATCAGGAAATAATTCCAACTTGATTTTATCAGTCTGAATAATCTTGTCATCTAATTGTTTTGTCATATCCGGTAAACTATAACAAAAAAAAAAAAGATTAAACACCAGCAAAAAAAAACATAATAATGTAAAAGTACCTGTCTCTTCCCGAAGCGATAATTTCTTGGCGAACTAACTCAAATAAGATGTACTCGGCCGGACTGTACCTTTTTGGTTGCTTTAACTCTACACGCACAGTAACGTCTTTTCCACGAATACAACCTTGGTGTGGTATCCAAGCAGATAGTATACAGGTATTTGCATCTTCTTCATTTTTAGGCCATCGAATACTACTTTCCCTTGTACGATCCAATCCATCTTCATTTACATTAATGTTACCCACCAGTGGTACCTGAATAATATGTGTAGCCTGTACAGATTTCTTTAAAAACCCAGATGTTTCCAACGTAGCTTCAATCATATACTCAATCTTCCCACCATCACCACCTTCCAACTATTTCATTTTCAACTTAGCAAAAAAAAAAAACAGGGTAAAAAAAAATGTATACTTACATATCGATAGCTAGGTATGGTGACACCGTTAGGGACCTGTACTTCAAACTCAAACTCCATCATCTTTTTTAACCGACTTGCAGTATTAAACTTTGTAATGGAAACTTCTTTTTCTGTAGTAAAGATGGTTTCATAATGGTGTCTTGTACCGTTACTGTGAGAACTAGCTCTTCCTTTAAAACTTATATAAAGTATAGCGTCCTTTAATACTTTATCTAGTTTTAAATTACCCGTACAATAAATCACTTCATCTTCAAGGTAATAGTTTTGAGGGTCTTTAAGCTTAATAGATAAATATGGTTTAACCATTTTTTAAAAAAAAATATATAAAAAAAAAATGTAAAAAAGTAAAAAGAGAGAAAAGAGAAAAATGATATTTTGAAATAAAATGTTATCCTTTTTTTTTTTTGCGCGCTTTTCTAATTTTAAATTATTCTATACACGGTAACAATGTTAAGTGTGCGGCAAAGCTGCTTAGCTCTTTTTTTTTTCGCTACGGAAGAAGAAAATTACTCTTTGCAGCGCTTTTGTAATACCTTGAATAATAATAAAAAAGTTACACGAATTACAAAATCAAGATTTTTTTGCCGACCAATCACAAGATATAAACACACACACACACGCATTTCCGTTGCAAATACTTACAAAAACTCTCGCCATACGATACACAAACAAATCCCAAATTCTAATACTAATGTATGACTTGTAAAAAAAAAGAAGTGCAACTAGTGACTTAACGCCTCATTTTCGTTTTGTACTAAACAATATTACTAACTAAAAGGGAAGAAAAAAAAAGAGCTGAAAGTGGGTTGCCCCAAAACTACTTCCAACTCTTTTACTATTTTATTTACAAGGTATGTACTTAATAATAATTATAAAAATCTAAATAATGGCCATTAACGACCATTATTTGGCTTTCTCTTCTTTTGCGATTTCCATTCATCGACCACGGATCTTACTCTTTTACTTGAGTGTTGATGCTGGGCCGATGATACTGTTTCATTTGCTTTATAGTAATTGTCGATGGTTGGTTGATTACCATTATTACTCTATAACGAAAAAGTTAGAAAAACTATCATCCTCCCCAAAAAACATTTAATAAATTTACCTTCTTACTGTTCATCTCTCGAAGAACAGGAAGCAAGACTTGGTCAACCTTCTCTTCAGACCATGCAAAGGCACCTGTCAAAAACACGCGTAAAGAATCCAATTGAGGTTGCCCCCACTCAAACTTCTGCTCGGACTTGTCGACAGTTGGATGGTAGTAAGCATCGATGACTAAAGGATTCGGAAAATCCTCAGGGATATCCAAGCCATCATGCTTACTCCTAAACTTCTTTTGGAAAGGTGTTGTATCCACAAGTCCATCATACCACTGTTTAAACTTTTCTAAAGGTACTTTTAAATCTTCCTCGTCATCATCACCAGCAGAAGAAAACTCATGCAATATCTCCATGGCTGCGACAGGCCCCACACCTGCAATTCCTTCAGTATAATCTGTTCCCAACAAGAACCCCAACTGGATCAACTTTTTTCGACTTAAAGCCATTTCCTTTTCAATATCCTGTTTTTGGTAGCATTCAACTAATCGTTGTTGATTAAACATGTTTTTATAAACACGTGAAGATCCAAACAAGAACGCATCAGAGTCATCTGTTACTGTACCATCAATTAAACCCAATTTTTCTAATTCTGCGCATTGTGCCTCAGCTTCCATAGGTGACACAAGGAAAGGAACACCAAATAATTGTAGTAAATGTTGAATATCTTGAATCATTTGATCAGTCATTTGGTCTGAGTTACCAAGATCCTTCTTTTGTTGGTGATAGAGCTGTTGCATATCGTTGTCTAATTCAGTACGAACATGATCAAGGTCTTTATTGGAGATGTCAGAGATGAATTTAGCGTATTCTTCGTCTTCAGCTTCTATTTCTTCCATTAATTCATCTTCAGAGTTGTAACCTTTATCTAAAATGTCATGTGTTGTTGGGTTGTCAGTAGTAGGATCAATTGATAAGTCGGTTTTTTGCTCATCTTCAGAATTATAAGCCTTATCTAAGGTGTCGTTTGTAGTAGTTGTAGCGAGGTCAATTGACACATTGGTTGTTTGATCAGTATTTGAGTGTACGCTATCAACATCATTGTCTTCTTTTCGAGGCTGAGAGATATCTGTTAGCCCTCTTAACAAAGATTTTCTTATATCAATATTGACATGTTGTTGATTAGATTGATCTACTTTACTAGTTTCCTCCTCGTGCTGTACTTCTTCTTGCTGCGCTTCCTCTTGCTCTTCTTCTTTGACAGACCCAATTTCATCTGCATCAATAATAGATTCTACAAAGCGAATATCTTCTTCGTCATCAGTCAAGAAAATATCTTGATCCTCAGATTGAAACAAATCACCATCATCAGTTACTTTACGATCAACCGTTCGTAATAAATCATCGTTCTCAGTTCCATTTTGATGACCAGGTTGCAATAAATGACTACTACCATTATCTTGATAACCATCGTATACCTGCTCAAACTCCTCGTCCGACTGACTCCCGAAGTTTCTTAAATTCCATTCAATCACACTCTTTATAAATGCAATAATAAATCGATACGATTCAAGTGCAAGCAAATCCGTTTCCTTCGTCTTTCCGTACCTCTTTCTCATCGACCTCAATTTATCTCGCAACACATCGATATCCTCCTCCTCGATCATATCACGAATCAAATACAAGTGCTGATCACCGTCTGAATAAAGGTAGACATATGAATCTGGCATACGACTCACCCATAAACTATAAAACTGACGCACATCAAGATCCAATTCATCGGTTACTATTAACTCTACGTTATTATCATACTGATCCATTCCAACTTGATTTTGTATAATTTGGTTATTTTGAGGTACGGTTTCATCAGATCCATTTTGATACATCAATGAAAGCACGCTATTTAAAGCTTCATCGTCATCTGCATAAGCACGAATATCGTTCATCAATGTTGGTTCAACAACCTCTTCAAACGTTTCTTCTGGGTACGTATCCGGTGTTCGATTCTCTTTATCTTCCTCTTCTTCGTCACCGTGCAAGATTTTATATGCTAAAGCTGCTAATGTAGGATTCGCTTGAATAGCTTTCTGTACAGCGTCTGAAGGTTTATCTGGTTGTCCAAGATCTATAGTTTGATTTGGTGATTGATGAATGTCTTCAGTTTGATTATGTTGTTCAAGATCTGAAGTTTGGTATGTAATATTTGAAAGATTTGTATTTTGATATGTAGCTTGCGCAAGATCTGTATTTTGGTATGTAATGTGTGCTTGTTCAAGATCTGGATTTTTATATGTAGTTTGTGCAAGATCTGTATTCTGATACGTGATGTGAGCTTGATCTATAATGCGTGCTTGTTCAATATCTGAAGTTTGATGTGTAATTTGAGATTGATCGGTATTTTCGTATATACCATTTGATTGTTCAAGATCAGTTGTTTGCGAAGAATCCAAGTCAACAGGTGTATCGGCCGTAGCTCCAGGTAAACTCCAGCCAAGTCCTTTACTAACATCTTCATTTTTATAAAGCACGTACTGTCTACCACGCTCACCAGCAACGCGAACAGGTGCGACTTCAGCTGTACCGGACGAAACATTATTGACTTGTAAAGCTCTTTGCATCATTTGATTTCTATACTGTAACAGCTCAATTTGTTGCTTTGAGAACTGTAATGGATCAGAAGAGGCCATTTTTTCTACGCGATGAAAAGAAGTTTGCCTTGACTTAATTTTTAAATCTTGTATCAGTTCATATTGTACTTCAGTAGGTAAAGATCGAAAGCTTTCAGAATCAATATCAATATCAGTGTGATCAATTTGGTTTACAAACGATTTTAATTCTTGTTCAGTAGAGAGTCTTGTATCTAGTTTAGAGTTGGATTGAGGTTGTGGCGGTAATTGGTATGGATCCAAAGGCTGTTTAGATACTGGTAAAGAAGCTACTTCTTCTTGTTTTGTTATAGATTCTCCATGTAACCTATTTTAATTATTATTATTTTTAGTAACAAGTTTTTTTAATTAAGTGATAAAAAACTTACCTTTTCTCTTTTTCTAATAGTAATTTACATTTGAGCTGAGCTCTCAAGATTTTTCTGGCTGTTACTTTTAAATTTCTTTGTAACCCTTCTCTTCTTTTTCTTCGATCACGCTACACATAAAAAAAAAATACACGTTAAAAACAAAATAAAAAACAACTACTTCACAGCCAAAAAAAAAATACTTACAATAGTTATTCTTTTTAAAGTAGGTGCACCACCATCAAACACAAACACAGGTTTAATATCAAAGAATAATAACTTACACAGTCTTCGAAAGAACCCTAACAAGTGTCCATTACGTAACTCGTTTCCTTCATTATCACGCATCGTTCGCATAAATTGATGGATCCAAATGGACGCATCCACCCCAATACGTTTATTTCGTAAAGACTCTAAGCGCGTAGGTCTTGCAACTGGACCTAAAAGTGACCAAAGTCCTTGAACTCCCATTTTATGTGTGTATAATTTTTTAAAATAAAGAAAGACCAAAAAAAAAAAAATGCAAGAATTGAGTAACTGCGGAAAAAAATACATTTTTTTTAAATGACCGCTCTTTACTCACCTTCTTCGTATATTTCCCAGCAGACAAAACCTGACGTATGAAAACTCGTCTAGACGCTAACTGCGTGAAGAGATATTGTTACATACATTATCGCGCAACCGAAAAAGGTTAAACTTTGATTCAACACTCTTTAAAAGTTTAAAACTGTGATAACTACTTTTTTTTTCAAGATTTTTGTAATTATTACAATGGGAATATACAGATGTAAAAAAATAAAATACCGGAGTAAAAATTTTTTTAGAGAGAATATACAATGCACTACCTTTACGTGAGAGGAAAAAACCGTTTTATTATTACCATGATATTATAGATGTTCCAAAATGCCGGCAATTTTTTTGTATATCAAAGGATACAGATGCATCACAAATGACAGTAATGCGCGGAGTAGTAGGATTTTACTATACTCTACTTGTGAATTTTTGTTCTTTTCGTCATTGAGATAGTAGTACTGTTCTTTTCCGTTCGTAAATTTAAGCAAGACGAAATCATTACCTGGGTTATCATCATCATCATCATTATAATCTTCATCGTCATCACAGAAGATGTTTGTCAAATAGATAAAACGCTTTAACTTTGTAAATCTTGTTAAATCCGCAACTGAATCATCGAATATACCTCCCCAATCATCATCTTCTAACGATACATTCTCAATATGACGCAAATGAGTAGTAAAAATATCCAAATAAGTTTGAATAGAACTAATGTGTTCCAGTTCTAACGTATTGATGTGTTGGATCAGAAGAAATGAGATTATCTTGGCGTTTATACCGAATATACGAAAACACCTCCTCGTACAGTAATCCATAGCATTTAAAGTCGAAGCTTAGAAGGTCGGGACACTGTAAAAGTGCATAATTTATAGCTCCACGGGCCATACCACGATTTCCGCCCACAAGTTTAAGTTTTAAGCAACTAAATATCTCGGGTCCAATCATGGAACTGGTCTTGTCAGGTAAATCAAGATCAAGATCAGGACCGCGGAAATCATTGCCTTTTGGATCAAACGTAGCACTTAATGTACCATCACAGGTATTACTTGTGGCAAAGTATTTATCGTCAAATTCATCGTTGTCACCGCTATCACGAAACTTACCCATACACTTATTTTCTCGATCTCCCTCTAAACGCATTCAATAATTTAAAATATCTTGTCATTTTGAATTCAGTATTGGCTTGTATTACATGTTTATCATCTATTCTAAAGAAAATGATTGATACTTTAATTCTACCCATTTTTTTCAAAAAGTCTTAACGCAAGTCCCATCCCAACAATGTCGATCCGACCTTAAAAAAATTGCTGAGAAATCTTAATATCCAACCGAGTACGTTGATCTGGAAAGTAATCTACAAGGTATCTCTGAAGTTTTCAATATCGATCTTGTTTATATGCTTCATATCAGTGTCTAGTAAAATTCGTAAATATTCTTCAGCATATTCAAGGTCGTCCATATAAATCTCGCTTAGCTTTGGTAACTGACTCAGTAACGCCAATAGTTCTAGTTTACTGAATGTACGTTGATTTTCGAAAGTTCTAGTTTTGAGTTTATAGTAAGAACCGATTTTTATGGTTAACTTTTTAATGAGATGACCGTATTTGAAATATTGATCATAGTCGTAGTCTCCTAAATGAGGTTTCACGAGTTCCATTTTAGAATCTTCTATTGTCACTTCTTCCCAGTTCAACAAAATAGCTTTTGAATACCAATTCTTGCAAACAAAGTAACATGTTTGAAGCTCTTTTTGGTCTAAATATTGAAATACATTGTTTTAACGAAAAAGTGAAAAGTAGATTTTAGTCGAAAAAAAATAGAAAATAGTTACAGCGCGTTCTACAAAACATGTATTTGATCCTCTGTGCCACCAAACAGACTTATCGGACCCGACCTTTTCTTTTATCATTATTTTTTTTTTTTTTTTTGACAGCTGCTGGTACAAAGTAACAATTCCAATAAAGATATAAAAACCCCAAAAACAAAAAAAAGTATGTTTTTACTTGTGCCTCATGAACATGGGGTCAATGTCCAGCATGTTCCGAATGTCAAAAATGTAAGAAAAAAGGCAAAAAGACAAAGTAAATTTTTTTTTTAAATTGGTTTATTAAAAATGATCAAAATGAGTACAATAGTTAATAAAGCTCCCAAATGATTTTTCTAAAAAGAGGATTAAAAAAACCTTGGTGACACCGTCAGAGTTTGATAGCATATTAGACTATTATATAAAAAGAGAAAATTTTTGGAGAGAACAAAAGAGAAAAGACCTTTGGACTTAGAAGAGACGATGAGGCTTACCCATGGTGGACTTCAAGAACAAAGACTTGACGTTTTGCCAGTTCTTCTTAAGGAGAGAAACGAGGAAGTTGACGGACAACATAATGTTAGCAATCAATTGATCCTCAGTCATCTCAAGATGACCGACAGCAACACCAAGACAGAGAACCTTCTTCAATTGGAACTTGATGGTAGCACGGAGTTCGTTGGCCTTATCAACCAAAGAATCGTTGTGGGAAACAGGGGTAGGGAACTTACCGACCTTGTGGAGACCAGGACCCAAGAGACGAGGAATTTGCTTAATAAGAGCATCGGAAGCTAAGAAAGCATCGTACTTCTTGGCGAGCTTCTTAATGAGCTTCTTGTTCTTGTTGAGCTTCTTAAGATCCTCAACAGATTGGAACTCCATAGCGGCACCCTTGGCTTGATCACAATGGAAAGCATCACCGAGGACACAGACGGTCATACGGGGACGAGCAACATTGGGGAGCTTGATGGTACCGGAGAAACGCTTATCTCTCTGGGGATCGTAGTTCTTTAATCCAATTTGGAGTTCAAGGGTTTCGGTGAACTTTCTGGGCTTTTCAGCAGATTCAGCACGAATCGTGTTGACGATATCTCTGACGGCAGAAGCGCTAACTTTGCTACAAGAACGAAGAAGGGAATATGTCAGTTTAAAAGATTTTTTTTGTGATACAAATAAATATCCATCTGTCAATCCTGGGTTCAATCTTGTAACATACATACAAAATGTTGGATATTATCATTCATCTATATCCATAGGGATATATTATAGATGGATGCATATGGATGCAAGCTACTTTGAACCGATGGATGGATGGATGGATGGATGGATACTTTTTTTTAAAAAAAATATTTTACCTCATTATGATTATAAGAAAATGGAAGGAGGCACAAACAATATGCACAGACTGTAGTTTTATACGAAAGACGGAGATTTAATTACCTTCCATAGAACATAAATTTTTTTTATTTTTTGAGACGGTCAAAATGGGGAGAGTTTTAATTTTTATCAATGTTTCCATCGTCATCAATGTGAGATTCTATCCATTCTGCAGTTTCGCGCTTTAACGTCTTTGGATCTACGTCTGGTTCCATATCTGCTTTTACCTTTTTTATAATAACAGAGTATCATTAATTATTTGTTACACTAAAAAGCAAAAATTAATTACTTACATCTTGTTCACTTTCAGTGGCATCAGTTTCGTCCCAACCTGGTGCATTCGTAATCAATGTCTCGGCTAAAAAAAAAAAAAAAAAGTTATTTTCCTACGTACACCTCTCTGTTTATGTGTATAGTATACTTGCGTTGTTTTTTCTTCATGTATTGAAAAGCAGTTACAGAAACACATCTTGATTGAATTGCAGTAATGACGTGACTGCGACCAACTAGTAACCTTTGAAGAGCAAACACTTTCATTTAATATAAGGGAAATTTAAAAGATAAAAGAAGTGGGAAAAAAAAAAAGAAAACAACATGCGTTTATATATATTTTTTCCCTCGGATTGTTTTGTTCTGAAACAGGCAACAAAAAAAGCATGATTTAATATATTTTTAGTTTTTTTTTTTATATACTACTTGGGGAGGGGGTTTTTTTTTAGATAAAGAAATAGGTATGATTTTATATAAAAAAAAGAGAGAGAGAACATAAAAAAAAGTATACAGTCGTTTTTTAGTAAAAAAAAGATATGTGTGTTAGTGTGTGTTAGTGTGTGATAAGTATTTTAAAAAGAAAAAAGGCTTCGTTTACAAAAAGTAATCAGGAGTACGTCTGGTTACGTGTGGTTCACCACGTCTAGGAGCAGGATCAAATTGGAGGAATGTATATTTCATATGTTCATCAATTTCCATGATAGCAGCTTGATTACCACAACGATAACAGTAATTAGGAGCACTAAAGATAGTGACAACATTACGGTCATGACTCCAGTTATACCCTTCCATGACCAACTGATGAGCTCTAGCGACCAACGTAAGTCCGTTATTATGGTTAAAAGTTTCTGCAATATCCTGACCGAAAGTATACCCAGCACCACGAGGAGAAATACCCCAACCACATCTATCATCGGGATCAGACCATAAGAGATCACACATTGGACCTTCATGAGGTACTTCTTGTACACGATCTAAAGACTTGACTTGATCTAATGTATCAATAGAAGGAGAAAGACCACCATGCAAACAAAAGATTTGATCTTCAATTAAAGCCGTCAAAGGTAAATAATCAAACAAATCTGTAAACATTTTCCATACATTGGCATTTCCATATTTTCTTAAACATTCATCATAAAAACCATATACTTGAGTAATTTGACGAGATTCATGATTACCACGAAGAATAGTAATACGATCCTTATATCTGACTTTAAGAGCTACCAAAAATGTCACTGTCTCAACAGAATAATAACCTCGGTCAACATAATCTCCCATAAACAAGTAGTTTGTGTCGGGTGAGTTACCACCAATACGGAATAACTCTTGCAAGTCATGAAACTGACCATGAATATCACCTATATAATTATAATGTGGGGTTAGAAAAAAAGAAAAAAAAAAAGGGTCCTCCTCCTCCTCCTCCACCGCCTCCATCTAGCTTATAAATTCACACTTTACCACAAACAGTTACAGGACAACGAACAGGTTGAACATTACTCTCTTCAGTAAGGATTTCACGTGCCTTGAATAATAATACAAGTCAGATGATGCTCTCTTTCAGATGAAGATGAAATATATAGCTTTTACCTTATCGCATAATTTTTTAATTTCTGACTCTGGTAATTGTTTACATTCAGAAAGTTGTGCAATCCAAGCATCAACATCAGCAACCGAACTAATGGCAGTCATTATTTAATTTTGTTGTTATTAAAAAAGAAAAGAGAGAGATGGTAGATGAAATATATATATAAAAAGGGAAACTGTAGAGAGAAAGTAAAAAAAAAAGGGTTACTTTTTTTCGTTTTTCTTGTATAATATACGTTAAAAAAAAAAAAAAAAAAAAAAAAGAAAAAGATGAGGGTTTTTTTAAGAAAAAAAAAAAAAGTAAGCTTGAAGAACCAATACAAAGATTACTGGTGACGTGTTTGAAAAACTTTTTTTATTTTAAAATTACTTTTTTAGGTCTTTTAGCCCTTTTTTAATGTATCAATTAAATATCTGTGTATCTTTTTTTTTTTTCTTTCTTTTTTTTTTTTCGCAGCATTAAAGTATATATTTGGCTTATACAACAACAAACCCCCAGTAAATTTTATGGGAGTTAGGGTTGGGGGCCTAAAACGAAACAATAATACATGTTATCCAATCAAATAACATCTTGAAACAAAATCATGTAAACATATACAGCGAAAAAAAAGGGTCGTCTTTGATTCTCTGTCAAGAAAAAGAAGCAGGGGTCGTTATCATATACTTTTTTTTTAAAAAATAAAATTCACTGCGAAAAAAAAAGGACACTAACCACTTGAGAGATTGACAGCTTTTTCATTTTCCAAAAAGAAATATAACTTGTTTTTCTACCAGTAAGAACATGTCGCTTTGAAAAAGGGCTTCGACGTTATTAATGAATACGTTCATATTTTACTAGTAAGGCCTTGCAGCTCAAAGAAAGAAAAAAAAGGGCCATCGAATATGTTTAAGAGAATACATATTATGATCTCCTACTCTCCATCAAAACCTGTTTGGATTCTATGCAAGCTCTCTCGTGTTACAAACGATTTGGGATTTCGCGAAACAAAGATTCGTGCATTTTAGTAAGACTTGTAGAGAGAATGAATTTATAAGTTAAGATAAAACTCTGGATACACGCGTCCTATTTATGCGTTCAACAACAACAAAGCGAAAGACGTATACGCTCGTTTATCCACGAAAAAAAAAAAAAAAAAAAAAAAAAAAAAAACTTGCATGAATCAAGTTGGAGTACAGATAAAAAATTAACGACATTATGACGAAAATAAACTAGATCACATGAGTAAACAGACATCCCATATCTATCACGAATAAAAAAAAGGTCTTTTTCTTCTTCTTTACTTACTTATTCCGCTGCTTTCATGTTTTTGTTTTCGTGTTTTATGTTTATACAAACCAATACTATTCTATTAGAGCGTATAGAACGTATTCCATCTGACTGTAATATTGCAAACGGTTTAATCAAACTACACTTTATAAAGGTACGTGTATTAAGATTTATTTTATTTTATTTTTTATTTACGTGTTCAAATTTATTACAGGAAAGTCTCGCGTATCAGGAATGGATGGCTTCCGCAATTTTCCCTTACGCCGCCGTACGGTTACTTTAACTTTACTGAAACTTGCTATTTTGACGAATATCATTCACCTAACAATAATGTGTTGAATGTTGCTAAAAAGCACAAGGTGTTATTGCAAAACGCCTTAACATTGTTTCAGGTAAGAATAAATGCTATTTAAAGGGTCAAGCGTTACTAATATTTTGTTCACAATAGTCGCGCAACAACGCGACTTGCAAGTTCCATAAAGACTACAACAATTATTGGAAAAATCGTAATGAAGAAGAAAACGTCAGAAACCTTCAAAAACAACCCAGATGTGGTGATTTCACCACATAAAATAAATATAATTTTATAATCGATGAACCATCGATTATAAAACATAACATAAGTAAAATAACACTGGATCTAATAATCAAGGTCTTTTAGTCTGTAAAAGTCATTAAATCCAATCTAAGTGTAACAATCAATCATAATAGTGTGGCCACTATTAAAATTAGTATAAATAACAAACGAGAGTTTGCAATCCCTTTTACCGGGATTGACTTTACACCAAAGAATAAGAAATAAATGTTATCACACCTTTAATCTTATTCTCCTGTTTTATTAATTTTTCCGTGTCAAATCTAAAAGTATTTTTCCACACCAGAGAAGGTTTAGACGAAATCGCTTCTGATGTTGCCGGTTCAATAGTCGCGACTACAAAACGGGTATGTTTATAACTGCTAGAAAAGATTTTAATATTTATTAACGTTTTGCTTTGTATAGCTTCGCCCCAACCTTAGACAACCTCTTTTCTCTGGTTACGTTTGTCATTAAAAGAAGACCATGTCTGCCGAGGATGGCTAGTTTCAGCTAGCTCTTTGAATCCTCGTTTATATATATATATATATATATATATTTACACCATTCCGGTTACCAATGTATACGTATCGACTATCATTTATTTCTATATTACTGCATTATTTATACCTATCGAACCTTTTTATTTTATATATAAACAATTCCTTATATTGTAATAAACTGAATACATAATTTAATCCTATATCACTATTTTTTTTTATACATTATACATTTAATCATTTTACTTATTGTTGTTTCTAAAAACCGTTTTTTTTTTTATTTATTTACTCCAAATATCGTTTAATAGTAAAAAAAAAAAAAAAAATGCTAAAAACATCGTCAGGTCTACTTCGACAATATTATTTGATTGTGTTTTCCGTGAACAGAACACCATTTTTTTTTTCAAACCAGAAAAACTGTCGTATATATTGAAGATTTGCGAGGAACATTGTTTATAAAAAAAAAACTAATTATTGCGGGATTTACGTTAAGTTATTGTTTGCGTTACAAAAAACTTTGTCGGAATTGAGCCGACAAAGTTTCTGTTAAAAATGAAAATTATCTTGTGACCGTCCACGAAGTTTGAAGAGCCTTGGTACTACCGAAATAAAAAAAAATATATATCTAAATCAAAATAGGGAGGCAACAGAGTATCATAAAAAAGAATTTAAATCTAAAAAAAAAAGAGAACTAAGGATATGCAATTAGTACACGTTTGAAAATGAGTATCAAAGAAGGTTTCTTACCATAGTATAGACAAGAATCAGAGTATCGTTAAAAAAAAACTAAAAAAAAAAAACTAAAGGGATACAATTATTATATGTTTTAATAGACGTATATCAAAGATTTCTTACCACAAGATAGACAAACTTTTAAGAAACTAATAAAATAAAGTCAATAGATATTTCTATTGAGAATATATTAAAGAATCGTAAAGTTGTGTATACAGACCTTGTATTAAATTGAACTTTCGTATTCTCGTTACCCTCGCCATAAAATTGTCTGTAATTATGTATATTTTTTTTATTCTCACGAATTTATTTCTAAATATGTGTAACATGGTCTTACCACAGGAGTTGACAGCGTTTTTTACCAGATTATGGTTTACACAAACAATCAATTTTTTTTTTGGGGTGCTAAACTTACCCAATGTGTCAGAATAATTGATGATGAAATAAAATATTTTTTTATTACTATTACAAGGTTTTTACTCTAATATATACACATATATGTCTTTGGGGTGATTTTATTTTTTATTATAGTTATGTTGAGTTATATTTTGTAAATAGTTGATAGATGAACAAAATTAGTAAACAAAAAGAGATAATGCAAGTTTAATCAATTGAACTGTAAAGGAACGGAAGTGTTGTGTAAACATAATATCTTTTGTTGTTTGTTAGAAGATGTTAAGCGGTTTTTTAAAATGGATAGTTAATATATTTAAGAGAAAATAGAACAACGTAGACAAGCAAGAGATTGTGAAGTCTCCATAAGTGGAGACTATTGTGATAATTAAGTGGAATAAAATAAACCGAGTTAAGTGGGAAATGTTTCTACCAAGAGTCAGTCAAGTAAATAAATTGTCAAATGAAAGTAACACAAAATGTTGAAACAAAACAAAAATTAAGTTTCTATTCCCATTTTCAGAAACCTATTTCAAAAAAACGGAATCGCGCTCTATCCTAAGGCATATAAAAGACCTGTCCATGTAACATTTTTTTCTTTCTCTTTCTTTTTTTATCTCACGTTATTACAATTATTATTTTCATCTCGAATTAAACTCTTTTTCGGCTTCAATTAAACTCATTTATAGTCTTCTATTATATCTCTCTTCAAATAAATAAAATGGCTGGCGGTATTGTATGGTTGATAGCAATGGGATCTACTTGGCAACCACTTGAACCAACCGCTTCAACGGAAGCTGAAAGAATATGGAATCACCAAGGAGGAGGGGAGTATGTTCGCTCGAATCTCTTTAGCATTGGTTCTTTAGTCTTCATTAATATACCAGAGATGATGATAATGTATGATGGTCTCACTTACACTATTGCCAGAATGCGACAATAGATATCTACTTGCATACATCTTATACATCTTACTACCACTATGTAAACCCTACTACTACTATGCCCTACTACCACTATGTAAATCTTATTACTGTTATTCATATGCACCTTATTATCACTACCACGTATATACATACCCCATATACTGTCCTTTACATATGCTGTACCTACTAATTATTTTTCAAAAAAAAAAAACAAGTACTATGAATCTCTCTTTTTTTTAAAAAAAAAGTAAAATAAAATAAATAAGAACCAAGTTTATGCCATAAAGATTGTTTGCGTTGAAATTTAAGCCTGTTGATAATTTCTTTCAATTTGTATTTGTATAGTTTATATTTCAGGATTATTTGACACGACTACTAATAATAATGATAAAAAAATTCTTCAAGATACTAGTTCATTCGGTCGAAATATAGTGCTTGTCATAAGTGGATGTCAGTATATTTTTTTAAACGAGAAGCAGTGATTACCTAAGCGTACACAAGTGAGGAGAAATAAAGATATTTTCCTCGTCAATTGTGTCTTTTTATGGAAAGCTATTCTGGGCGGTATTCCTAGCTGGCTCCTTTAGTTGTTCCACAGCACCTTTTTCTTCCTGATTCAGTAATTCCGATACAACATGCCCATAAGTGTTGCTAAATAAACAAAAAATGCATCCATAAACAAGGTTTTTAGCCAATTAAATTAAAAGAAAAGCACAAGAATTTTCAAACCCAAAAAACAGTCTGGGAGAAGGGGGGTGAAAGTATTTTTTTTTTCTTTAAAAAACGCTCATTGCTTTTTTTTAATAAACATGAATCCAGTAGTGGGTCAAGTACCAGTTTATAATGTATACGGATCAGTACCTGCATTACCTTTAGGATGGGTAGAAAACTATACACCTACAGGACAACCTTATTGGTTCAACACCATCACTAATCAAAGTTCTTGGGTCTATCCAATGATGACACCATTACCGCCACCATTACCACCAAAGAAGAAGAAACAAATAAAGTAATATTATATATGCACGTATACGTGTAATTGTACTTATTTTTAAATAAAATAGAAAGAAAATTCCTGGTACCAATTGGTTATTTGTATTAACTCATGATGGTTACGAGTTTTATTATGATCGCGATACCAAGACGTCAGTTTGGGAGCAACCTGAAGAATTAAAAGAACCCATGCAAGAGCTGAAGAAATTAGAAGAAGAACAAAAATTACAAAAAGAAGAAGAAGAAAAGAAAAATGCTTTAGAAGAAGAGGAGAAAGCAAAGAAAGCTTTAGAAGAAGAAGAGGAAAATAAAAAGAGAGTACTCGAAGAAGAAAAAGAACAGGCTAGACAAGAAGTAAAGCGTATTAAACTGGACCAAGCAGTTGATAATGCTGAAGATGTTGAAGCTACAGAGTATGTATATGCAAACCTTTCTTTATTTAGAAATTCGTGGGGGTTTTTTTTTTTTAATTTTTAATTTTAGAATGACTGAAGAGGATATCATGTGGCAGTTGCAGCAAATGGCAGAAGAAGAAGTTGGTATGGATCAAGATCAAAAAGAAGAAGAAGTACAAGATACAGTACAGGAAGAAGCGCAAAAAGAAGAAGACATAAAACAAGTAGAAAAGAAACCTGAATTATCTGAACAAGAATGCATTGAAAAGTTTTATCAAGTGCTGAAAGAAAATAATATATCACCATTTGCAGTATATTCAGTAGAATTACCTAAATTGATGCTTGATCCGAGATTTTCATGTAAGTTATTATGATTTACTAGGAGAAGAGATTACTTATTTTATTTTACTAGTGGTACCACATAATAAGCAAAAGAATTTATTCAACAAGTATTGTCACGAATTAGGAGAAAAGATTAAAAACGAAAAGAATCAGAATAGCACAAAACCTGAGGACGAGTTTAAGGAATTACTGGAGACTAAAGTAACGACCAAAATGTACTGGGACGATTTCAGACGTAAATTTAAAAACGATCCTCGTTTTAAAGCCTTGTCAGTGACACGAGAAAAAGAATTATTATTTAAAGAACACGTCAGAAATAATTTAAATAAGAAGAACCCGATAGAAGATTATAAAAACTTGTTGAGACATGTAAAAGAAATTCAAAAGGGAATTCGGTGGAGAGACGCTAAAAAATTGTTGGAAAAATACGATGTGTATCATGCTATTGAAGATAAAGATAAAAGAGAAGATTTATTTAGAGATTATCTTGATGAATTATAAAATAAATTTGGGGTAAAAAAAACAGATTTTTTTTAGTGTGCAGTAACAAAAATGATCTAAAGTATAGTATGAAAAAGTGTGTGTGTGTGTGTGTGTGTGTGCGTGTAAATGGGGGATTAAAAAAGTCTTTTTTTCCTATCCTAACTAGATGCAGTTTTTTTGAGCAGGGAATAAAAAAGATAGCAAATGCGCGTAAAAAAAAAAGAACTCTTTGTATGTGAATATATAAAACGGTGCGACCCAAGCTTTTCAACCAATGGTAAACAATAACCCGCTTTTGCTCGGCAATAATAAAAGAAGAAAGAGAGAGGCTGCGCAACATTTTTTTTTTTTTTCCTTTTTTTTTTTGTACATGTAGTGGTGAGGGTATATATATCTCTTTAAACAGTATAGTGATATACTTTGGGTGGTTCGGTTGTAAACCTTACAGAATGATGTGATAAGCTTTTTCGTGGTATAATTTCTATAGAATTATCTACAAGCTTTGGAGGGTAGCTAAATCGAATTAATTTTGATTTTATCAAGTCTTCTTTTTGTTCTAGTTTTTGTTCTTCTTTAATAATAGTTTGTAGTAGTGCGAAACTATCTCCTCTACGGTGTCGTCGACGATCAAGTGGTGAAGGTGGTGGTGATGGTAATGAAGACATGCTTTGTATATGTATATATGCGAGTGTGCGTGTTAGAAAGAAAAAAAAAGTAAAGAAAAGAAAAGGAAAGGAAACGAAAAAAAAAAACGAAAAAAAAAAAAATATATTTATAAGGAGGGGGGGGGTTAGGCCGGGTAAGGTTAACCAATCAATGAATGTCGATCTTTTTTGTCGATCTTTTTTTACAGGTGAAAAAAGTGATGATCTGTCATCGGATATTGTCATTACTACTTAATAAAGACTTTTTTTTTTATTTTATTTAATTTTCTTGATAATCTCCTCTTTGGTTTGGATTAGGATTAGGTTTAGTTAAAGTAAGTACACCAGCAGGACAAAGTTCCTCCAACTTGGCATCAAATATTTTCTATATATTTAAGTTTTTTTTAGCGTGTGTATTTATAATATGACTCTTATTTTATATAGCACAAAAAAAAAGGAGGGGGGGGGGGGGGGGCTTACCTGCATTTCGTTAGCATCTTCGTATACAAATGAACCTTCTTCGTTAAACGTCCTTGCGTTATTAAACATAAGATGGAAATCATCTCTAAAGTGAGCAATAGTTCTATAATAAGTTGAATTCATTCTCTTTTTGATCATGTTCATTGATATCGGTGTTTTGATCATGGTGTAATACAATGGGTAATCACGTTTACTAACAAGATCCATAAACAATTCACTTCTACTACGATAAGACCTAATAATAATAAAAAATAATAAGTTATACGATTCATTTTAACACGTATACAATATTTACTCTTCGTCTTCTTCGACCGCTTCTTCTACTGCTTTGTAACATTCTTTAAATATTCTGGACATATGCTCTCTTACATTAGGAGGAACTGTATCTGGTTTACTTGGTTCTGCTTCTGGTTTTCCACGCTTACGCTTAGACTCTGGTTCACCCTTCTTTGGTCTTCCTCTCTTTTTACTTGCATTATCTTCCGGTACACTTTCTTCACGTCTACGACGACCCGCACGTCTTGTTTCTTCAACAACAGCAGGTTCAGGTTCGCCAAACATTCTAGCCATTCTCTTTTGTTTTCTTCTTTCCTTCTTTTCAATTAACTCATCTAAATCAATATCTTCATCTTCTAAAGCAGTCAACCATTGTTCTTCAGTTAAACCATCATCGTATCGTACTGAACCTGTTGCACGTTGTCCACGTCCAAAGGCTAACGGGTCATCTTCCTCTTCCTCAATAGGATCATCTTGCAAGTAAATTAAAGGTAATTCACCTTCTGTGATTAATCTTTCTGGTTTACCACGACGACCCATCGCTTGCCAAGTACGTGAATCATGTTCTTCACGTTCATCATCAATACGATGGAAGACAGGAATATCAGTTTCACTACGTTGTAATATTTCATTTAATTCCTCGTCATCAATATCATCATCTTCAGCCTCATTTTCTTCATCTGCTTTGTCTTCCAATAAAGAACGTAAAAATGCTTCACGATCTTCTTCTGTACTACGATTATCAAATTTACCAGCTTGAATGACTTTACCATCAATATCCAATTTGAAATTAGCTCTTGCCAAGATGGATTCTTCCACAGAGTTTGTAGAAATCAATCTAAAGATACGCACCTCCTTGGTTTGACCGATACGATGTGCACGATCTTGAGCTTGTAAATCTTGATGTGGGTTCCAATCTGAATCAAAGATAATAACCGTATCTGCAGTTTGTAAATTTAAACCAAGACCACCAGCACGTGTAGATAATAAAAAGATAAAGTAAGGTGATTCAGGTGCGTTAAATAATCGCAAGAGTTCGGATCTGTCATCTGCTTTGGTTGAACCGTCTAATCGTAAGTAACTAAATCCTTTATAGTTTAGGAAATCTTCCATGATACTCATAACTTGTGTCATTTGAAAGAAAATCAAGACACGATGGCCTGTTTGTTGAAGCTTTGGTAACATACGATCCAATAATTCAAATTTGCCAGATGTACGGTACAATAAATCGTTGGACATACCGCTGGGGTTCACCAAAGATTCAACTTCTTCAAATACAAATGGATGGTTACAAATCTTTCTTAATTGCATAATGGTATTGTTTAACCCCTTAACACCAGACTTTCCTTTCACAATTTCAGAAGTATACAATGTACCGTTACGTTTCATTTGAGTATACAAGTGAGTTTGTAAAGAAGATAATTTACATCGAATGACACGTTCCACTTTATCAGGCAATTCAGATTCAACATCACGCTTTAATCTACGCAACAAGAAGGGTCTCAACACTTTATGAAGACGCTTGATAATCAACAATTGTTCTTCTTCATTTAATCCAATCTTGTCTGCTACACCTTGCGTATTAAAGGGTGTATTAAACCATTCTTCAAAACTCTTGACACTTTTAAAGATCTTGGGAAGCACGAAATTTAATAACGCCCAAAGTTCGGGTAAATTGTTTTGAAGAGGGGTACCAGTTAAAATCAATCTGTAACGTGTATGGTAGTATTGACGTAAAACAATAGTAAGTTTGGAGTTGGTGTTCTTCATACGATGACCTTCATCCACAATCATGTGTAACCATTTAACCTTACTGAGAACAGGTCGGTCCTTGATAATGTATTCAAATGTGGTTAAGAGTACTTGGAAGTCGTTGTAACGGATCTCGTTTTGAAGTTCTTTACGCGCGTTGGGTGGACCCTTGTAGATAATTGTCTTTACCGAAGGAGCCCATTTTTCGAATTCCAGAGTCCAATTGGTGAGGGTAGACAAGGGAACAATGATAAGGAAAGGCCCGTTTTGTCTCTTTCTTTCGATGATATAGGTAATTAAACTAATGGTTTGAATAGTTTTACCTAAACCCATCTCATCTGCCAAGATACCATTCAAATGATTGTTGTACAGAGAAACCATCCACTGCAACCCCTTAACTTGATAATCCTTTAATTTACCACCAACCAACATATCGGGTTGACATACTTCTTCTTTAATACGATGTGTGACTTGGAAATAATCATTCTTTGAATCAGGATCATCAGCAGCCATATTATCGTCATCATCATCCTCTAATTGAATAGGTTTAGCCTCGTGTTTATAAATGGAATCATTTTGTTGCTCAAATACAGCCTTTGTTAAAGAATCCAAGAAGGAACCAGTTTGTTTTAAAAGTTGAGTTAAACGGGTATCCTTGGCCTCATCAATTAATTTCATGTAAGCTTCTTCATCATCATTCTTCAAAGCACGAATACGTTCCTTGGAGATACGTTCAGCTCTCTTTTGCTCTTCCTTTTCAATATGTTGATGGTACTGAAGCACAGCTCTACCTAATTTATTTTGACGTTGTCTGTGAGTTATTTGAGAGTGAGTTAAACCACGACCGTGATCACAGATAGTTTGTAAGTAGTCTAAATGTTTTTGCTTTTCACGGTGTTCACGGTCTGTACGTTGTTGACGTTCGATCTTTTCAGTCATACGGGCTTCACGTAACGATTGCTTTTTCATACGACGGTAAGCTAATCTGTCGGCAGAGGATGCAAGTGTTGTCGAGCGGTTCATACCGTTCATGATCTCTTGACGCATTTGACGTTGTTTACCCAATAAACGTAATGATTTTAATTCAACAATGGCTTTTAGTTTAACGTTTTTTTGTTGGTTTAAATTACTCGGTAATTTTTCTAGTTGATTAATACGGTATTGAATACGGCCTAGGATACGACGCTCTCGTTCGGAGATGATGGTGTATGGGTCCGCACCGCTAGGTGTAATACTAGGAATAAGTAATCGCTGTTGACGAGACGCATGCGTGAATGAACTAATGGGTTTTTTTAAAAGGTCGTAGGGGGAGGCGTAAGCATTGTAAATGACCTTTTGAACTTGTGGTTTAGGCTCTAATGAAGGAGGTGTAGTAGTCGTAATAGTAGTAGTGTTGGTGGAGTCGGTGTTGGTGGGAGGTACGACGACGGTGGAGGGAGTGGCAGTAGTAGTAGTAGTAGTAGTAGTAGTAGTAGGTGTCACGGGTAATTGACTAGGTGAATCTAAAGGTGCGGAATTAGGTGATAAAACTGCTTGTTGAAGATTGGGTGGTAAAACTAAGTTTTTGGAAATTAGTTTGTAGGCGAGGATTTGGTACTTTAATGCAGCTAATTGAGCTTGAGAAAAGGCAGATGGCATGTCTATTTTTTTTTTAAAAAAAAAAGTGAGATTTTTTTAAAAAAATTGGATTAAAAAAAAAGAAACATTTGTATGTATTAAATTACCTGCTGATGGTAGAGCAGGTGGGACCGATGTTACAATAGATGGCAAATGTTCAGTAGCATTGACATTAGGACGCGATTGTTGTTGCTTTTGTAGGTTTTTTAAGAAATTCATTATTTGAGCGTATTCAGGATTGTTGTCTTCTTTAGCGCCTTGCGATTGAAGGAATCGTACGCGCTTTTTTTTAAAAAAAAGATATTGTGTGTGTTAGGGTTGATGATGTTTTTTTTTCATCTGTTGTTATTTACCTGTACAAGACCTTGTAGCTTTTCTTTATTAAAGCCACCAGGTGGTTGGTTTGATAACGAGTTCATTTTGAATTTCTGTTACAAGTAAGTTAATACAAAGGGGTGACGCGATCTGTTGTGTGTTATACCCTTTATTTTTTTTTTGATTTTTAGAAAAAAAAAAAAAACTGTTTTCCTAATAAAGACGGTGTTAAATATAAAATTATAAAAAATTGTGTTTTAAAGGGAATCGCGATTGACAAAAAAAAAAAAGCGTACGTCACCATTTTTTTTTACTATTTTTTTTTTTTTTTTTTTTGTGGAACCGAAATTTCGTTTTTATTTTTTTATTATTATTGTACTCTTGGTATCCGGGCCACTTACGAGAAACGCAAAATGCTCCCTAAAAAAGGCGGTCACAGTTAGTACTACGAAACGGAACATTGACATTCATTTCTTACTCTTGCCTATGTAGAGGGCATTACTGTATGCTCTCAACATTTTAATTAGACTTAAGATATTACCTTTTCCCTTTGACAATCTTTTCCTTTCTTTTCTGCAAAGTTTATGTAAAAACTTGTGCTTTTGAATTTCTTGGTGACTGTCTTGGTATTGAAGCTTTTTGGTATTGTAAAGCTTTCGTAGCTCGGTTCGTTTACCATAATGAAAATTAACGTTGTCGTGAAGGTCTTTAACAGAGGTACTTGCAGAACGTAGATTTCTTGTAGACAATTCTTGTTCAATATGAGCGATTTCTTTGCCTTCTGAGGTTCATTTTCTTCTTCTTAACCTGTTCCTTTTTCGGAAGTGACCACAACCAAAGTCAATTTCGCTTGAAGAAGTATTCACAACCTTTGGCAGGTCTAAAAAACATTTTTCTTCATCAGACAAATATAACTGTGTGGCTTCATCTGATACTGACAACTCGTTTTTGAGCTTTACTTGCGCTTTCCAGTTTGCCTTTTGTTTGATATTTTATGAGTTGCTTTTGTTCAACACGCAATATATTCCTTGCATAGTTTTTGCCTATCTTCTTCTCTATAGGAGGCCTGATGCTAAGTTCCATTTATCTTTTGTCTACGTTGCATTTCTCTTTCCGGAGAAAGGCGGGTCCGAAGCAGAACCAGTGAAACTTTGTCTAACAGATAGTTTATAATTTTGTTTTTATCCCACATATTTTTAAAGTTCACCAAATATGCATCTAGAGCTATATCCATCTCAGTACCAGTGGCCTTATTATGTGTAGCTGTAGTCCGGTTTACATCATTCGAATCCAAAGCCTCGAACAAAGAGTTCTGCACAGGATGAGATTGTAGGCTCTGCGTAGTGGGACCGCGGCTACCAAAGTTGTGGCTATGTATAATTTTCAAGTGTTGATCAGAAAATAACAGCTTGTAACCATCACGTAATTAGTATTTTAAATATGTCATGTTCGATCGGTGCCACCGTATATTGATCTTTGATGAAAGGACGAAATTCAATAGGTATCAATTCGAAAGATCGAAACTAGATCCCTTTTCTTCGATATTTGAATCAGAAAAATTGAAAGTCCTTGATTGTAAAATTGCCATCTTCACCAGACCAGAGTAGTAGAACATGTAATCCGTGGTACTTTCCATTGAAAAAAAGAACTTATTATTTATCTCCTTTAATATCTCCAACGGTATATCGTCTCTAATGATTTTTTTCATGGACACGGAAAATGATCAATGCTGTGCTTCCATACCTTTGCTGAGTACAGATGTTGTCTCAGCCTATTTGCTTTTAGACGTTTCTACGATATTCTTTCTTTTCTGGATTTTGGAAACTTGAGAAACATCAGAATTTTTTTCCATATAGTCAATCCACTCTAGATGATTTCTTTTTCCTATTCTAGCCTCCATGTAGGAACGCATCATTTTAGTTTCACAGTTCCCGATAAGTGCATCATCAGAGATTATACTTTGAGGGAGTTTCGTTACGGCGCATTGTTTAATCTTTAAATCGTTTAAAAGCTTTTCTTCTGTCTTGCTGTTTTTGTTGGCAACAGCTCCAATCATTTCACCCAGCTTTTTTTCCATTGAAAGTTGAAAGTACTGTTCACAGTTCGTGTTAGACAATTCTTCAGTACGTGCCTTTTTCTTTACACGTTCATCTGAAGCCTCTGGGAGTTTTCGTTTGTTACTTTGGTTTGAGAAGATAGGGTGAAGAGTTTTATTCCCTCCGTACTGACTACGTTGGGCGGTTTTCTTTCTTTTCATTATTTACTACTTGAAATAATGAGTAGAAATATATATGCTTGTATTATTTTATCTTTTACCTGTTGATATTATGATATAAATGTGTTAAAAAAAGAAAAAGAGAAAAAGAGATGGTATTAATTTATTCCAAAGTGTTCATTTTAGCTTATTTTTTGAAGTCACTTTGTGGGTTTAATTTTTTGGTGTTTTTTATTATAAAATGAAAAATTTTAAGTCTTTGGAAAGTTAATTAAAAAAAAAGTAAATACTTATCTTCTTTGTCTTGGGGGATGTTGGTAAGGATGTCTTGTTTTTTCTATCTTTGAAGTAATTATTTTAACGTCCTGAATCACTGATTTAAGGAGTGCATGATCGCGGTTGTTTGATTTGTTGACATGGCTCAGATAAGGTGTCCAGTAGTAACTGTTCTTGTTGTAAAACCGCACGTAAACCATCAAATATGTATATAAAAAACACAAAAATAAATATATTTACATCTGTCTCGATATGCTTTCCCCATGCACGCTTAGTATGCCAATGGCACAACAAAATAGGTACTTCATTACGAAACACTTGCTTGATTGCACCGATTTCTGTAGCACTACAATCAATCATGATTCTTTTAGGGCGAATAGTGGCTATTTCCTTTACTCATTCAAGCCAGTCAGCAATGACATTGGTAAACTCCCTGTTCGTCATCAAGAACGGAGTTTCTTTACCAGAATGCTGGACTTATTCAGCAGAATGCTGTTTTTCACGAAGATAATCCATCCAAAGATCTACACTTCTGTAAACGTTTGCATGTTTGCGAGAAGTCCTATTCAAACTGTTAGCAATTACGTTTTGAACGTCTTTATACGTGATAAGCATAGAGTATGGAAGAACTGATGTATTCTCGATCTATATGTAGATGTATTATTAGCCAATAGTAAAAACGAATAGCTTACTTACATCATCGACCTTGTTTTCGTTCAAACGAAGGACATTCTTGATATATTTCCAGTCCATGCGGTGCTCCTCTACATGCTTTGCAATCCAGCGAAGAACCTCAGGATCAATTCTTTCTTTTATGGCTTCAGTTATATCACTGGGATCGTGATTCAAGTATTTCCACGTGTACATAACCAAAATAGCCCCATCGAAAAGTGCCCTTTTAACAAGGCGTACAGTACAGCCACACTTGATAGACGGCTTGACGACGAGTCTTTTTTTTTTTTTGCAACAACGGAAGATTCATCCTGTCCATTATTTGCGTTGCTGACGCGCGCCTTACCATTGTGAGCACATACCCAAGCAACTCTGAGGGCAACAGCAGTCGTGCCTATTACACCTTCGGTGGTCTTGACAGTTCCCTTCTTAAGCCAATTACAATGTTTCTTTGGGCCATTATCAAACCAATAGTCAAGCTCGACTTCGTTTTCAAATGACACGTGTACAATGGCACCATCACATTCCTCATAAGGTAGAATAATAAAGCCTGTGAAGTCATTGTTAATATTGAACGTTGTCATTTTTTTTTAATACGGCGAAAATTCAAAAATATAAACTAGGGGATCAGGAGGGCGGTAAAATTCAAAATTTGTGACTTGGTTCTCAGTGGGCCACTTACACCCTCGCCTTTTAAAAAGAAGAATGAAAAAAAAAACTTTTGCCCTTTTTTTTAACTTTTGCAAAAATAATTGCCCAACACAAACTAAGTATCCGACAATAAAAAATGGCATCATCAACTCCTCAAATCAAGCCGTATGTTCCTATTCCTGAAGAAATTAAAGTTCCTCTTGATCAAATGGACCAAGTTATAGAGACTTTCCCAGATAAATATGCAGTGGTGTGGATTGCAGGAAAGTTCTATCAATCAACAAATCACGAGACAAGAACAGAACCTGTCAAAAGAAGAAGAATTACCTTGCATTCTTGGTACAAGACTTTTTTCTGTCATCGAGGTGGTGAAAAGGAAATAACAGGGCCTAGAAAGACGATTACTTCTAAAAAGAGACCACGTCAAAAGGAGTCAAAAAAGATTGGGTGTCCTGCCGGTATGAGAATTACTTGCTATAAAAAAGATCCGGGTAACGTTGTATTCACTTTTAAAAATCAGCATAATCATGCGGTTGGAACAAAAGAAGATTTTTGTTTGCTACCTGTTTCAAAGGCCACAAAAGAGTTTATTCGACAGAAATTGAGGGAAGGACATGACTGTAAAGAGGTTCAACGCCAATTGAATAGCTATGTTCGAAATAATATTACTGATGACCGTAGCCAACAAGAAGTCTTTCATAGAGATCAAATATCTGATCCCAATTTAGTGTATAATCAGTACAAGAAAATGAAAGAGACAGCTTTATAAAAGAGTATTTATTACAGAAAAAGTTTTTTGTTTTCGCTTTTTTTATATATTGGTTTATTATAAAGTTTATTGATAATGATAATTGCATTTCTTTTTGGGGAATTCTTGATATTGTATTACTTTTTCCGCATAAAAAGGAATCATGTATAATAAATAGTTAGCATATATTAAACAAATAGTAAATATGTCACATCAGTAACTAGACGCTTTAGTTTAATGATTATGGGTCAATCGCGCATTTGTTTCTCTGTTCTCTAATGCTAACGAATCCTTTGAAAAAAGACACGTCGACTGTAAAGTTTCGGTGGAGTTAGAGAGTGCAAATGATGATATTAGACAGTTTTTAGATGTTTTAAATATCAATTCAAAAGTATATGTTACTTTTACTGTTACTAATTACACTGGACTTAGTACGAATATGTGATATAAAGAAGTCAAGTATTAAAGTAAGTAAGCAGAAAAAAACAGAATTCTGTAGCAAAAATTTGTTAACAATTTTATGAAGGTAATATCCTTCTCTCAACGAAATTATAATTGATCGCTCCTCTATAAAAATAATTAAATAGCAAAATTTGTGGAATCAATATTGGGTGGTACAAAAGACCATATTTGAACCCTTACAAAGATCAACAAAACTAAACGTAGTTTGTATAACAAACTTGACGGAAGAAGAAAAAAGTGATAGGTACGCCAACCCAAAAGTAGTATGTTTAGCTCAACAAAATTTACAGCGTTTCTAAACAGCTAAAAGTTATACCGAGAATTTGGGTTTCGAATAGAATAAGAAAAATCTTAGACCACACTTTTACTTTTGATAGCATTATCAAATAAATTGATATGCTTTATTTTAAGGTTTGGTGACAAGCATTACATATTTTATTTTTTTAATATGTACATGCGAAGAAGAACTAGCGTAGACTTAATAAAGACCATTCCGAGGTAACAAGTGATATGATGGAATCTCATGACGTCCCCTATGGGGAAATATGCCTATAGCCGCCGGAAAAAAAATTAAGCTTACTGTGGCACTTGGGTACAATCGGACCTTCCTTTTCTAATTCTTTTTGTATATCATCAAACTACTTTTTGAATGACATCTAACTAAGCCATTGAAGTAATATTTGACAAGACATGATAGCTAATATATTTTATATAAACCAATACACTATGTAAGTTATATATATTTTACTACTTTTTTTTTCTGTTCTAGAAAAAAAAAAATATACAGGCGCGATCCGCTTTTAGAAATCTAGACCTTTTACCTCCTCCTCCACACACGCTTCCGCTTTTTTTTTTATCTAAACCTTGTGATAGATATAATATCGTTTATTAAATCCAATGATACAGAAAAAATATGCGGCAACCATTTTTTATTCTATGCATAGTAGTTACCTTCTGATCTGGTCCCACCCTCGGCATACTAATAATATAATAAGTTTCTTTTTTATCAAATAAAGCTGTACTATACCATTCCATCACTTCTACTTCTAATGTGGCCCAATTTTACCCGGATTTTTTTTTCGGTAAACCTATGCTTAGATATTTGCACGTGCCTGTAAGAAAAAAAAAGTGTTCTTTTTTTTTAAAAAAATAAAAAATTGAAATGAACTGCAAGATCTGCTATTTTCGCGACAAGCTCTCTTTATATTACGTTGCATACGCTTAATGCAATTCAGTTATGATATTCCTTATTGTTTTATTGGACAAAACCAAAGCGTTTGATTGGCTCATGCAGGCCAGTAATCTGTAAATCATGTGTTGTTCCTTATAGGATTGATGTAATCTACTGATCTTTAAAGATGATAAAAATCTAGGGTGTGAAATTCATTCGCTTGTCATTTTCGACAAACCAAAACGACAGAAAAAAAATAGTGAGGCACTTCTGTAAGGTATAAAAGGCTCTCTCTTTTTTTTACTTTTTCTCTTTTGCCTGTCAACTAAATAAAAATAAAAGAAAAAAATGCCTCTTATTTGGAAAGTTGCTATTTTCTCTCAATGGCAAGTTTTAGATATAAATACCTCGCGCGCTCTTACGTTTCATTGGGAAAATGGAAGTCAAGGTTGGTGTGTTTCTGATTCATTTCAAAGACAACGTATCTATATATGTTTTCCTTCGATGGAGATACTTCATGGTGATCGTATTTATGCTGTTGCGCGTTGCTATGTTGACTCTTGATTCACAATGTATTTTCTTTTTTGTATATATACCGACTGTGGTTATGATAAATCCTCTTTTAAATATGCTTTTTTATGCTCTATTTATCTATGAAATTATGCTACTCGCAAACAGCTTAACATTTGGTGGATCTTTTACTTACAATTTAACATTAACCTTCCTTCTACCACTACTCTATTTGAAAATACATTAACTGTATATAGTTTGTTTTTTTAAAAAAAATAAAGATCTTTATTTATATTACTTTACTGTATTGAGACCTATAAAGGATTAAAATAACTTACTTGCCCTTCTATGCGGGAGAAGAGCAGTTACAATTATAAATATTATTATACTATTTACAAAACAAAAACATTTTTGCTATATCTAACTCAGTTAAGACCACACAGCTGCAAAAAGGTGAATATAAGCTAGTGGTCCGTGCATGATTTAACCTCAGTATTTTTAAAAGATCTTTACGTAATAACAAAACTTCCTCCTCTTCTATTTATTTTTCCTTGCGTCATTTACGTATAGCTGCGGACTATCTCATTTTAGTAACTCGTTAATTAGCTGTCCAACTTTTTCTCCCTTTGCCCCAACTCTTATGTTACTTTCATGCAAGTGAACCGAACAGCAACATGCCCCACACTCTTCTTTAGTAAGAAAATAAAAATAAAAATAGAGAGAAAAATGGTAGATAGCGTCATTCTAAAATTATGTGGCCCCTTATGCTAACGTTACGTGTATTTAATAATATAATATTTACAGGGTTTGTAAACATATGCATGCTTTGTTTCAACAGTGTAAACAAGGCCCACCGTAATGTCATACTTCATATATAAATAAAACGCATGATGGTCACGATATAATAAAAAAGTGTGGCCATCACGGTAGATGCAACAACAAAAAGTATATGTCGATCATGTTGTAAGGATCGTAATATTTAACCTGTATCCTTTGTTTTTTTCCGTGCAAGTGGCGCAACAGCATAGGTGAAGGTCTATTTTTATTGGCTGATTAAATATAATTTTTTTACATATTAACAAACAGAAAACTGTAAATTATGTATGAAGTGTAAGCTACCAGAAACGTTCCTTTTTTTTTTTTTTACCAACGTGGTTCTAGTTACGGAGAGCATCGGGAAAGGCTCATCTCCCATCAAAAGATAAGGTACAGACTTGTAATTGGTTATAAAATTCTTGGGTCATTCAAGCTTTCAAAGTGTGAGAACATAATTGATAGTTCTCGAGCATACATTTTTTTTTTTTTGATTTAAACTGTAAAATTGGAATGTGAGGTTTCACCCCTTACCAAGTATAAAAATAGAATTGTGTCCCACAAGTACTTGTGTTCATGTTACAGTCACGATCACCCTTTAGTTTGAGCCCGGTATTCAGTAACCATAATGCATCCTGTCTAAAAATAATAAAAAAAAAGAGGTTGCCAGCTCTTTCCCTTAATTTAAGCTAATACATGCATCCCTTTTAATTATCTGTTTTTTCCCTGGTTATTTCAAACCCTATTATCCACATTGTACCTGAAGATACGTTCATTATAGTTGGTATCGCACGAAGGGGTTCTAGTCCGGGTTTACATGCGTGGGTACACTCTTAACAGCTTCTTTTTTTTTTTAGTATTCTTAGCTACTAGATACTTTCATATAAACGGTCTAGAATTCCGTTTAATTTTGTTTTTGAAAATAAGACCTTGCACTCTTTTTTTAAAAAAAAATTGTGCAGACCCTTTTGCATAATATATCAATATCAATATCAAAGTATAAAGTATAAAGTATAAAGTGACCAATAATGATTGATTTGTGACTCGATTACATTACATTTTGGATCTGCCTAGAGCATAAAAAAATGATTTGTGTCTGCTAAAAAAAGACATGTCAATTATTATTTACCTTCAACCTCCTCCAGTTTAAACTTCTTTGACAGATCCTTTTAAAACGTAATATTAAGCATGATCATGTACATTTAGTCTTCTTCATCCCGCCTTTTTTTTTTACAGCAACCATTCATATGAGGTCATTCTCATCACATGAGTTTTTTTCTGTACATACCAAATTAGGAATCAAAATTTCGGTGAACTGTTATGGACTTGAGGCTTGTTCCGAGAGCTCTGCCACACATGATGGCTCAGACCTCGAACATTTATTTTATATAATGTATTACTTTTCTTCATATACTATCTATCGAACACCCATTCCAATTCAGATTACAGTTTTTTTTTCTTGGCAGTTTAACTTTACATAGCTTTATTTGAGAATTTGCAGAGTTTAGGACCACTTTAATCTGCCAATAGATCATTCTTTTTATTCCATTCGAAATTTCTATTACACTTCTTAACTATATGCATGTTTTCTGTACCTGTGTACTGTTAACCTATTAGATCAACGAATTATCTGGCAACAAAGGAAACAGACATGACATATAAAATCGATTTTTTATAAAAAAAAACTAAATACTGCTATAAATACAATGGTTTTGATCCCTTCTCTTTTTTTTTTCTCTCTCTCCCTCTCTTATTCACACTAAAGTCGCACTAATCCCCTTTTTTTTTCTTTAGATAACAACAACATAAAATGGCATTAAGATGGTACATTTCTATCGGTTCGTCATGGCTTCCATTAGATGATGTATCAGCTAGAAATGTAGAGTACTGTTGGTCAAGAAATCATTCGCAATATATCAATTCTGGTACGTTCCGAGGTCTTGTTTACGTTAATTTAGACAGAATGGTTTTAAACCACAATAGTATTGAATATAGTATCGCTAGGGTTTAGTCCCAAAAAAAAACTCTATATTATGTTCTGTATGAATTTTATGATCTATTATGTACTCCAACATCCAGCCAAACGCTTTTTTTATGACTCTCAAGCAAAAAATTCAGCAGCAGAAAATATATTTATGACTCTCTATATTGGCCTTACTGAAGCTTAAACACATGTATATATAAACCACATTGCACATATCAAAATACCCTCAAAAAAAAAAAATTAGAAAATTATATTTATAATACCCTAAAGAAACTGAAAAAGTTTTATTGCATATACTTAAAAAAAAAAAACCTTACAAAATTACTTTAAATACCCTCTAAAACATTGTAAAAAATCACAAAACTTAATAAATAATCGACACTTTTAATATAAACCAATCTCACGGTATAATTATCTTTATTTGTAATTCAATAATCCTTGGTATTTAAAACGTCATTGGATTATATTTTCTCTCTTCTTCATATTACTGTTTTGAATTTTAGATTTCGAATTTGGTTATTAAAACCATATTTGTAACTTTTCGATTTGTACAACGTGACTCCCCAAATAAGTATAATCTATTTTAAGGGCGCCGAAAAAACTTCACGCTTCGAGAAACTTTTTTTTTCGCGCCCAAATTAAAAGAGGCACCATTAAGCCAATATTTAATGACACAGCCATATACAAACAATGGGAAGAATCATATATATATAGCGAGCATTGTCATATTTATTTTATTTTTACAACAAACACTTTATCTCCAATCACCACTTTAAAAAAATAAAAAATGGCTGCTCAATGGGTTTATGCTAACGGGTCTACCTGGGTTACTTTAGATCGTAATGCTCAATTTCAAATAGAAACCTTATGGACTAGAGATGCTTCAAGTTGGATTGCTAGTGACTCTTTCCGTGGTCCGGTCTATGTTGATACAAGTGAAATGGTGCTCATGTTTGCAGGTCTTTCATATGTTATTGCCCGTAGAAATAGTTAAATAATATCTACAAGATTTAAACTTTTGTTTATGTACATTTGTATTCCCGACTTCATTTGTTTTCCCTCTCACGTAATCAGCGTGAAATTCTCTTTCTGGTACCTTTCAGTTTACTTTCTTTCTTCTTCACTTTATAAATATCCGTAGTTTAAATACATAGAGAAATAAAATGCATAATTTTATTTTATTTATTCTCGATAACATATAAGTATTATTGATTTTTTCAAAAGTTTTCAATAGGGCAATGATGTTCTTAATAAAAGTACAAGATTGAATGAAGCATCCAAAAAAAAAAATAAGCAAAAATGTCACCAAACAAGTGTAGAACAAGTGTAGATCACGCGAGTAAAAGCGACGTATTTTATTAGCCCAACGCGTATTTATTTATCTTTTTTTTTTTTTTTTTTTAGAATAGATAAATCTCTTTTTTCTTCTTCTTTTACGATGCGTAATGCCACCAGTAAGTATTATATATTTATATGTGTATTTTTTGAGGGAGCGTATATCTTATTATTATGCATCTTATTTTCTAGCAGTTTTTTTTTCTTTATATCCGTACAAAAGGACACGGTTCTGCCTAAAGCGACTGTCAGACATAAGCTAGTACAAGACCATGAAATCCGCCAAATTATTATGGGCTCCACTTATACAGGTATCCTCAAAAATACCACAGATTTGCTTTTTATCTTATTCTAGTCCACGTATTTTTTTTCTATATTAATCCTTTTTAGTAAATATTAGTGATGATGCCGATGGTTCTGATAAAAATGTCAGCTCAGATACAGACGAAGAAGAAGAAATAGAACAAGTATCCCAAGCGCAGATTCTACCGAAGAGCTCGCAACTGCCAAGCCTAATAAAAACTCAAGATTATCTCGTTTCTGCTAATGCAAATGATGTTATTAACTTGGAGAGTATTGACAACAAGTACATACTAAATAATGGCCATGGTATTTCAACTTCTTTTTTAAGAAGAAGAAATGAATTAATTGAAAATTGTACAGACTGTAACGTTTTATCAAAACCTGACGAGGAACTTTCGTTAAATAGTATTATACTTTTAGATGATGATGACAAATCTTAGGCCGACATTATTCATCAGTTTTCAAAGGTACATTTGAAAAAAAAAAGTGCTCTAAACTTAATAATTAATATATTTTACATAGTTGATTGTAGAACGAGAGTTTACTGAAGCAGAACCTAAAGTAAATGAATCTTGTTTACCCGTCCATATCAAATACATCTTGTACTCTTTGTAAGTATCAATATTTATTAAATTGTTATTGTTGTATTTATTTATTTATCTACCTATCTCAGAAAACAAACATATCGCAAGGGTTACTGAATTAAAACTGCAAACGAGAACACAGCTATCAAAGATGGTATTTTATCATTTTTGGATCAACACTTTTCAAATAGCAAAAGATAAATGACATTTGGTGCAAATAAAGAAACTATCGAGTCTAAAAAGAGATTAACTGATATTGATCCCTCCTTGGGTAAGCATGTTCGAAAAGGAGACTTTTCTATTGTAGCAAACCACTACCAACACTTGGTGTTCGCTCTTGAATCTAAATCTGAGCATAGTAAAAGACAATCCAAAGAAGACGTGATAAAGAAGGCTCGCAACACGCAAGAAGAAAATTACAATTTGAGTAATTCCGATATCTTCTTATAATATACTACAATATATCAAAATAAAATCAATGCTTCAAAAACTAAACATCCCACAGTTGCTTTAATAACTAATAGCTGTGTATTTTCGATACATTCTTTTATAAGATATAAAAAAATAAAGTAAGTCGTGACCTTATTGTTTCAGGAAATTTATCTTTGTTGTTGCGTTTACTATTGGTGCACAATCGAAGAAGTTATTGACTTCCCTGTATTAACTGACCGAGATGATGTTACAAAAAGGGTAAAAGAAATAAATGTTATTCGGCTTTTATAAAATGTAACATAAAGAAAGCTTTGTTGTGTAATGACGTCGTAAAAAAACACCAGGGTTTTTTTGTATCACATCAAGGTTATAAATATACCGTTTTTTTATAAAAATAAAATAAATTTGTTAATTGGCATAGAGCATATATGTTAATAAACACTATAGTTGAAGGTAAACATTTTGCATCTCCCGGATTTACTAAACAACCTAAAACCCTGGGGGTGGGGGAAGTAATTGGCTGGATGTGCATACCTATGAAGTAAACAAAGCGCCTTTAATTAACTGAAGCCTTACATGCAAATGTTATGTATAAAATGAACTTGAGCCTAGAAGTATTTTTATATCCAATCAGGAGTATGTTTATGCATTGAAATATAAAAAGGGATGTGGCTAGAAAACGGGTTGTACACATCCAATATTTTAATGTGCGAAAAAAAAAAGAGACTCGGGTGGCGTCTGCTTTATTGTGTATTCAAGCCAGAAATCTACAAAGTACCTAAACATAGAAGAATGTGGCGCCTCCCACAGACTTTAAAAAAGGAACTTTTGTACTTTATCATACAGATCGCCTTCGTCTATTTCATGTTTAAGAATAGATTGACATTTATGTGTCAATTAATATAAAAAGGATTTTGATTTTTCTAAACATCCCCCTTTCATATACTTCTAGCCCTGGATAAATCTAAACTATTATACTTTTTTTATTTACGCTTTAAAAAAATCCTTATCACAACATGACTGCTATACAATGGGTTTATGCTAATGGTTGTACTTGGGTAACGCTCGATTCATCTGCGCAACAAGATATTGAGAGTCTATGGGAATACAATGCCTCCAGCTGGATTAAAAGCAGATCATTTCGTAGCGCGGTGTATGTTGATATTTCTCAAATGACCCTTATGTGCGAGGGCATGTCGTACAGTATCGCTCGTCGTAGAAAATGAAGACAATAGCGAATACCTCCCCTCTTAGACTACCAAAATTAAACTATTATACTATACATTTTTTTACTGTTATTTTACAGAAACATACCAATATACCTTTATAACTCCCCTTTTATGCTTTTAACTATATGCCCTACAATTATGCTCCTTTACGCTTTACTCTTTAAATAATAAATTATACATGATGCTTCTGAAAAAAAAATTCATAGTCCTTTTTACTTTACTTTAAACGTATAACTGATACAACAAATTACTTTATTTAGAGTTTATATTTTTTCTATTATCACCGTGTTAGGTAGCACTTGTATTTCTAGTATTCGTACAAGATCTTGCGCGAGTTCAATTTTTTAAAAAAAAACGTATAAGATTACTGTAACAATATACCTAAATGCCATCATATTAATCATTGTGGGGCTAAAGTAAAATGAGCTTCCGATCTGACTTAATTCTAAGTTCTAAACTACATATATGGTATTACCGAATCGGCGATGAGGAGTTCAAAGACACAATTCAATAATGATTTATATATTTCCCGGTAACTCTACATTAAAAAAAAAGCGTCAGCTGTTCTTTAGCCGTAATACGTTGCATTTAAGTTTGATAAGTACAGATTATCTGTATTTAGCAATCGTCAATTTGGGATTATCGTTTTCGGCCCACTAAAACTGTTATTTATTTATTTTTCTCATTTAGATATTTCATTATTAATTTCTTTATCTAGTTTGGTAAAGAGTAAAAAGTAAATCTATTCACGCCATTGCAAATAAATATAAAACGCGTGCATATATGTGTATATGTAATTTTCGAAACAAATTATTTAAAGATTAGAATGGCATGTTTTTTTTTCAAAAAAAAAAAAGATCATCGCAGCAATTCGGTGCACTTCATGCAATAAATTGCGCCTTTCAATATAATTTGATTATACTCTATACATCGATGAATATATGTATATGTCTTTATGAAAGTAGAAAATTTCTTCATCAACATCTTTAAATACGGTGTCACAAGGCTTGGGCTCTAAAATGTTCTACAAGTCTTAATCACAAGATTAATTGGCTAAGCTAGTAAATTCTATTACCTTTGAGCACACTTGTTTTTTTTATTTTCAGTATAAAAGAATAAAATTTCAATTGATTTTTACCTTTTTTTTTTTTAAGCTTTTTTTTTAAAAAAAAAACCAAGAAAATAACTGCTTAATATCATGACTTGGGTAATTGCTGCAAGAGGAGCTTGGTCTGAACTGGATCAATTGTCTCAGTTGGATATTGAACGTCTTTGGAACCGTAATAGTTCCGCTTATATGACCTGCAGTTTCTTGGAAGGTACTGCTTACTTTGACATTCTTACAATGTCACTCATCTTTGATGGAACTTCTTATACTGTTGCTCGCGTCTGACCATGGCTTTTTTCTGCAAAGGAATAATAGTGTCCATGTATTTTTATCATTGTGTTTTTATTTTTATTTGGTTACTATAGCACATAAATTTTTCTTTTTTCGAATAAACAAGAACATTCTTTTAAATCCAAGTTTATAGATAAAAAAAATGGGATTTGCAGAAACCAAAACTGGTATTCTTGTTTTAATATTTAGAACAAATATGCATGCATGCCTAAATAGAATTGAAGGTTCTATTTTTACTTTTTGTTGTAATTATCACTGAATCGATAAATATAGCGCACTTTAAAAAAATACAATAAAAAAAGGGTTGTGACAAAACCCTAACGTTTATTTCATCTCTCTCCTGCCACGAAAATTGTAAATTCTCTATTAGAATACAATACGAAATTATTTACATCCTCTCTCCGCGTTTCCCCTACAAACTATAATTTTTTTTCCATATTATTAGATTTATTCTTTTTTTTTATGCGAAAATCAAGCAGGGGAAAGGTTTTACACTATTAGATTTGGCTTATCATAAAAAAAATCCCTTTTCATAGCCCATTCTGCATCATTTATAATTAGTAAAACTCGAACATACGTTTTTTAACTTTGATTAAAGATCCACGCGATTTATTGCTTTATAAGGCACTGAAAATCATTGATACCTACAAAAATATAAGGTTTTAGGCTGAATAGATTTGCTTTTGCCTTAGTAATTTAACGAAGTGTCTGTATCAATTGTAACAATCAATCCTTTTTTTTCCATATAAATTATGCATATAATTATTGAAAGTGGCAATAATAGTACATTTGAAAATAAAATATTTGAAGAAAAATGTATTTTGTTTTTCTTTATTGGTATAATGATTGTTTTTATTTTCTTTATTGCATGACTTGTTTTTTAGGCGAAGTTTTTAGGCGCAATTCCAAGTTTAAACTACGTAGTATTACTCGACCCAACGACTGGGATCTCGCGTTACATAAAGGAGGGGTTTCATAAAAGACTGCTAATTTACAAGAGCAGAAAAAAGAATTAATGACTGCGTTAGTTAGAACCCACACAACATAAATTTATTTGACAAGTAAACAACTCAGTAAATACCCATCGTTTACCAATTGCTTTGAAAGAGAGATCACGCTTGATATAAGAATACATCTGACTACTACTTCAGTATCCGTCAGGTTTTAATGCGCCTCATATTCTAGAATGGCAAGATGACGCGACAAACTCAAAAGTACCGTAAGAATAGAATCGTATAATTCAAGGTATTGTTGCACTACATGTTCACACAGCCACGCGGCAAGCTATGTTTCGCGCCTCTTTAACTGGCTTGTACCCTTTTTTTTAAAAAAAAAATCGAAACTTTGATTGGATGTATATTCTCTATGATCCACTTACCTAATCGATCATTATTTAAAAAAAAACGGTAGTATCAAGATCTTGAAATAGCTGTCTTTCTCGATATAGGTTATGTGTGTTTCAAAGAGAGAGAAGTCTGGATTTAATGGACACCCTGACGAGGCAATGTAATTCGATTCTTGCACAACACAACCGCAGTGCAAAAATTTACTTGATAAAGCATAGCTAGGTATCCAAAATTAAATATGTTAATGATTGGTTTGAACAAGTATAGTATCTCTTAATTGACTACGCACGGATCGGAATGCTGAGAGATTAGTAACGGTTTGAATTGATTATTAATACCTTTTTTTGGGTACAGGGTATACGCCCTCCAACTAGCCACACCCACACAACTATATGATAGAATGCTAAAAATAAATATGAGATTTACATGCTCGCCATTTCGTGAGATACAAAAATTTATGCTACGTTACACGCTTCAATATTTTTTTTATACAGTGTTTACAAACTAAATTACATATTTAATAACCCCCCCCCCCGGTATTTTCTTTCAATGAATTTTATTTTATACATGTAAAAAAAAAAAGATGTATACAATTCTAATTCTAATATAAAAAAAACTTGTTTGAGGCGTAAAAATCCATATCCCCCAGGTGACTGCAATGAATTAACTTTATTATTTCCTTTTATTGTGGGTTATATGTGGTACAAAAGGGCTCAAATATATCAAATTAACACTGCGGAGTGATCAAAGACTGTGGAAAGAACAATAGGTCTCCCAACTAAGCAATCCAGTTACTTTAAAAAGAAACCTGTAATTTTTATTAAAAATAGATGGAAGAGAGCAAACTGTAAATCTGTCAAGTATAAATAGAGAAGAGACTCCCCCTTACATTTATTTTAATTAACTAATACAAGTCTCAATTTAACTTACTCTCTTAAATACAAAGTCTCAATTAAACAATCAATTATATAAAACAATGGGTTCTGTTCAATGGGTTTACGCTAACGGCTCTGCTTGGGTCGCTCTTGATACGGCAGCACAAAAACATATTGAAAGTTTATGGTGCCATAATGCTTCCAGCTGGATTCAATGCCAACTGTTCCATAGCCCTGTCTATGTAGATATTGATCAAATGTCTCTTATTTGCAACGGAATGGCTTACACTATTGCTCGTCGTAGAGCATAATCGATTTGGGTTTAATAACTCAAAATGTATATTATTATTTTTGTATATACATCAGTATAGCATATGTATTTTCAAATCTCACCCCCTTTAAACTTCTCCCCGTACATAATATATATTACCCAATAATATTTTGATAATGTTATTAAATACATTGTATAGAATACAAGATCCCATTTTTTTTTTTTTTTTTTTGTACACGTATATATTTTCTAAATAAAGCCTTCTACTTTTTATTTAATTTAGTGATATGCGTAGTTTTTTTCTGCATCATTAAACCAATCATCTCACGTGAAAGGTTTATAAATACCATCTTCTGTAAAAAAAAAAAAAAAGACAAAGATACTGTACAAGAAAAATTTAATTATACTCTAAATCCAGCGAGATGTTATTGTTATTGCCTTTAAATATGTATCTTTTTTTTTCTTTTTCTTTTTTTTACTTGTAATAATAAATATAATTTTTATTATTCAATATAAAAAGGAGGCCCGGGTTTTTTCTCTCTCTCTCTAAAAAAAACATTATTCTATATCAAACTAAAATATGGAAACGATACCAAACAGTACGTATATATTTTTTATTTTTTTGTAAAATACAATTTACTTTTTTTATTTAACTGTTATAATAGACGCATGCTCTATTTGCAGAAGAGCATTTCCAAATGATGGCGAAGCTGAAGAGCACAGAGCTCGATACCCTAATTGTCTGGTGATAAACAGGGGCACCAGAGCCAACGTACCTGCATCAGAACCACCCGTAGCAAATCAACCTGAAACTAGTCAAACCACCAGAGTTGGCACACGCATAAGAACTGCAGCCGCAATTATTACACCAGTAGTTAATCCACCTGGCGGTAACCCACCTGGAGGTAATGCACCGCCGGGAGGTAACAACGTGCCCAGAGACGGACAACCAAGAAACCCTGACACATTAGGTCGCCCTAAAGAAGGACCGCGTGCTGAACGTGCTGGTGAAGTAGCCGCTGCGGCTCCTATAGAGATTGAAGGTTACTCGTTAAACTACATTACTATTCCACCCAACTTTTTCGAAATGCTTGAAACTGAAATTGTGCCACGAGGTGAAAGAAGTCCTGCCATTACCAACTTTGCGCGAACCATCACACACAACCAGAATTATCGTATGAAGAAGCTTAAAGGGCTTTTGGCCCTTTTGACAGCTATTTCATTGGACGGTTCGTACCTTTTCATTCGATTATGTAGTATTCTTAGTTTATTGTTCGCTTTTGCTAACTGCTGTTTGGGATTTTATACTCCAGATGTAAATTATTTTATTGTGCGCATTACAGAGCGAAATTCTTTTTAATATATATTTCTTTCTCTTTTTTTTAAAGACAATTAAATAAACTACAGTAAACTTTTTTTGTTTGTAACTGAATTATTACGCTTGTGTAACTTTTTTTTCAAGCAGTGATTGGCTCCAGATCACTTTTTGAAGAAACTAGGCCAATAGATGTGTACGCTTATATATTTAGCCACCTATCAAACAGCATCGAATGAACACGAAGAGAATATTTTATTTATTTATTTATTTATTTACGGTGTGACTATTTTCAGAGGTGGTATTACTTCTTGGGATAAAAGACAGCACCACGACAATTACCAGGTCGAAGGACATTTGTAATTTCATAGTTCTTACGACCACGAACATAAAAATTGAGTGAGACTTCAGATAATTGATTACCGAGACAATCAAGTTTTACATTTGCGTTATAAGCAGCCTTGAATGCATCTCGTATTGTTTGTACATTATAGTAACGTCCAGGTGAAACACCGTTTAAACTATTAAAACAAACAAATCAATACCAACACTTTTTTAATTACTCTATATATTTTTTTTTTACTTTAATGCACCAAAAAGATCAAACTTATCACGAAGATCAAGTACTTGCTAATATTTACGCCATAAGTATAAGAAAAGAACAATAAAAAAAATATTTTTCGTATGTGTATATACCTCAAAGTATTCTATAACATCTTGATACTTTTTATAAGTTGGGCCATAACAAGTTGGACGGAGTGTACTTACACACGTGCCATGCTTGGTCCATTCATGTGACCAAAACCTAACGACGACGGGAAAATCAGGACCAGTGAAATTAAAGAGATAACGCAGGAATTAACTAAAAAAAAACGTACCAATTGTTATCACCTTTGTTACTTGGCCAGAATGTATTCATGCGGCTATAAATGGTAGAGTTCATACTACGAACAATACTTGCTACTTGGTTAGTGTTTCTACTATTGTCACAACCACGACTAGGTGCCATACGACCCGAACTAAAAAAATTATATTTAACATGTTGAAACATAAACCTTTTTTTCTCTCTTTATCTTTTTACCAAGTATCGGGCCATAAACCGTGAATAGTAAATTCATCGTTAGGACCATAACCAGGAGTCCATTGAAGAGCAAGTACAACTAAACCATACTTTGGTGAGCAACAAGAATCAACAGCACCGGACCAGTGACACGATAGCGTAGAAGCTACGGATTTATTTCTTTATTTTAACTAAACCGATAATCACGATACACATATATAAAAAAACTTACGGCTACAATATTCAGGTACAGTTAACAAGTCTGTTGGTTGATTTGCATTTATAAACTGTTGCGTAGAAGATAATCCTACAAGGGCGAGTAAAGGAACAAAGAGTTTCATTATTTTACAAAGAAAAAAAAACGGCTTAACGAAAAAAAAAAAAAAGAAAAAAAAAGGAACAAAGTCTATCAATCAGCTGGTTATTTATGTCATGAAAATGTTTCATAAATGAGGGGTGTCTGTAGTGAGACTATCTTTATTTCTTTTCTTTTTAAAAAAAAAAAAAAAGTGTAATGTATTATTTCTATTTACAAATTATGAAAGGGACTTTTTTGTTTATAAATCATTTTTGTTCGACTTCTTTCGTGGTATCTTTTCTTCTCTTGACGATGATCACCTTCTTTTTAAGATTGGCAGATGACTTTTGTTTCTCTTCATCTTCTAAAAACGCAGATCTATCGTTTTGATCGTAAGCTGGACAGGGTAATAAAGTTGGTCCAGCCACTGTAAGAACAGCTCCAACCGCAACAGCTACAAATAAATTGGAGGTAATTTGTTGCTTTTGAGAGTGATTAAGGTGTCGAACTTTTGTCCACATTTTTGTTTCCGCCAATTCGCTAATGTAAGTATTGAATTGTTGAAAAAGGATGACTTTTTTTTCCTAGCGAAAAAACAAAAGGATTGGAAGGTGTGTTTTATTGTTTTCTTTTTTTTTTTTCTTCCGTCAATTAAAAGTCCTTCCCTGCTTCTTTTAAAGAAAATATCGGATGTTCAACATTGTTGATGACGGAAGCTTTTCTTTTTTCGCTTGTTTTACAAAAAAGTCTGTGCGAATACATCGACCTTGAAACTATCTGGTTTTGGTGTAATACAATATAAAAAAACCCCTCACCTTTTACATTAATATAACGACAAGAAAGAAAAGAATTTAATAAACTTTTTTTATAACTGAATTAAAACCTCCTTTTTGCTAACGAAAAAAACAAGTGACTGGCGATAAACGGAATTCGTGAATCAGAACTTGCCGTATCACTAAAAGACCCAACGCTCTATAGAAAAGGAGAAAAAAATATACATGCCATTACGTTATCCTCCTGAGCATGTATACTCCTACATACATACAACATTAACGAAACTTCATTATATTTTATATTCTCCTAGTTATATAGATTATAGTATACCTTGCCTCTTTTTTTTTCTTTAAGAAACCACTTGAGCACACTAATGTAATAGAAAGGTGACATATCCTCGGACAATTTGCACGCATGTTATTACAATCATGTTGTCATTTTACAGCTATTAAGTACATACACTTTTATAACCTCTATGACATAGTACATCTGTTGTAGTAGCATAAATTAAAAAGCGTCATCTAGATTTGCCACGGTAAAATATCGTATTTTACGAACACTGTATATAATACCTATTCGCCAGCTAAAAGAAAAAGGAGAGATGTAACAAACAGGGAGGTAAAAAAGATATATGTATAATGGCCAGTATAAATATTTATTGTACGATCAAACAAATATACACATATTAAAAAAGATCATCTTTCTTTTTAATTTAAAGAAATGAGAGCATTTCTTAACAAGTACCTACACACAAAAGAATTGTAATTCTAGTTTATAACATGACTTTTTGCAGAAAAGACAAAATACGTACTTTTAATGACTTGATTCAGAGTAAAAAAGAACGTCGCATGAATAGACAATTCCTGCTATATCGTTTTCTTGTCGCTCCCAGCACCCCTTATATTAGCCTTCTAAACAAACATTCGAATTTCAGGAATCCTCCCTAACTTCTATAAATATATTTTCCTGGACCTTTTCTGCGTTCTTCTTTATTTACTTTATTTTTTCATCATCCTAATGTTATTTAATAGACTTTCTGCAAGTGCTTTACTGGTCGCCGCTACCTGTTTTCAATTATCAGAGGCTGCTGCCACTAGATCAAATAGAGACCCTCTTAGCGCTTGCGCTTCGACAAACCCTCAGTCTGACAAAATCAAGGAAGCATTTGTGTTTGCTTACAATGCCTATAAGAAATATGCTTGGGGTCACGATGAACTTTTGCCATTATCAAAATCCTATTCTGACTCGAGGTAAAACATTTTATACAACTACAATTTTTGTTTCATATACATATATACTGACAATATTTATTTTAGAAATGGGTGGGGAGGTTTGTCTATACTAATACTAGTCTTTACATGTATAAAAACTAACCATTTTTTTAAATAAAAAAATTAGCCAGTATTGTAGATGGGTTAGATACAATGCTTATTATGGGTCTGGAAACAGAGTACCAAGAAGCATTAGAGTTCATTGAAAACATCGATTTCAGTTTTTCCAATACAACATCCAAAGGATTTGAAACCAATATTCGATACCTCGGTGGTTTACTTGCTGCAAACGATTTACGGCCCAACAAAATGCTAGTGAAGAAAGCGGTTGAAGTAGCTGAATATACTCTTATCCCGTTATTTGTTCAAACCACCTCGTTAGGTTCTGATCTTATGGTTCCTTTAACTTATATGAACTTTAAAACGTAAATATATTGTGTTGATTTTTTCTTCTTCTAAGAAACTGCTAAAAAAAAAGTTGTTTATAGTGATCGACCTGAATCTGGTAGAACAATTAATCTCGCTGAATTCGGAACTTATACTATGGAATTCACTCGTTTATCTCAAGTTACCGGCGACCCTAAATACGAACGATTAGCCAACGATCTTGTAAATGCTGCTATTCAACATCCTACTCGTATGCCCGGTCTTTTCCCAACCAGTTGGACCATAAATCCATTTGCTCCCGTCGACGCTAGTAAAAGAAAAATAAGTTTAACCCTATAAACAATATATACTTATGTATTTAATCACTAGGTACAATTACAATTGCAGGAGGTGGTGATAGTTTCTACGAATACTTGATCAAGAATTACATCTTACAGACAGATAAGAATGAAGATCATAAACTCACTTGGCAAAACTCGGTTGAAAGTATTGAAGAGTACATGTTGTCTCCTACTTCACAAAACCCTGATATCAAATATGTTGCCATGATTGGAAATAATTCCGTTTATTATACATCACAAGAACTAGTAAGGAATTATTTATATTTATATGTAGAAGTTGTTTATTTATATAAATTATTTTAGATCTGTTACTGGCCAGGTAACATTTTACTGGGTATCACTCAAATCACTGATGAAGCGAAAAGAACGAAGTACCGCAAGTTTGCTGATACCTTTTATGATTCTTGTATTGAAGCTTGGGTAAAGACCGAAACTTCCATCGCGCCAGAAACCTGGAACTGGATTCCACAAGACGACGCGTTAGAAACAAAGTTGAACGGCTTATTCGAAAATAGTTTGAAATCTAGTAAGACACCAAAGAAAAGTCATCAAAAGAGAGTAGGAGCTTCGAACAAGAAAACAGTCAATCGCTCCTTCTATGTCGGTAACTCCATTTACGATTTAAGACCAGGTAACAAAAAAAGAACTCCATTAGATATAGTTACGTGTACTAAACATATATATAATAGAAACTTTCGAGAGTATATTTTATTACTATCGTTTACTTGGAGATACAAAGTACCAGAATATGGCAGAAGAATTGTTTGACAGTATCAACAAGTTAATTCGTACTGATGCAGGATTTACTCGATTAAGAAATGTCGATAAACGACCAGTAACGCTAGAAAACTTCCAAGAAAGGTATATAAAACACGCACACACAAAATGCATTTTTTTTTTTTTTACTTTAATGCTGACTTTTCAATCTAGTTTCTTTTTCGCAGAAACCCTTAAATATCTCTATCTTACATTTACAGACAAGGACTGCATTTCTTTAAATGACTATGTATTCAACACAGAAGCACATCCATTTACTTTACCTGAACCTATTGCTTATCAATCTTAACATACCCTCTCTCCCCCTTTTATAGCAAAAAAAAACACTCTTTTTTTGTGTGTTTGTGTGTGAGTTTTTTTAATATGGTACATTGATAATAAACGTAATTTTTCTTCTTTTGATTTTAATGATAAAAAAAGTAAAACGAAAAGGTCTAGTATATAGTGGGTTGCCTGAGGTAAAAAAAAAATCGAATTCGTCTATTTACCCAACTTCTTTCTTAAAGCACGAGTTCTCTTCATCAACTTCTTGTGCTTATGCTTGTTCATCTTCAAACGACGCTTTCTAAGTACACTAGTTAACTCGAGTTCTTCAACTACCTTGTTGACGGGTGGTGTAGTCATGTTGGGTTGTGGAACGCTAGGAGCGTTGAAAGGGCGAAGACGAGAAATATATTGAGACACACTAGCGGTGGATGCAGTTTCTTTTAAAGCTACATTCAAAAATAATAATAGTAGGTTAGGTCATTTATCCCAGCAACAACAACAAAAACAGTGTGCGTCCGAAATATTTACGAGTATATTGAAGAATAGCCTTGTCAAGCATAAACTTATCAGTGGTTTGGAACATGGAAGAAGTAGAAGCGAAACGCTTTGTTGTTAATTGACATGTACGTGTCGTGGCCGTTAATAAACGTCCAAATAATTGTGCTGTCAACATGATTATGTGTATTTAAAAAAAAAAAAAAAAAAAGTAAGTATGGCCCCCCTTTTGAGGGGATCTCTTTTTCCATTCTGGTTAAATTATTCAGTGTGGCAAAGCCACCCTTTCCCTGGGTCCCCCCCTCCACATTTTAACGTTTTATTTCCGGACCGAACATGTTCGGTTCGCAGTTTGCAAATCGCCAATTTTTTTTTTGAGAAACAAAATTTGTTGGCAATAAGGTCCATTTGCAGTGCATAGTGTAAGGTCCTCCTTTTTCGTTGCAATCTCCATAGCCATGGTATGTTTTTGAAATAGATTAAATAATAAGAGGATTCAAACAAATCAATAAAAAAAGAATGAAATAAAAAAAAAGAGGACTAGATGGATGGATTTTTTTTTGCATCAAAAGAAATACTAACTCAATTTTTTATTATTTTACTTGTAGTCTCTCGTCGTCCCCGAAAGAAACCATGTATGAGAAACAAAAAAAAAAACACAGCATCACAAAAATACTAACATCATTCCCAAAAAAAAAACTTATAGTTCCAGCACATTATTCGTCTTCTCAACACTAACGTTGACGGTCGTGTCAAGATTCAAATTGCCTTGACTTCCGTTAAGGGTGTTGGTCGTCGTTTTGCCAACATTGCCTGTAAGAAGGCTGATATTGATCTCAACAAGAGAGCTGGTGAGCTTTCCTCCGAAGAGTTGGAACGTATTGTCACCATTCTCCAAAACCCCGCTCAATACAAGATCCCTAACTGGTTCCTTAACAGACAAAAGGATATTGTTGACGGTAAGTCTTCTCAAGTCATCTCTAACGTTCTTGACACCAAGTACCGTGATGATCTTGAACGTTTGAAGAAGATCCGTGCTCATCGTGGTCTCCGTCATTACTGGGGTATCCGTGTTCGTGGTCAACACACCAAGACTACCGGTCGTCGTGGACGTGTCGTCGGTGTCTCCAAGAAGAAGTAGTAAGTATTGGTTTTTAAATTTTGCGGGGAAAAAGGGGTGTAATGAAAATATATACGAGATATGTATACTAATGCAACTTCTTTAATAGAACGTCTTCTTTGGCTGAACGACATACGTTTTTTGATTTTGAATATTTGCTATGGACCTTTATTTTTTTTACTGTAAAAAAGAAAGGACTTTTTTTATATGCATTTTTTAAATAAAAAAAATATTATAAAACATAAAAAAAAACTTTTTTTATTTTTATTCTTTATGAAATAATCTTATTAATGTTTGTATTAGCAAACTCCCAATAAGCATCTTGTTTAGCCTGATCTAAAGCATCTTTTGAGGGTTCAGTAGCTACTCTCTTTTGATAGTGTTCGCCATTTTTGATTTCATCGCTTGTAATATAATAAATATAATCATCAGTCGATTCGTCTTCGCTCACAGCAAAACTAAATCTAGACAAGATATACTTCATCACAAACTTCAACATAAAGGATGATTTACGAGCCAATTCGGTAGTAGGAACAAATCCAGGGCAAAACGCAATCACTGCAATATCCTTTGGTACCTTGTTTGATAAACAATAAGTATCCCACACCACTGCCAATTTGGAAATCTTGTAATATTTCATCATATTCCATTCAGTTGCACCTTCACCACCAACTAAATCTTTCATTTCAACACTATCGGGAATACGAGCTGCTTCAGAACTATCGCCACCTTTATTCTTACTATCATGAAGCGACGAACCAACAAAGATAATACGCTTCTTGGGACTTTGACTCTTTTCGATAAAAGGCAACAATAATTGGTTTAAATACAAGGGGGCCACTGCGTTCATAAATACAACTTGTTCAACACTATCATTCACTTTACCATAGCTTGCTTGGTTACCACCAGCGTTATGAAGAATAACATCAATACAGGGCAAATTGAATGTTTCTAAAGTTTCAACTGCTTTCTTTACACTAGCAAGATCTAACAGGTCCATAACAAGTTCATGGAGATTAGATTTAGAAAGAGGGGAATCTTTCAAGATTATCTTTTTAGCATCGTCTAACGAAGTTTGAGAACGACCTGTAATAATAACAGTGTGACCTAAATCAATACATTTTTTAGCTGTGAGTCTACCCAGACCGCTTGTTGCGCCAGTAATTAAAATAATAGACATATTTTCTTCTTTTTATGAACAAAACAAAAAAGTAAACAAAAACAAAAAAGAATTTATTTTTTTAAACTTATATAATCTAAGTATATTTTAACTTTCTTGGTTGTACGAGTGGAAGTTTGAGTAATGCAATAAAGGTTTTACAAACAATTACTATAAACCCAATGAGTCCACCCAGGGCAGCTAGATTGATATCCCAATTGGACGCTTGAAACATTGCCATGTTCTCCACGACTTCTCTGCGGTACCATATATTATTACGATCACGCACTGAATGTAACACTTCTTCAATCATGTCTGCTGCATGATATTTCTTTCGACTTTTTAATTGAACTAAAGCTTGCATACTTTCCATATTCAACTTGAACTTTCCGTCTTTATCCAGTAAGATTCGTTGCATCTTTTCCATCGTGCCTGTTAAATCGTGAGCTTTTCTATCCAAACTTAGCCCTATCCCTGCTTCTTGCATGCTGTATGCGTTGGCTGGCTGATCACTGGTAAACGGATGCAGCAATAAAGGCACGCCATTAAATAACGACTCATGGATCGAACTAGCCCCACCATGGCTTACAAATAACTTACAATGAGCATGATTTAAAATAGCGAATTGTGGTGACCAAGCTTCGAACCGCAAATTAGGATCACGGTCACCACGAAACAAGTCCTCGACTATATAAATACTTCCAGAACGTGTTTGTATTTGCTTTGGTAAATCGGATTGTTGTCGTGACTTTAAAGAAAATGACCAGATGAATCCGTCCAAAATATTTGCTTCGTATGCTTCTAATAAACTGGTTAAAAGTACTTTGAATTCTTTACCGCTGGGTGAATACATTTGTCCAAACGCGATATAAACAACGTTCAAGTGTTGGTCCAGGAACTGTTTCATGTTTTCTGGTAACGAAGTGTACGTGCTACCAATAATTGGTCCTACGTACTCTACAAATGGTCCCACTGGTCTTGGACTTTCCATGCCCCAGAATCCATTAATCATTTTAATCACCCCTGAATGTCTCTCTAATGGTCCAAACCCTTTAATAATCCCTGTTTTGGCTCGCATCTCTTTTATAGTTTTTGCTACGGGGTGAAACCTGTACAGAAACGCTGGTAACGCAATAAACCGATTATAAAATCTTTGTGTGAAACTTAAATCTCTAGAAGTCGGTGGTCCATCAGTGAAAAAAGAAGTAATAAAAGGTGCTTTTGTGTCTGTAAACAGTAAAATCTTAGTATGACAAAAAAAAAAACGCATTAAAATATAAAATTTACCTTCTGAAAGACTCATTGTCATATGTATAATCATTGGAATTTTCAATTGGTGAGCAGCATCAAAGCAAGGTAAAGACAATTGATCACAAATAACAATATCCGTCTTTGAAGATTCAAATAAATGATAATAGGCATAATAATCTCTTTGATACGTATCCTCAAGCAATGTTTGATAAGCTTTTGAGACCGACTTTGAAAAGATTTGTTCTACATCAAACATATCTCGAAATTCTACTGTGGATACATGCGGACCCATGGAAATCGTCTTGATCTCTGGTTGATAAGGTACACCAAATTTCACATTAGGATCTGTGGTTATAAAGGAAACATTGTGGCCTCGTTGTGCCAATACTTTTCCAATTTCAAGCGTCCAAGCTATATGGCTAATACCTCCCAAGGTGGCAGAAATATGAATTGTTTTGGCCCCAAAGTCTTTAATTTGAGGTACCAGATCTCCAAGTGAGGACGAGCTCAGCGCCAACAGGATAGATAGAACTAATAATACTTTTACCATGTGTATCTATAGAAAATAGAAAGATTAAAAAAAAAAAACTCACATGAAATACAGCCGTTTATATATACGGCAACCCCCTTTTTCATCCCGTAACTGTGTGGATCCGTACTATGGAACCGAAAATCCGATTTTATGCCATGTTTTTTTTATATATATATTAAAAACGATTTATCATCTTCACAAAGTTTATTCCTTTGTAAAGGTCTTGAAACGCAAAGTTGATTATTAAAAAAGAAAAAGAAAAAAATATTTTTGTTTTGTTTTATACATGTTGAATGCCAGTTTATTTTTAGTTTTTATGTGCACTACCAGCATATCTTTTTTTTTTTAAGAACATGTTGAAACGTTCATTTTTACAAATAAAAAAAAAGAGTTTTTTTTTTTTTTAGGGTGGGGTAAAGAGAATTTTTTTTCTCTCTAAATTAAATGATATACAGAAATGCAAAATGGAGAAATTAAAAGAGATTTTCCCGCTTTAATAACGGTAATGTTCAGGCTTGTAAGGACCTTCGGTAGGGATACCGAGGTATTCAGATTGAACATCAGAGAGAACAGTGAGCTCAACATCGAGCTTACCTAAATGAGAACGAGCAACTTCTTCATCCAACTTCTTGGGGAGAACGTGGACACCAATGGCCCATTGACCGGGTTGAGTCCAGAGAGCGATTTGAGCCAAAACTTGGTTAGAGAAAGAGTTGGACATAACGAAAGAAGGATGACCAGTGGCACAACCCAAGTTAACGAGACGACCTTCAGCGAGGAGGATAACGTGACGACCGTTCTTCATGGTGAAACGATCAACTTGAGGCTTAATGTTGGAGACAGAGGCAGCGTTGGTCTTCAACCATGCGACATCAATTTCGATATCGAAATGACCAATGTTACAAACAATAGCATCATCCTTCATGGCTTCGAAATGACGACCAACAATGATATCACGACAACCAGTGGTAGTGACAAAGATGTGAGCCTCAGGGACGGCCTTCTCCATGGTGGTAACTTCATAACCTTCCATGGAAGCTTGGAGAGCGTTGATAGGATCAACTTCAGTAACGATAACACGAGAACCGAAAGCACGGAGAGCAGCAGCACAACCCTTACCGACATCACCGTAACCAGCAACAACGGAAACCTTACCAGCAATCATAACATCAGTGGCACGCTTGATACCATCGACGAGAGATTCACGACAACCGTAGAGGTTATCGAACTTGGACTTGGTAACGGAATCGTTGACGTTAATAGCAGGGAGCTTGAGCTCACCGTTCTTGAACATCTTGTACAAGTTGTGGACACCAGTGGTGGTCTCTTCAGAGAGACCCTTGATACCAGGAAGCAAGTGAGGGTACTTTTCGTGAACAATGTTGGTCAAATCTCCACCATCATCCAAAATCATGTTAAGGGGTTGACCATCAGGGAACATGATGGTTTGCTCAATACACCAGACGAATTCTAATAAAATCAGAATAGAATATATTAAGAATCTATACTCTCCTTTTTTCTTTCTTTTTTTCTTATATATATATATAACTTACCCTCATCAGTCTCACCCTTCCAGGCGTAGACAGGAACACCGGAGGCAGCCATAGCAGCGGCAGCGTGATCTTGAGTAGAGAAAATGTTACAAGAAGACCAGGTAACCTCAGCACCAAGAGCAATCAAGGTACGGATGAGGATAGCGGTTTGGATAGTCATGTGCAAACAACCAGCAATTCTGGCACCCTTAAGAGGTTGAGTAGGACCGTACTTACGGGTGATCTCCATCAAACCGGGCATTTCATTCTCGCTATAAATATACATAGTATTATTAGTACAAGTGACTTTTAGATAAAAACTATTTATATATATCACTTACGCAATCTCGATTTCCTAATAGTGATTAAAATAAAAAATAAAATAAAAAAAGTTAGTTATAATGTTCCATGTCAAACTACTACTTGACGTTCAAAAAGTTATGAACCAGGGACAGAAAGATTTTTTACCTTCATACCGAAAGCGGCTATATTAGAGAAAAACTTTTAGTAAACACGTTCCATATTATATATACATATATATTTTTGACGTGTATGTATATAAAAAAGAAACTTACCAAGGGAGATATCAGCGACCTTATAGTTAGACATGATTATTTTTTTTAAAGAAAAAGAATTGATTCAAAAAGAAAAAGGGCCTAAAACTACGTGTTCCTGTGGGTCCTTTTATTTCTTTTTTTTTTTTTTTTTAGTTTGAAAATTTTTCTTCCTCCTTCCACCCAATGATAAGAAGAGATCTGAGGGATAGGCTGCAACTGGCTCCGCTTCATTCATTTGCCAGAAACCAAAAAAGCATAATCGCATCTATTTCGTCTTTTGTCCTCCATCTATAAACAGTGTAACTTTTACTATTTTTTTATATATGTTTTTTTTTCAGTTTTAACCACGAGACCTACTATAAATTATCAAAAACAAACTTTCTTGTCGTTTTGATTTTTGTTCTTTTTTTCTATTCATTGTAAGCAAATCATAAGCCTCTGTCCATGTCATAAAGAAAAGGACTGCTCTTTTTCCCCTTTTCCTTTACATCCGACAAGGGCCCAAAATCATGGAAAGTTTCTGCATAAAGCATTAAACAAAGAGAAGAAAAAAAAAACACTTGTAAATTATTAAGGATACAAACCATATCGTTTGTACATGCAGACATCCTCTAGACGTAAAAACAAAAAAGATGATGTGACTATTCGATCCTACCCAAAGCATGAAGAGAGAAAGCGCGGAAACTGAATGTACTTCACTTACTATAATAAGCTGGAACGGGTAACCTAGCACAAACTTCATTGATCTTTTTTTTTCATCGTGGTGGAATAAGACTGGACAGCATCACTATCACAATGCTTCTACTCCGCTTCTTATCCATAACAGTAGACATGCATTAAAAGAATATATTATATAAAAAAGTAGTTCATCTGGGACTTTTTTTGTTGTTATTGATTTGCTTACTGTAAGAGAAAATCCTTTCGTGTAGTCCCATCATACAGAAAGAATGTTTTTTTCAAGAATGATATTCCTTTTTGAAATAAAACCAATAGGTTTAATATTGTACCAATAATCAGGAACGCATAGATATTTGTACATCGTTGACGTTATATGACTTCATGCGATTTCGAACAAAAAAAACAGCTGAGTTTATGTCAGAGAAAAAAATGCAAATACAGGATTTTTTTTGGTACGACTTCAAAATAAATTTGGGACGAGTTATTTTTTTTGGTACCAGATCTTTTAGAAATTAACATGGACTACATAAATTTTATACCTCCAAGCGACTATTATATTGTTGATGATGAGTCAGAAGTACAAATGGAAGATGTGTCCTATCAATACGGCGACGTCGAAAAGATAATTGACTTTGATTCAGTTACTGAAATTCCCAACGTGAACTCAATCATGGAGATCGACACACTTACGAAAAACTAGAAAACTGTATCTATTGATGACGGTAAAATAAAGTACAAAAAGTACACGACCGAGTAAGTTCGTATGTTTATACAGATAATGTAGGGCGAAGGCACTACTGTACCTAAAGCGGTAGTACGTTGTAAGATTCCACGACAAAGTGCTTACGGGCTGCTCAAGGAGTTCAATGATAGCCTCTGTTTTAAATGCACTCAATCGTTTCTCTGAAGGCATTGTGCATCTTAATTGTATTATTGATAATAAGGAGAAGTTCAAGCATACAAATTGAATTGTACCATTTGTCTATTGGGAATCTGGAAACATTTGTTGGGACACAGAAGAATATAAAAGAGCAAGAGCACTTTGGGAAAGTACCTTGGTATATTCTGGCTTTGACTTTGAATATAGATTAGCCACTGTAAGTATGATCATTTTAACATAAAGGAAATAAATTATACTAATTGTTTACATTTCTAGCGCTTAAATTTTGCAATCCAACATGCTATTGAGTTAGGTGTTCCTAAAACAGTTGTAACTAAAGCAGACAAAGGAAAAACCATACATGGTCGTAAGAGAATGTCGATTGTACCTTCTAAATCCTTTTCTACTGGTAGTACCACTTCATCTTAAGATAAATTCGGTCTTGTCTTTCCTTATCCCCCCTCCAATTATTTACTATTACTATATATACACCTTTCTTATCTTATGGAAAACCATTATTTGTGCAGTGATTGCATTTAAAATTTAAGATTTTAGAAAAATAAAATTCAAGGCTTTTATCCTGCATTCAGTTTTTTAGTTTAATTGAAACTTCTAGTTGCCATTCAACTTGTTGGAAAGTGCCACGAGAACGTATGATGATGAATACTGTTAAAGAAACTGTGCGATAATGGATTTATTTAGGTGAGTGATAACTATTTTTTTATATACATATAATGATAAACTACTGTTAAGGAATATTATTTTTAAAAGGAGAAAAAAAATGTGGGTGTCGATATGGGGTAAATATAAACGAGTAGGCGACTAATGGGTGAAGAGATTATTCTTCAATAGAATCAGTGCTTCTCCTTCTTTTTTTCTTGCATCCTTCACTAGTAAAACTAGGAAGAATTGCTTTGCACTGGTTAGGATCAACTTCAATATCCACTGGATTTTGTCTGATGATCTTGTTCGTATTCTCCATCATTACTCTGGTCTTATACACAGCGGTAAGTACTGGCAACAATGCACTACAAATATCATCTGCTTCTTCTGGTAATTCGAGAGTTCTTTTGCGATTGATACGACAGACATAGCCGGCAGGTGAGTCACATGTTGCAATCGTAAACTTCGTATCTACAAGTACAAGGTAGAAAAATATTAAAAACAAAAACCGTAAAGTATGTCTATGGTTTTACTTACCAAAATGTAAAAATCCAACAAGAGCTAATTCACGCAAAGAATCGGGAGATTTTTGATATAATGAATAACGCATATCTTTTAACACTTTTGCCATTTTAGAACCATCAAGGAGCTCTTTTGTTTGATATTCTATTCTACCACATTCACAACATCCGTATTCAGAAAGTTGACGATAAAAGATCAAGTCCCTCTTTCTGCCCATTGACTTTCGTTCCATTTTTCAACTCCGGCCAAAGTTCTATTTGTGTTGATACCTGCTGATGATGACTTGCTTGATTTTTCAGCACTTAATTATGCAAAAGAAAAAAAAATGAGTATATAATCATAAATATAATTAGGTTAGAAGTATATGCTGTACTCACCCTCTACACTTGATTTTGGAATCGTCAAACACCGTATCAATGAATCTCCACACACGTCTCATCATATCCCCTTCTAATTGATCGGTGAGGGGTAAATAACCCCATTTGAATAAATTTAAATAATCCAAAAGGATGTTTATTACCCACTCACGGGCAGGGCATGTCTCTTCTTTCTCCAATTCTTCTTTCAACGAAGCAGCATCGTCTGATTCTTTAAGCAAATTTATATATGTTTGCAAGGAAACAGGTAAATTGCTGAACTGTTTGTTGTTGTAGCTTTTTGTCTCTAAAAGCTCCTCTTCGGTAAAGTATTGATCCCATACTTTCTCACTTGTATCTAAAACTAAAGAATGCACAGGACTAATACAAAGTCAATATAGCCTCTTGACTTCAGTGAACTTTAAGGATCCTTACTGCTCATAGTTGCATCAAAGTGCAAACTCCTTCATTCTTTCTTCTACTATGGTTCCAGACGATAACTTCCAGCATTTATCTGACTTCAAGTCATCAAAAATTTGTGTAATTTTGACTTTATCAGTTTCAGACAGCTTTTTTTTTTTTTGCTGCTAGAATCGGTTGTGGTAGTTGTGGTGGTAGTTGTGGTGGTAGTTGTGGTGGTTGTAGTGGTGGCATCGGTTGTGGTTATTGTACTGGATGATTCAGTGAGCTGTGTTTAGCCAATATGGTTATGAAAACTCATGCTTGGGTCAAAAGGTGATGGGACTATCCCCAATTGCTTGTCATGAATCATAAATGCAATTTTTTCCTAGTTTGGGCGGCTGTTGTGCTGAAAAGAAGTGTTAGTAAATTTGTACACAAAATACTATAATCACTAATCTTACATATTTAACATTCATCAATTTGAGAACACGAGCGATGTGACCACACCAAGCTCTCTTGTATTGAGATAATGACATTCTTCCTTTATAGCTTTGCACAATTTCATCTGTCAGTTGATTAGAGATTGTACTGACACTAAGAGTTATCCCTGCCCCTCCCATAGCAAAAATAGCATCTTGTATCCCTACTTACACAATTAAGATCTGAATTTATATTTATTTATGGGAGTAAATATATACTTTCTGTATACCATTCTTCGGAAAAATCTATTTCATTTATGGCAGTAGTCGCGTGTGTTGCTAGTGGAGTTGTCATTGTGTAAAAGGTTTCTTATCAACAGAATTAAAATTAATTGCCTGGTTGCACTTGTCGTGTAATTTTTTTCAGGTCCATTCAAAAGGTGGGCTTTGGCAACACGTTATCATAAAAGTCATTGAAAAAAAATTTATCCTTTTCACACGTTTACAAGTAGTGTTATTTATTTTTTTCATTTTTAATTCATAGTTAATTCATTGTTAATCATGTAAAACAACCAGGCCGTAGTCCCGCTTGACTCGTATCGTAATCACAATGTCTTAACTGGTCACTTTATTGTTAATCGTGTAAAACGCCAAGGCAGCTGTTCCATCTGAGTCGTATCAAAACCACAATACCTTTTTTGAAAGTAGAATCGCCTCCACCTTCCCGTGGTTACTTTCGTCAGTAGAAACTTTATTGTTTTGAAGCTAAGAGAGGTGTGTTATCTTCATATTACCATATGAAGTATACTTGTTGCAAAATCGATTCATTGTCGTGATCACAGTAATATTTTCATATCACTTACACGTCCTTTCTGTATGACTTTACTATACTAGACGCTAAAACTAATAGCTACTAATACGCAATCAAATACCATTATTTTCGCTTAGGCTGTTCTCAAGTAGAAAAAAAAAATTCTCGTCTCGTCTCGTCTCATCTCATCTCATTTTCGGAGCTCCCTTATAAGTAAATAAACTCATCTCAGAGAAGAGTCCTAATTTCTATTTTCAAATTGTACCAAAAATAAAAAAATGCGTGCCAAAAAAAATAATAAGGTTTGCCAAATTTATTTTGAAGTCGTACCAAAAAAAAAATCAACCGTACCAAAAAAAAAATCAATCGTACCAATTAAGACTAAAACCCTGTACGTTTAACTAGGTCAACTCAGATAGTAAACTTTTTTTTGTGTGTGTCTATGTTACATTAAAGATATGTAGTTTCATGACGTACCATATGATTGCTACTGTACGAAAAAAAGGGAAACAAAACAATGCATGCAAAACGATCCCGAACAAAAATCTCATGCTATGAAATGAAAAACTTTCTCAGCATCGACGATGATCTGCATAGGCAAAAAAAAAGGAGATTGACGTGAGAATAAATCATGGGGTAGCTTGATAAAACACAAAAAAGAAATTTACGTGTTCGATGCTGGTTGTTTATTTTTGTTCTCCCCCCCCCCCCAAAAAAAATTAATTAGCATATGAAATACATTGCACAGACCAATCTATACCAGGTAAACCCAACGTAGTACTCCTTTAATTTTTCGGCGGAAGTTCAACTTTTTGTCACACTCAAACATCAAATTACCAACAACTGCTAAAAAGTTTGAAGTAATAAGAGCTTCCTTTACTTTTCGTTCTCTAAGACGCTTCATCGTTATCTCTCTTTCTAGTTTCTTCCTTTTTTTTTTTAAAAAAAATATTGTCTCCTGTTAGCAAAAAAAAAAAAATAGTCCACTTTAGTTCCAACAGAAAAAAAAATAGATTTGGAAGAAGGGAGATTTTTTTTTAATGATGAGCAAAACAGTTACTGATTTCAAATGCAAGTTTATTAAACGTTTTAAACAGCTAAACATAAAATAAATTAATTAAACGTATTTAATCCAATTTATCATGGTTACTATTTGTCAAAATGCAAACTATATACAAGGGATAGTTAACCTAAACCTAAAATGTTTTCAATAAAGCGACATCTTTCTTAAATTTCGATAACTACGTAAATTATTCTCAGTTTCCTAGCAACGCACCAGTCCAGTTACTAAGCTATTTGCAATTGCCTAGCAACGAATAACATTTAGGTTCGGTTGCCAAGTTATATTGACAATTGCCTAGCAACGCATAATTTATACAGGGTCATACGGAATCAATTTTTCTGTCAATGCATAATATGTAATAAAGTCGGATCGCAATTCCTTATAACAACCTTCTTTTTCGAAGGGACCTCCTGACTATAAATTAGTGCTACTCAATTATAAAACGCCAAATCGAAAAAAGTAATGAGCCAACCTAAAAAGTCTACGTACACCAGATACCTTTCGTTTATTCCTGCAAAAAAAAAAAAAAAACCTCCCCCTCCCCCTTCCCCTTCACTTTACTGCTCTCAAAAAAAATCCATACTGTTATCGTTGATTATTGATTTATTATTATCGTGTAAAAAAAAAGGGGGGTCTTCTCTGGTAATAATAATAATAATAAATTATGTACAGGTTCTTTTTTGTTTTTCCAAAAAAAAAAAAAAGTTCTATTTCTTCATTTTGGTTTCTTGGAACAAGACATGTTGCTTGACTATTTTAAATTACACGTATTAGTTCTGATTCAAAAAAAAAAAAAAAAAACTCTTACCCATAGGATCGTATTTCATCAAGGATAACTTGGCTGAGATTCTAGGACGACTCTTGATATAGTTAAAACCGGTACCGGCAGTAGACAACAACTTGACGAGGATAACTCTTGCCTTAGCTTTCTTGGCCATATTTTAAAATAAAAATTTAGTTGTATAAAAAAAGTAAGGGAGAGGGGGTGAAAGAAACCCTGGGGGTTTAATAAAAAACATAATAGTCACATTGATTGGGTTTTAAAAATATATATTTGGTTTTTGTCAAAAATATTTATTACAAGTCAAAATACAAAAAGCTTTTTTTTTATTTACTTAGTTTTTAGTAGCTCTTCTACGACCTCCAACCTTGGCACCCATAACATTGACCTTTTCTCCACCGCCAGTACGACGAGACTTTTTAGCAGCAGTAGTACGCTTAGGAGACTCTGTAGCGGTAGTTTCAGCATCCTCCTTTACCTCCTCCTCTTGTTCACTTCCAGTACCCTCCTCTTCCTCAACAACTTGATCCTTCTTACCCAAGACCTTATTGATCAAACGCTTAGGCCAACTGACCAAAAACAAGCTTTGTACAGTAGGTTGAGCAACCCACTCAGCATCCAACAAAATAGGTTCTTGTGTACGTTCATCGGGGTAGACAGCAATAGCGGTATCACTCTTGACCTCACAACGCATGTGTCTTTGACCGACTTCGATATAAGTGCGACCTAAAGTAGGAGCTCTGCCTTTAGGTGCATCATGAATCATTTGAGTTCTAGCATTAGCGATGAATTCCAAAATACGCTTCTTTTCTTGACGGTAGTTGATTTGACCGGCAATGTATTGCATACCGGCGGCAATCGACAAAAGAACAATAACAACTGTACCCAATCCAGGTCGGAAACGGCTGTAGAGGTAGCCAGTACCACGCCAGCGAGGCACACCGTTCTTGTAAAAGAAGTTGTAACGTTCACGGCTGGTAGCGTCACGTAAAATAGTAACAATAACACCTAAACGCGTAAATCTTTCCTTTGCCTTCACATCTCCAGGATTTTTATCAGGACTTTTTTTTTAAAAAAAAAGAAGTTAAATACAATGCCCCCCATATAAAAATAAAATAAACTTACTGCCACTTTAAAGAAAGTTTACGGTATGCCTTACTGATATCTGCTTGAGAAGCAGAAGCCTAAAAAATATACAACACTTTTAATATCACCGTTTTTTTATTAAAAAAAAAAAAATTGTAAAACTTACAGGAACACCTAACCAACTGTAAAAGGTAGTATCTTTTCCTTCTGCCTTTTCCAAAGCATCAACAATATCAAAGATTTCGAAATCGGCTTTACAAAATAATCAGTATATTTATCATCATCATCATGTAGTTTTTTTTTACCTTCAGTCCAAGCCTTTACATTAGGCACCATGGTTGAAAGAACAACCATGATGATCAATAAAAGACTCAAGATACCTTGATTCTTTAATAGGCTTATACGCGCCATATACAAAAAAAAAATCGATAAAGAGAGAACAGAGATATTTGACGCCAAAAAAATATAAAACTGCCCTTTTTTCTTTAATCAGCGGAGTTAAACAGCTTCTTTTTTTTTTGCTGCTGTACGAACACGAGTGGTTTAAAAAAGCAAATGTCAACTACACTCATTTATGTTCGCGAGGAAAAAAAGGGGGCAAATAAACTGTTATAGCATGTGGTTTAATTAAGAATAATAGTACATAATAATAAAAAAAAAAGATCGCCATATATATTATTTCTTCGAAAGCTTCAGAACTCTAATTCTGCCAAGTCAGAACCATCCCCAAATATCTCTTCAAACTCATCATCATCTGCCTTCTTATCTGCTTGCTGTTCATAGTAAGAGTTTCGTAAAGCTACTGATTGCAACCACATCTTTTTATATGCTATAAATATATATAGAACACAAGTTTAAACAACAAATACAGAAATAAAAAATCGTCTCTTATTACCTTCATTCGATTTTTTTCGTGTGTCATGTTTTGCTTTTTCGAACATGGTGGCGGCCATCTTGAAAGTGATGCCTGTACTTCGACGCCTAGGCTTCATAATACCATGTATAGATACGTATCCACGATAGTAACTTGCACTAGAATCTAACCAATCGAATTCTGAACGTAATGCATCAGCAAACCCAACATCGTCCAATGCATCTGAGCAATCTTGAATATTTTGAAAGTGTCCGATACAGTTTTGATGAATATAATCAATAAAGTAGTCGTTATCAACAGGCAATTTGTTGATAATATGCTACTTTTTGCAACAGGTAAAAAAAATTAAAAACTCGACTCATATTTTAAGTGCGAACAAAACTTACATCAGGTTTCGATTCTAATGTATCATCTGCATTTCTTTTTGCGTACACTACTTTTCCTACTGCATGGAACAGTGATAATTTAGAGATATGCTTATCAAAGTCAACTATATTAGTAGGGTTGGTAGGTGCAGATGTTGCTGTTGTTTCGTCGTTGCCTGTGTTTGATGAAAACTGTAAGGCGTTAATAGCGGAACGAATATCTCCATTACTATTATCGACCAAGCTTTCTAAACAATCATGTGGTATTGACATTCCTTCTCGATTTACAATTTTTGTTACAATATTTATCATGTTTAATTTAGTCAACGGATTAAACCTAATATATAACATTTTTAAGTACTAACAAACATTTTTTTTTTTTTTTTTTTTTTTTTTTTTTTTTTTTTTTTTTTTTTTTTTTTTTTTTTTTTTTTTTACTTACTCGATAAATTTTACGTGAGGATCAACTTTTAATGAATCAGGAGCAACTATTCTAGCATGATTGACTTTTCTCTTTACAGCATACTCTTCACTCACAGTATATGAATCGGAAGCGATCACAATAATTAAGAATTTTTTACTTGAACTTAAACAAGATTGCAATATTTCAAAGTATTCCTTTTTAACCTCGTCCACTAGTAGGTCCGGAATATCATCCATCAAGATAACTTTTTTACTGTTTGTATTTTCCAACGTGTTAAATGTAATTGCTTTATGCATAAAATCTCGAAACGATGCCATGTGACCTTATATTTTAAAGTTAATAATATACATCTCAATTCAAATATTAGTTATTTACCAAATTCAACAGACCAGCTTCGTAAAGGCGTATTCCATTCTGTGATTTCGTATCCATACTGACGACACAATATTCTTACTAAAGTGCTTTTACCGCATCCCGTTGGGCCTGTCAAGAATAATAATTTTATCATACCGTTTGCAATAGCCGATTCTTTCAGTGCATTGTCTACCGCTTTTATTTTCTGTTTATTAACACCAGTGTCATGCTATAATAAAGTGAAAGATATATAAATATATTAGTTTATGTTTGTGTGTGTGTGTATTGGAAGAGGTTTTTATTACAACTGATCTAGGCTCGTATTTATCTACCCATATTGAACCTATTAGCAAACAAATAATAATAATAAAAAAATGTTAGACTACGCCTCGCTTTTATATACATGTCAATCTCGAATATTTTACTTGAATCAGTGCTTCTTGGAGGTGAACGAGGTCGCCTCATCGGAAGAAAGTTCTAGCCACAAAGAAAAGAAAGTTTAGTACATACATGTATACACACACACGCAAAATAAAAAGAAGCATGTCAGTTACCGAAGCCTGCATGGTGTAAATATTTGAAACGCGTTAAAGAGAAAGAGGGACAACAACAACAACAAAAAAAAAAACTGATAAAAAAAAGTGCAAGTCACTTGTCAATGCAAAAAAATAAAATAAAAGACATGCATGTTTATTGGGTGATAATTGGGTGATAATTGGGGAATGGGGGAGCAGTTCAATTTAAACCAGTGTTCTGTTTTTTTTAGATGATCACGATTTTGTTTAGAATGTAACAAGTAGTAACGCAAATATATAATAATATATACAAGTATCATGATGACATAATACAGGCACATCAGGTACACGCTAAATAACCAACATAAAATAATAAGGCGTAAAAAGAAAAAAGAGGGGCAGCAAGAGGAGTAAAAAAAAGGGAACCAAGAATCCAGTCTGTATCAAAATCAATTGGAATTTGAGGAGCAAAATAAAGGGGGTTATTTTTTTCTTCTCTTTTTTTCTTTTTTGGTATAAATACGACAACAAGTAACCCTTTTTTTTTCTCTCTTTCTCTCTTATTCTTTACAAACAAAACCACACACACACATAACAACAAAAAAATGACACCTTCTCTTAGTATCGCGCTTCCTTGTATTCACGGTTCACCCACTAATACCACCACTACTATTACTACAAAGAAATCGATTACAAAAGCATCTACTAAAAAATGTCAATTTAAACCAACCAAGCGTCACCACACCCGTACCAGTTCAGTACCATCCGTGTTACCCAGTTTCAAGACGACGACAACTACACAAAGCTCAAAATTATCGATGGATATCTTATTAGATGCTATTGACCTTGACCAACAAATGCGTCAATTCTTTCGATCCGAAGTAGTCAAGAGCAAAGATAGAATGACTGCTTTTAATCCTTCACATACTATGATGGCTCGACGTCGTTCCAAATCAGCTCCCGGAGCTCCACCATCTTACCATCATCAAAGAGCATTTAATGCTCGTTGGGTTACTGCCAAAAACGAAACTGTCACCAGTGATTCTCAAGCACAACAAGTAGCACAAATGATTGTTCAACAACATTTTGAAGCTGTCAAAAAGAGATAATTCCTTTCTCTCTCTCTTTCTTTCTCTCTCTCTCTTTATATATATAACATAACATTCCATTCATTTTATTATTATTACTCTCATTTCTAAAAAAATTGTAACATGTCCCTCCATTCTTTTTTTTTTACCTATATATATTATATACAAGTAGTCGTCTCTTTTACACACACACACACACACACACACACACACACCTCCTTTATTTTTTAACTATTATTATCAAATAAATACATTTTTTTATCCAATCATCTTCACCTATCAATTAAAAAATAGTTTTAACAGATAATATTCTTTAAGCTTTTTGTCTATTTGTATAAGTACATTATTTGTTTATATACTTGTATATAGTTAAGAAAATTGAATGTCTTAATGTTAATAGAATAATTTTTCTTGGTATGAATAAAACTCGACTTTTACATAAACATTTGCTAAGCTGAAGCAGAATGTTCAGTTAAATAGTGTTTAAAGGTTACGGGATCATTATGAATCGCACCCAAATGAACCAGAACAGGCCGCCTAGGATCGTTTTCATAGCATACATCAAAAGAGCCAAATTCTTCTATCTTCCTTTGGCAGTATTCTCGCATTTTCATCGCTGTACTCTTCACATAAGAGCCTACAAACGGCTTACGTTCATCTGTTGTTGATTCTTTTTTTTTATTGAACCCGGTTGACGCCATTTTTGTGTGCGTCGTGCTTTTAAAGTTTTTTCGTGCCAAATGAAACTTTTTCTGTCAGTAATACAGACAAAACTCAATAAGAAAAAAAACTTGTTTTTAAAAAAGGAATAACCTTTTCTACTGTCAATTTTTTAAAAAAGCTTCCCCACCAAAATATAAATCTAGGCCCCGTGTACAGATAACACGTAGTGTACGCGCTTCGGTCTTAAATGTTAAATAGGCAATTTACCAACAAAATATATATAACAGTACTGTTTGATCGCAACATTCTCACTGCTTACTCATACTTAGGAGTTCTTGTTGCATATGAATCCCTCCCCCCTCCGCAAAAGAAGTAGGCTAAATAAGTTTCCCCTTTGGCTGTATTCCCCTTGCATAAGAAAAAAAAACATTCCAATGTATTTAATTGGTTCTTTATTAGTGATAAACTTTGACGGCTTCAGACATGAGACGATCCAATTCCTGAAACGAGAAAAGAGGTTAACACAAAATGATAAAAAAAAAAAAAAAACTACATATGAAACACATACCTTTTCTAATTGATCTAATCGAGTGTGACTATCCTTAAAGACTTCACTAATTTCACTACGAATGGATTTATTGTGATCTGTAACAACAGCTGCCCCGCGAATGATGACCATGAGATCATTCATACCAAAGTCATTGCAGTACAACATGGATTCCGTGGACTCTGGTCGTACACGATTGGGTTTATTACTGAGGGTATCAATCGCTTCATCCAATTGAGATAGTATACTATCTGTTTCCATTTCAACCGGTTCATCGGATAGTATCAATTGCGGTAAATAACTTTCTTCTGCTTCAAATCCGTGTGTAGGTGTATGTGCTTTACGTGGTAAAGGTGTATCTTGTCGCACTGGTTTTGGTTTAGCAGAGTCTTCTCTTTTCTTACTTTCAACACATTTTAAAATAAAAAATATCTCATTCTTTTCAGGTGGTGTAATGTTTACCGTAATTGAAGTTCGGTCAGGATTACTGTTACGACGGTAATGGATATGTGGAATTTGATCATCACTAAAAACATTAAACAATTTCTCTTCCAAATCCAGTAAATGTTCTTTTGTGTGTGTGTGTATGTTAAATAAAACAATAAACAAATAAACAATAATTATTACGCCCTTTTTTTCTTACCTTGACCATCTTTATTCACTGCAAGATGATATTTTACAATATCTTGTTCAGATCCTTCTTCTAATCTTAGCGATTTAATATCACTATGATTATTTATTCCAGCGGCTACACCATTTAAAATATGAAACTTTTCCAGTAACAGAGTAACTGCGTCTTTAATCAAGATGGTAGAAGGTATTTTAACCAACTTATCCACACGTTTCATATCATGTTGTTGTTGTTGAGAGGGATATAAAGATACTTTGATTTGAATTTCTCCGTCATCAATACGTTTTGTCTTTGAAAGTAAATAGAATTGAACTTGTTCTTCATCATTCACCGTGTCTTTACTAGGTCCTCCGATATGCGTGGCATTATCACTACCCATCAATTGTGAGATACGTCTTGCCTTCTTTAATGAAGGCATAGGTGTATTCAAATGAGCAGTTAATGAATGGAATATTTCAAGCGGTTTATCAGATGGTACAAGTGTAAATTCGTCTCCTCCTAATGTTCTAACAATCAAATAAAAATCATGATATGTCATATCTTGATCATGTAATTGATCTTGATCTTGTAATGACAAATGAATTAATTCTGTAGCTGTAGTTGTAGCATACACTGTAACAAATTTATAAGATTCAACAAGTCCAGTTGAATTAATAAAATGATTGATATTGCCTGCATGAATCTTTAATTCAGTTCCTTGCTGTTGCACTTGTTGTTGTTGTTGCATAGTAGAATCTAAGCTACCAGATCGATCACGATCTACAATAGAACTAATACCAGTAGATTGAGAACTAATAGAAGCAGTTTCATATTGTGATCCGCCAGACGATCTACGTTGTTGATCTGTCTTGATTTTACTATTACGACTAAAGAATTTACGGATACCCGACTTTTCCTTCTTTGAATTATTGCTATCCTTTGATCCTCTGCGTTCTTGTTGTTGGTGATTATCTGAATCAGAAGAACCCAACAACTTTTCAAGTTTGCTTGCTTTTTTAGCTTTATTTGCGATACTATTATTATGATCATCTCGAGCAATAGAAGGAGTTAATGAAATTTTGATGGTTTCTTCATCCAAATTAAGTGTATCTCTATTAGGTTCTCTATCATTGATAATGTCAGAATCACCACTAAGATGTTCTTCATTATAATACTCGTCTTGTTTATACGGTGTATACAAATCCACTGGCTCTGCATACGACTGTCTTATACTAGACGCATGATCATAATAGCTATACGGGTCGTCACTGTCAGCTTCTGAATCAGTTTCATCAGACTGCATACGTTCATCCCACTGTTCAAACTGGGACTCAAAAAAATCTTCATCATCATCATCACTCGATCCAAATATAATTTGTGATTGAAACTGAACTCCTTTTGCCAACGTTACTCGTTTGGTCTTTTTAATTTTATTGGAGGGTGGTGTAGGAAATGCATCTTGAATATCTTTTCTAGTTAATTCAATATTACGATGAGAATTTAATCTAGCTAAACGTTCATGAGGTGTCTTTAAGAAGAAAAACACATGTTAGTGACCAAAAAAAACACATGCCCTGTGTTACTATCTTTATTTTTTTACCTCGATATTTTCTGCAGGAATATAACCAACTTCTGCTGTCTTTAATACTTTAACAAGCCACCAATAAGAATTACTATCATCTAATAAAGTCAATGCATCACCACGTACTACAGAAGCTTGACCTTCAACTGTAGCTGCAAATGTATGCAGAGCATACACCATATCAAAATCAATATTAGGATCTGGAATACTTAATTCTGACCCAGTATCGTCTTCCATATCATCCTCGTCATCATCTCGAAGGCTTTTATTACCAAGAACATCATCTAAATCTTCATCATATTCATCATATACATCATTATGTGTGTAATGTTGGTATTCTTCCATGTCGTCATCATAAAGTGGTTGTGTGTTATCGTTGTAACCTGTTAGACGTCTTGCGTCCTTTGTTGTTGCTGGCATTGTAATGACAAAAAAAGGAATGGAAGGGGGGGGGGGGGGAGAGGGTTGCTGCAAGAAAAAAAGAGTTTTTTTTAATAGATTATTAATTTATTAAGTGCGGAGTACTTTTGTCGTACAAATAGGTTTCTTGTCCTTCATTAAAACAAAAAAAAGGCACAATGTGTGTCTGTGTCTGTGTAAATATTTTGTTCAAAAGAAGAAGTCGAATTGAGTTGTCTGTCTTGAATTGGTAACTCTCTTATTGTTCAGAAGAAGAAAAGATCACCTTACCTTTAAAGGTTACTGTATTATTTACAATTTATACAGTAACTGCAGTGTCAAATTTCTTGATCTTTGATAAAAAAACTTTATTATTTTACGCACCACTCAAAAAAAAAAAGTATATTTTAAGCTTTAGTCAACTTCATAGTTGCAGACCCATTGATGCCAGTTACAATAACCAAATCGCCTTTATTCTCAAATGCGGCCTTTCCCGTAATCTTAACCTTGACACCCGACGGGAACATCTTTTTCGATATTTCATATCTCGAATTACCTTTTCCACTCCACTGAACCACGTATTCCTTTTTAGCATGATCAAAGGTTTCGCTCACAACAGTAGCAGTGCATTCCTTTTTAAGAGGAGGGAACCCATGATCCTTCAAGTACTTTGTCATAGTACCTGCACAAAGCGGAATCTGTAGATTACTTGATTTCAATAAAGAAGCAGGGATAGAGCCGGCTAGATCAATTTGCGTGACATAGGATATAGCGACACCTGCATTGGTCTTGATTATCTTCCAACCGGACATGAGTAAACTAGCGCGTACGCAACCGGATACCTCGGGAATAGAGGCGTCCTTGACCGACTGTACTGCTATATATACGCTATCGGCTGTCTTTTCGGTGTATGAAATAGCTGCCATGTCTCTGGGACTAACTGGCCAAGGGGTTTTCACCTTAAACCAGAGTAAACCAAAATCAGCACTATAATATTGTTTGACTTGAGCCGTATCAAACTTTTCATCCCCTGTATAATTTATTAGTATTGAAAAGAGAGAAGGAGAGAAGGAGAGAAAGAGACAAAACTTACACATCTTTCTGCAACCAGGAAGAGTAGCTACAATAGCAACTTGCTCAGGGGAAAAGGCTCCACTTAACAGAATCTCTCCACGTAACAATGGAAATGCACTACCATCACTCTTGTTATATACTTTGACTCCGGATTTACTCTCTTGTACCAAGCTCCAACCTTCTAAATCATCAGTATATTCTTTCAAAAGCTGCATAGCTTTCTTTGCATTTGTAGTATGAGGATTTGGTGCAGTCATGGTTTCTTTTCTTTTAAAAGCTAAGTTTCAATAACAAAATACGCAGTGATTATATATAATTTTATGTTCTAGATGGATATTAAAGTGGACTTATTTAGTCTTTTTTATGCAAACCCAAAATATTTAAATATATATATCGGTGGGTACACCATTATCATGTATGGACATAAATGCGGCATATTATATTAAAACAAGATCCCAGATTGTTGTCGGCATACCAACTATTAAATAAATTGGTCTATTACTTTCGTCATTAATGCAATTAGAAAAAGTGATTACTTAAACAGGTGATAAAAATAAAGGGTATAGTTAGTCATGCCGAAACCTCAAAATAGGTTTTGTTGTTACAAACAATATAGTTGTTTGTAAAATACAATTAGGGGGTTTGTAATTACAGATGACACCACTAAAATTGTTTATACAGTGGCTGCTATTAACAAACACAAAAAACAAAATGCCTCCTTTTTTTTATTTTTAAAGAAATGCCAGTAAAAAAAAAACAGTATGTGGGATAATGGGGATGATCGTATATACTTTGATATATTCATATATTCATATATTCAAAAGGGCGGGGTGGAGTATTTACAAAAAAAGAAGATACTGTACTATTTACTGTTCCTTTAACAGTTGTTGTTGTTTCCAATTACCAACACGTTCACGAAGTCTTTTTTTTAGATTAAATTGTCTATACAACACAATTCTCATATCATCTTTTCGATCTGTTAATCTGACCAGACTATTTTCCAGGAACCTTCGTAACTCTAGCAATTCTGTATCGGATTTACCTCCAACGTACGCTTCAATTGGTATCAAATTACTTAGGTTTAATGAAGCGGCGTGAGGTGTATTATCAACCAGGAATGTCTTACTTAAATCACGACCTAGTGCACACAAGTCTTTAATATACAGTACTTCTCTTGTTAATCCTGATCTCATACGAATACATGAATTACGAGTCAACATATGTCTAACAAAAGATATCAGTTTTTTTAATTCAGGCAAAAAAAAAAAAAAAAAAAAAAAAAAAACTTACGTAATCAGCTTGTTCTCAGGATCAAGACAATCACGAGCCATACGAGCATAATCTTCTCTCCCCGCTGTCCAAACAACTACTTCAAACGAACTAGCAGCCCACGTTAAAAACTCTATTACACCCGGTCGAAGTCTTCCTGCTAACAAACAACTGTCTCCATCTTTTGCATAAATCACATAATCGACTTCTTGTTCATGATTTGTATCGCGATACGTATGTAATAAAGTCTCATCCAAATCAAGCACTATAAAATATATATATATATACATACATTTAATATGCCTGTATATAATCCAATCTATTTTCTCTAGTTTTTTTTTTTTTTACCTAGTGTAGGTCGTTGATCGTCTTTTTTTGGTGGTAAATGAGGTTTCATACCTTTTAGTCTTGCATGCATAGAAGGCCAACGTGCCATTAATGCGTCCAAAGTAGAACATTCAAAACTTATATATATTAGTATCGTTCATTCTGTTATTATTGATTTTAAATGTTTTATTACTCGTCTAATTGTTCCAGTAAAGAATCTACTTTTACAGAAGTTTCGTTCACATCGTCCTCGATTGAATCTCTTGAACGAGAAATAGTCAATAATGGTGGATCCTTAACCAATACTGCTTCATGGTATGTGCTAGTTTCTTTTGTTGATTTTAAATTAGCTTGTTGGTATCGAGTTAAAACCATGAAATAAAAATATAAAGTGTATACAAGGAAGAAAAAAAGAAAAAATTACTTTTTTTTTGTATGACGTATCAAATAGACCCATATTTGGGGTTTTTTTTTCTTCTTTTTTTAAAGCAAACTCTCTCTCTTTCTCTTTTTTCTTTCACTCTTAAACAATTGAATTAATACATGGGTTGCTGTGGCAGTAAAGAAGATCGCGATGATGTAAAGTAGATGGTTTAAAGAGCTTCGCCGGGAGTTTTTCTTTTTTTCTAAAAAAAAAAAAGAGTGTTGTCAAATTAACTCGATTTACTTTTTTTTATAAATTAGGATGGCGAGCATGAAAATTTGTTAAATTATGATATAGCTGACGACAAGTAAGGCCCTCCTTTTTTTCAAATAAAAAGCAACTCTATTATTCTAACACACACATTAGCCGAAGGAATTATAAAACGTATGAACCCATAAACATACAAAAAGAACAAGAGTTTTGGAACAGTATCATTGACCGAACAACACAGTAAGATTTCTTGCTAAAAAAAATTACATAACTTGATTAACTAATCACTTTTCTTTTTTTTTAAGAAATCTAATCGATATCTCAAGTGCACAAACCGACCCGCTACAAGATACAGATGTTCAAGAACGCGAGACCAAATACCGTTACTTGGTCCAACAAACACAACCCAAAAAACTCACTCAATATGACACAATCGATACCAATACCAACATACTAGAGACACTTTCAACTGCCAAGCCTAATGGAGGTATGACAGATGGAGAAGTAGATTGGTTATATCAAACAATGGATGAAATTCAAGATGCACTTCAACATATTGATATTGAACCTGTTGGAGAAATTGTAGTTCATTTAACAATGACTGATAGTTCCATAAAAGCATATTAAACAAAACAAAAAGCAAAAAAAAAAAAATTATAATTTTAATAAATCTACACGTACACGTTCTTCTACATTAGGATATAAAATCACCCGACCATATGTTCCTACTACTTGATGTTTACATAAAAATCCTGGGTTCATACTTACTGTACCATTCACTTGCTTTACGAAATGTTTGAATTGAGATGGTAAAATAAGAATATCAGGTTTTGTAGGTAAATGAATATCGAGTAAGCATCCTGCATCGATATTATCTTCAATAGCATGTGGATACAATGGATAGTAGCTATAGATACGCATATTTAATTATCTTATCAACAACAACATCAACAACAAAAATATGTACAACTTACGTGTGCTGTTGTAACAAGTGTTTTGTTAATCTACTAAATTTATCAGTTTGTTCAGGATTCTTTGTAATTTCCTCTCTTCCCAATCGAAACAAACTATCCACATTGGCAATACCAATCGTATGCCCATTGATCAACAACCCACAAGGATTACTAGCCAAATGAATTTTTTCGTGTTTAATATTCAAGTTGGCATTGAACGCAGGCTGAGGAAATAAATTATAATTTTGAATAATATCATTTGCATGAGGTACTAAAAACACATGAGTTTCAGTACACATATTCAACAAACTTTCTAATCGTGTTACGACTTGTTCATAAAAGATGTGTTCAGGCAATTGTTGTATATTGGCTGAACTGATGAATGGGTGATGAACTGAAATAAAGGGTCCCATCAATATCAGAACATCGGGCTTTTCTTCACTGCATTTCTTTAGCAGTTCTTGTAATGGACTAAAAAGTAAATCACTATCAAATGTATAAGGTCCAGCTGATACCATCATATCTAATGTCTTGTTCTCTTTAATTTCATATTGGTCTCTTTCTGGTGCAGGAGGCTAAAATATTATAGCATGTAATTTTAGATAAGCATATATTTTCACAAAAGCACGAAAAATCTCTTACCATCAACACTTCGTCCACATGAAATCGAATACCGTTATGGTTAGTACCTTTAACACCAATCACTTGTCCCGGGAAGAAACTATACGATTCTAATCTACTCAAATCCAACATGACACGTTTACCCATCCCTAAATCTCTTGAAGTCTGAAGCACAATGGACTTTTCATTTAATCTCCCTTCTGATCCATCATCTGAGCTCACTAACCCGTAAGCATAAATGGCCTCTTGACTTCGTTTACTAGGATTAGCAAATGCTTCAATCTTATGGTGTGTTTGAATTAAACTAGCAATATAATCAATACGTTCATCAACACCTTCGGATTTCTCTTTAAATCTTTTCAAACATAAAACGGTAAGGTTTGACAGGTCCCTGTGTATACGCAAATGTAAATGGGCTGTGGATCTCATCCATACTGGTATCCTTGGTAGGAAGAGGTAAGTGGCCGTTGAATTGCGTTTCGATTACGTGTGATGATGATCTGTCGCCAAGCTGGTTATCAGTCGATGAGGATGATGGTGGTGGGCGTACCTTTGTTGCCGTAGGTCTTGTTTGTTGTACAGGTGCTTCAAACATACCAGCCATGCTATTTTTTTTTAAAAAAAGAATTAAATCACCAGGATATATACACAAATATGTTGTTGTTGCTTACTTACAAGTCATCTAAAGATTCTTCTTTCTTGACACTATCAAGTCCATACTCTGAAAAATCAAAAGCCCCACCACGTTTAGTTGTCACTTTGCCTTTGACGGTACGTCTAGACTTTAACCCTCTTTCGAATTCTCTTTGTAAAGAATTACGAAGAATTTTAATATAAGGTAAAGTAGGTCTTAAATCACATTGAGAAGTTAATGCAAAAGCTTCCCATTTCATTTTTAATTTCTCGGGCGTTAAAGAGTATATATTACAAATTGACTCCACTAAGTTAAGAAAATGGTTTTAGTTAAAAAAAAAAAAGTAGGTGGTTTTTTTGTTGTTGTTGTATACTTTACATTCTCGAATAACATCGGTATCAGTTGAAGCAACTCTAAACGTTTGGATGATAACTGGTTGAAGACTCATTTTTTTATTGTGTATAAAAAAAAAGAGAGAAGAAACACGAAAAAAAAAACCAAAGAAAACAGGGAAGTTTGGGGGAAGTGTATAGCGCGCACACGCGTGGGTGGCTAAAAAAGCTACCCCTATTCCATGTCGTGACTTGTTTACCTCTGTCCTGCAAAAAAAAAAAGAGAAAAACAGAAAAAAAATCTTTTTTTTCTACTTCTTTACTTGTTTCGAAATGGCTCACTCTATCTGTAACGATTCCCAATACGAACCTTCTGAATACGATCCCCAAGGTAAAAAAGAAAGCCATTTACCTATTGAATTCACTTGACTAACCTTTAAATTAGATGTTGCTTGGGACGACTGGTCCAACGACGAAGAAGAGGAAGAGTCTCAATGTTTATTCTGTCCTCAAACTTTCACAAAGTGTTTAGAAACTTTCCAACATATCAAAGAACAACATGGATTTGATTTCCAAGCTGTTAAACGTGACCTTCGTCTCGACTTCTACAAATGTATCCGTATGATTAATTATATCCGTAAGCAAGTCCAAATCAACCCTGACCTCGCTACCGCCAAAGAATTTAAATTGACAGGATCCGAACCATTTTGGACCCAAGACGAATACTTGCAACCTGTCTTAACTGACGACGCCTTATTATTCGCCTTTGAAGAATTAGAAGATTTGGAAGACCAACCCACCACCAAGCCCTTTGCACCTTTACCCACCGTCGATTTAAACCAAATCACCACCACCACTGAATTAGAAACCCAATTATTAAACTTGCTCATGTCTACGCAAGAAAAGACCGAAAACTTGCAAGGTCAATTTGAAGAATACAAATCCATGGTTAAAAAGAGGTTCTTTGATACCATCGCCAACGAGGAATCCGACCCTTCTTCATCTGCTGCATTGATCGATCAAGGCAATTATTATTTCAACGGTTATGCTCAAAACGATATCCACGAACAAATGTTGAAAGATAGAGCACGTACAGAAGCCTACCGTGATTTCGTTTATGAGAACAAGGATGTTTTCAAGAACAAAATTGTATTGGATGTAGGTTGTGGTACCGGTATTTTATCCATGTTTGCTGCTAAAGCTGGTGCCAAGCAAGTCTTTTCGGTAGACAACTCGGCTATTATCGAAAAAGCTAAATTAAATATCAAGGAAAATGGATTAGATCATATTATTACTTGTGTACGTGGTAAAGTAGAAGAGATTGAATTACCTGTACCTCAAGTCGATATCATCATCTCTGAATGGATGGGATACTTTTTATTATTTGAAGCCATGTTGGATTCTGTACTTGTTGCTCGTGACCGTTGGTTAGCGCCTAACGGTATTATGGCACCTAGTCAAACTCGTATCTTGATGGCTGCTTTAGACGACGAAGATTTAAAGAACGATAAAGTAAACTTTTGGAGCGATGTCTATGGATTTAAGATGAGTGCTATGAAGGAACCTACATTAAATGAAGCTGTAGTTGATTTCATTCGACCCAACAGTGTTGTTTCTACTGTTGTTACCTTGAAGGATCTTCCCCTTCAAACTATCACTATTAAGCAATTGGATTTCGTTAATACGTTTGAGGTAGAGATTACAAAGGATAGTGTGGTTACTGCATTTGGTGGTTGGTTCGATACTTGGTTCACTAGAGACGGCCATTCTATTCCTTTAGATCAAGAGTCTCAAAAGGTTCCCGGTGAAATCTTTATGACTACAAGTCCCTTTGGTGAAGATACTCATTGGAAACAAACTAGCTTTATTTTAGAAAAGCCTATTCATGCCACAAAGGGTACCAAGATCTCCGGTGTCTTTACTTGTCATAAAGGTACTGATAACCCAAGAGAATTAGAGTGTGAGATTGAATACCGTGTACATGGAGAAACTTTTGTTCAAAACTTTGTCTTACAATCTTAAATTGAGACCAAGTTCTTTTTTTTATTAGACCAATTAAACTTATTTTTAACCGCTTGAATTGTTTAGTAAATATTACTGTATTATCATTATTTTTTAAAAGAAAGATACAATAAAAAGTTTTTTTTAAGAAATGGTGGGGTATGGAGTCCATTATATAGACCGCATTTGTTTATTTCTAAAAGTGAGCTCATGTAAACGATAATTCTCAAAATAAAAGGGCGGCCATTTTTATGAGACGAGCTTTGTGTTTTATATACTTCGCGTTTATCAGACTTTGATTTAATGTTCGACACCACCATATAATAGGGAAGCTCTTTTTGAAATGCATGGACATTTAATTACATGAAAGGTACTTGCATACCAATTCATTGTTTAAAAAAAAGAAATGGACGGAATAAATAGGCTGATTTAACCATGATAAAAAAGAGAGTTTATTTAATCATCATGATATATTATATTTCTAACGTACTCATACTTGCTCTATTAAAAAAAACTCGTTTTTATGTGTAAAGTACCTGTTATTGTTGGACATGCGCCAAAAAATTACGTTATAAATTGGTACTGGCGTACCAAGAATTAACCCACGATTGCAGTATATAGGGGATATAGGGGGATGATAGGGGGATGATAAGATGACATCCTTTTGGTTATGCAAACCACTTGCTGATACAAAAAGTAATCTCTCTACGTGGTTAATCGCAAGTATTTTGGGCAATATAAATATTTCGGGAACCTTTCCTTTTCTTAGAACGCAGTAATAACTTATTCACTCCTCCTAAAGTACAAGAAGTGAGGGTCAAAGGAAAATGAGGAGTAGTGCAACAAAGAAAGTAAAAGTAGATGTAATAATATATTTATTAATTGCTATCTTTGATTTAAATAAATCCTATAGGAATACGATAACGGCTATCGTGATTCTTGTCAATATTGAAATTTAAAAGACTTTCGTCGGAGCCAAAGCAAACAGTGAACTCAGTATCTTTTTTACAAGTAAAAATAAAAGATCGACAGAGACGAATGGTTCTTTGTATATCCTCTCTAACTAATGTCTTTTCTGCTGTACCGTCGTAATAATACCGTCGTTTTTTTCCATCTGTGTAGTCAAACTTGATATTTAATGCCTCGCAATTATAATTAGAGGTATGTTGAATAATAACGTAGCATCTTTTTAAGCTTTTAAATAGTGTTAAATCTAAGTTCCAATTATACCTACTGTGATTTCCCAGAACCAAGACTTCAATATCCGGTAGATATTTAAAGATGATATTGAGTATATTGTTGGTTGATGTGCCGCTAAGAAAATGTACCATCTTCAAATTATTTCGAATGCTATTCAATTCCTCGTTCCTGTGGTTTGAACGCCCTTGAATCTGAAAGTAGTCCGTTACTTTAAGATACTGAAGATTTATGTAACTTAGAAATACGTATTCCAAAAACTTCGTTACAAAATTATCCGACACTTTCTCTAAATTTAACTCTAAGCGGTCGATGATTTCAGGTCCAATAGTTGAAATAAAGCTAGCAGGAAAAGCAGATTCCGATAAGGTCTCGTAAGACCGGTAAATATGGATATCATATTCTCTTTCATCATAATATACATCTTCTCTTTCATAATAACCTATATCTTCTCTTTCATAATAATCTGCATCTTCTCTTTCATTGTAATATACATTATAATCTGCATTTTCCAATCTGCGATAATCTACATCTTCCAAAGTATAAGCCAAAATCAGTTGATTATCCAATGCATTATACTTGAAATAGTCTCGGGAGGGACTAGTTCCACAAAGTTTGACTGTACATAAAGCCTTTTTATTTCCTTTAAAAGCATTAACAACTTGAAACCACTTCGCCATTTTTAATTCGTAGGTTAAGCGTGTTCTTCGGAGTCTACTAGTTCTTGCAAAGGATATACGAACATCGTTCAACTGTCCTAATTTTTTCATAAGCTTCAAAGTGTCTTCCATTCCGACGTCTTCTATCCAATCATAGAGCCCAGTAAATCTAACCTGGATATTTACGGTATGTAACGTATCTTCAAGATAGCTCGTAAGATATTTAGTATAATCAATTGGTAATGACGGTAAATTAATATCCAAGTATCGTAAACTTTTATTTGATTTTACAGTATGTTCAACTCTTTGCTCCAACAAGTCTTGCACATCTCCTTCGGAACAACTAAGATTACTTGTAAATGTCAAGTCTGTCAATTTAGGACAAAGTTCTTGAATCCGAAACATTATCGAGTTGTCACTGTAATTGCTACGAAATTCAAGCTGTTTTAAATTTTCGAATTGACTCAGCATATCAAGAATACCCACACCACAAAAAGTATAGTCTTTGGTATCTTCTGTGTACTCTAAAAAAAGGCTTGTTAAAGTACCACAAAATTTGAGACAGGTCGAAACGTACTCATAATAGCTGTATGTTCCAAAATATTGTTCAAAGGTCAAAGCCTTAATTTTTTTGATATACTGTAAATTTGCATCAAACAGAAAAGAAATATAGTTTGTAAAGTTGCCACACTCTGTCAAATCGATTTCTTGAATATTGGGGAAGTACTTTAATAAAAGCGAAAACTCTGCTTGACTAAAACTAAAGCCACTTGGGATCTTATTGTCGGACGCCTTTCTTGTACCTCGAAACCTTTCTACACCGTCTCCGTATTTACTTTTAAATATCAATTTTCGAACAAGATATCCATTTTGAAAGAGTTTACTGGGATCATAACTTGCTAAATAACATTTTGCCAATTGAACTTTATAATCGTCAATTATCAGCTCTTTACTGTATACTTGAACTGCCGCCTCATTTAGTCGTCTACAAACAAAAAAGCAAGTATAAATTTCTGGTCTACTCAAATGACAAAAATATGATAATAGACTTCAGCCGGTAGATCGTTCATAATTTCAATTATTATTCTTAAAGAAAAAGAGTGCCACAATTTATAAAAAGCCGACCTTCCTTTTATACTGTATTGATGAAACACTAATTACAGTATAAATGTAAACATAAATCATAGTTGTGGCGCTTTTTTGTTTGTTTGTTTGTTTCCATAATTCGAAACAGGTTACCCCATCCAAAAAAAAATAACCACCCCAACACACGTACCTGCGACAGCAAATGGAAATTATTTACTATCATTTAATAGAAACATGTCAAAATTTGATAAACGAACTATTCCATTCGACTTTTATATATATATATACGTTCACCGTAGTTTGTGTTGAGTACCTTTGGCAATTCAAGTCTATTGAGCTCACTTTTTCAGAGCACATGTAATAACAATTATCCAGTCATCCAAAGAAATCAGTTTTTCCTCTTGCAGCACAAATGACTAATAAGACGTATTTTCTGGTACACCAATATTTGATCATTATATCGGAAACGAAAAATGTTATGTTTATCTATTAAGATCTTTGAATATCTGCATCATCCATACAAACACGGTGACAGTTTTCTTGAAGCTTGTCAATATCAAAATCCGAAATACTTTCGTCAAATCCGCTGTATGTAAACTTCTACCCAAAAAGTCACGATATTTTTTTAAAAGTCAGAAATAAAATTTAAATATCATTCTGACGAACATTTTATAAAAGAGTAAAACATATAAATAATGTCTCCCTGAAAACCAGTTAGGAGAAATTTCTGGCCTCATTAAAGGCGGCTGTCGTACATTAATTAAAATCTCCGAGGTTTTGAATATAGCTTATTCTACCACCAAACACACTAACAACAGATTCAAGGACACTGGCAGTAGTAAACCACAAGGTATACGTACCGGACGTCCTATTAGGCTGAGTGAACATGATCTGAGGTGTTTGAAGCGAAGTGTTAAGACAGGTCAATTCAAAACTTACAGCTATCACCTATCTAACATTCATGCATCTGGTATTGACATATGCCGTAAAACTATGATCAAATATCTTCATGATATGGGGTATAACTCGCGTATTCCAGCCAGAAAACCTGCTTTGACGGAAAACCAAATGCAATGGGCCCAAAGTAAGAAGGATTAGACATTTGATGACTGGAAAAAAACCATCTAGTCCGATGAGTCAAGATATCGAGTTGTAGGGAATGGTTGTGGCGTCCGTGTCATTAGACTGGCTGGAGAAAGATACAATCCTGAGAACATTATAGGTGTAGAAAAATTCGGAGTTGTTTTGTCGCAGGAGAGTTAGGTCCTCTCGTATTTATGGAAGGGAATGTTGGTCAAGATCTGTCGGCAGTATTGGAAAGGCAGATAGAAGAAAAAAAGGTGCTTGATTAATAATGTTGATGACGTCAAGGTTCACCTAAAAAAAAGAATGGGAGCGTCTCGACCTTGAGGTCACTAACAAATTAGTCGAGTCCATGTCAGATAGATGCGCTGCAATTATTCAGACAAGAACCTTTAGCTGGTGACATAAGTTCAATGGAATACGGCTGGGGTGAGTGTTTGCTGGTACCTGGTAGTATACCTATTATCAATGATTGGCAGGCACCAACTCCTATGATGAGCAGCAGTATTCTAGATGAAGCAACTCAATTACAAGTGTTAATTCGATACGTGCAAGACTTGTCGATTGAATTGGATCAGCATCGTGATATTAAACCAAGAGTAGAACAAAGGTTTGCTTCTTACGAAAATTAAGCATAAAGGTTTTATCCAACTGGGAAGCAAAATCACACTATCTTTTACACGAAATCATAAAGTTTCAAAATTATTGTGATTCTATAGAAAAATCACTTGCAGCAAGAAATTATGTCGTCTTGACACGTATAAAAAAAAAAAAAAGGACTTTTTTTATATAACTTGATGCCATGCATATTATTTATTCTTCCTTTACCTATTTTCATCACTATAGAGTGTATTAATCTTAACAAACCTTTTATTTTTCTAATAAAAAACAGATTTTTTCCTTTCCAAAATCAAAGCAGCTACGCCCTTTTGGTTTTGATGATGTGTTTTATTTATATGCTGCTGTAATCGTATTTAAAATATGAGGATGTGCCAAAGCAGATATTGTTTCTTTTTTAACAATAATTACACTTTTGAATAGGCATTTACTTTTTTTCACAGCTTCTAGGAAAAAAATGGAACTTGATCGATAAAAAAGATGACAAAAGGTTTGTTGTTTTGAGGGAGGGACAGTCTTCAAACAATTTTATCTGTTCCCACTCAGCTTGCGAGACTCAATGTCTGTCCTTGGCAATGGACGTCTCAAAAAACTGATATTGCTTTTCCAAGATGTTGTGATTAGAAGTTGATGTACAGTTCGTAGCTAACTATTGGAAGATGTAACTTAATCAGACCATACAACTTATTAATGGGAAGATGTTGTTGTTTGATGAAGGAGTCAAAAACGTCAAGCAATTTCAATGCAGCTCTGTATTAGGCTCGACGTCCGGATGTCCTACGATGTGATACACTCCGATCCCTGCACACATGTATTTTGTTGTTGCTTTGCTGGAAGTCACTGGCTGATATTGTTATCCCTCGTTTTCTTGCAATGTTTAAAGGTAAACTTTTTGAAAGTAAATAAGGGCGTAATTATATACTAACTTTATTATAAAATACGGAACTCATTTACGGCGTGTGAGCAGCAGACTATTATTTTTCAACTTGAAGTTGAGAAGTAATAGTTAAAGCGAATCTCAAGCGTTATGGAATGATGATAGAAGAAAGCTTATCAAATACCCAGAATTGCTTATGCTTGTAATCAAGATATTATTGGCGACTTTTATGACTTTTCTAGCCACTCTAAACTTTAAACCATCAACTGTTACAATAAAACGTCCATGTAAACATGCTTTTTAAATCATATTATGATCTTTTTTTTTTTACAAACGTATTTTGTTTTTATGCGCATCTTTTAAAGGAGCTTATTCTTTTTATATAAATATATACATATATATATTAGAGGCAAGACAGAGAGCTTCTTATTTAGCAAGCGTAATAATAAGGAAAAATGTGTTGAAGCTACTGATTCTCTAGCACCAAAGAAAGTTGACTATAGATGTGGTATGATATTTCGCAAGATGACTGAAGTTACTGCACTGAATGCAAATAAAACCAGCTCTTGTGTCTGAGACCAGCACTTTGGATAAAACAAGTAAAACGAATATTTAAATGATGTCTATTTATAAGATCCTTTATTAAAATATGAACAGTTGTCAGATGTGCGATTACCTCATTATTACTGTTCCAAGTAGACTTTTGCCACATAAAAAGACTACCACAATAAGCTAATAAAAAGTGCGTGGTTCTTGTAAAGGCACTAATCGAATTTTATAAACGCCGTAACCTTACTGTATTTATATTAAAATATATGCTACTTGTTGTTCCAACTTGATTAATTCATACGATAAGTTTCTTTTTGTAAAGTGAATAATATATCACGGGGGGTTAATCAACCGTGCAAATAGAGCCGTGTAGCATTGATTGGCAGGCACCAACAACATTTGTGATGCGGGTAGTAGTATTTTAGATGTAACAGCTCAATCACGCGTATGAATTGGACTAACGGATATAATTGGCTTAAAAATGAATTGATAAGTAAGGTTTCAGAATTGTTGTGACTCGATGATTTGCAGGCAAAAAGTGTTAATTTGATTTGCCAAGATAAACTTGATGGTGTATTACTTAATTCCTGTTAGGATGTGTCTAAATTTAAACCTTTTGTTGTTGCTCATAGCAGGAGTTTCTTGTAGCTACTGATTCGAGCCACATCTTTTTATTTACTATAAATATATATAGAACACAGGTTTAAACAACAAATACAGAAATAAAATCGTCCCTTATTACCTTCGTTTGACTTTTCTTGAGCATCATGTTTTGCTTTCTTGAACAAGAGGCCGGTCAAATTGAGAGTGTTTCCCGTACTTTGACGCCTATGCTTCATAATACCATGTATTATCTACATTTCGTTTCGCGTACAATACTTTTCCAACTGCATGAAACAATGGTAAGTGAGAGATATGTAAAAAATAAATGGATTAGAATGAGATAAAAAGCAAATCTGTGACATTTATTGGGGGAGTACACGTACCTTTATTATAGTCTTTTTTTTCTCTATATTTTTCGTTCAAAAATACGCGGTTCTTTTTAAAGCAACCTCCGTGTATAAGCTAGCACAAGAGCATGAGTTTCACTAAATTTGCAGCTCTAAAAAGAAAGGCAGCATAATGAATATACGATATAAACTCTATTAAAAAGTACACATATAATAAAAAAAAGTTACTGATGGTATGTATTGTAATAAAGATAAAGAGGAAGAAAAAGTGATTTATCTAACTATTCTAAAAAAACAAATAAATACGCCTTGGGCTGATAAAATGGATGTGATCTATTTCATCATTTTTACGTACACTTTTTTCATGCAAAAAAATAGAGCGTGTAACAAAAAAGCAAATTGGTATCAGTAGATGTCTTAATCTTATAGCACTAATAATGTGTAAATAAATCTTGGTTCTTAGATGTCTGTCGTTTATTCAAGCTTTATGATAGGAAGTCATCCATTACTGAACTGTTGGCTGTGAAAATAAACTATTTTAGTCCGTATGTAACAAACCAAAGCGAGATTACGGTTATCGAGATATTGTATCGAGCTTCAAAAATATTTTGACTAGTTAGTTAGTTCATAGTGGTATTCATTTCACTCAAACGAGAAAAAAAAAACGATTAATTAACAATATGGCATACATAAAAAGAGGGTGTGAGTTCTTCAAATTTATTATATTTACAAAGGGGGATTTTTTTTCTAATATTTTTTCTTCCAATTTTTTTTTTTTTTTTACCAGTAATGAGCATTTGCTAAATCACGACGTAAAGTGGATGGCCTGCCATCATTATTAGTAAAATTACTTTGATTATCGTTATGAATTGAATGCATATTTTCAGAATGGTTATTTGTATTATGTTGCATATGAGGCAAGTAACTTAGTAAGGTAGGAGTGGAAGCGGTCTTATGCTCAAGCGGTGTTGATACACCGGATAATATATCGACATTTTGATCTGTATGAATTAAATGTTGCTTTTCCGGGTAATTACCTACAAGTGCTATAGGAGCAGTAGTAGGTTCAAATAATTGTCGATCTTGTAGGTAAGTGTCTTGTCCGGTACTCATAAAGTTATCCCATTCATTGACATCAAGTGAAGAAGGTACTCCCCAAAATGGTGCACCTAATTGACTATACTGTCTTGTATCTGTCATTGGAATAATACCAGGCGCTGCAAATGGATCAGCTGTAGATGCTGTTTGTATATTATTATTATTATTATTATTGTTTTCCTTTGAGAGTGGAAACTGATTTGGAGCTGAATATCCCATATTCTGAGACGATAATGATTGGAATTCCGTGTTGGTATGTTGGTGATCACCAAGTATAGGGAATCGTAGAGTACTTACATTCACTCGACCTGAATGTTCCAATACTTGAGAAGAAGCAGACGATGGTGATGAACTATTGTAATTGGGAGATTGTACATGTTGCTGTGATAAAGAAGAATTGGGTTCATCTTTCTTACAGAACGGATTAAAGTCGCGAAAACCAGCTAATTCACCTAGAATTTGACAGCTTTTACTTGCAGTTGTCCAAGTGCCTTCAATCTCATCTAATACTCGCATACATTTTGTAATTTTCACTTTGTATTCTAAAGACTTGTTATTATTGTTATCAGAAGCGTGTTTGATAGATATACTCTTGACAAATATAATTGCACTGGTAAAAATATAATAGACGGCATAATTCATAACATAACGTAACTTGTTCTCAGATAACATGGCGCTAGCAATAGAAAGTACGGAGTCAGCGGCAGATGAACAAATGGAAGCACACGGTAAAAGAGAAGGTATTAAACTTTGATTAGGACCAGGAATAAATGGCCTGTGTAATAAAATGACGGTTGTATGGTAAATCATGTGAAGTTGACATACTGCAGTTGGTGGCATCAGGCTAGTATGATAGTTATCTTTTTTGATCTGTAACGAATCAGGTAATTGAGCGTACCACTGGTGTAACCTTTTATTCCAAGTGGTTAAGACGGAATCTGCTTGCTTTTTTGCTGTGTTTTGTAAGGAACGAACGTAATAAATGTCTTTGAGGACGTGGCCTAAAATAACACAAATTTTAACTAGGTTTGTAAACGTATCTAACAATCGTACAGGTGATTCGGTTGATTCTCCACCATAAATAGGTTCTGTGTCATCTACAGATGGAAAAGGTACGTCACAATCTCTTTCTTCAAATGTAGATGCTCTACCGTACATGGCACTGGCTAATCTATCAACTACAAAGCAACACCAGAATACTCTCTTTCTTCTTTCACATTCGTCAGGAGGTATATTCCATCGATCACAGTTTCTATGAAGGCCAAGATCTTGAGCCATTCGAAAAGCCTATACATAAAAAAAAAAAAGTTTATTATACTATTCGATATGATTTAAAATTTGTATAGTATACCATGCCACTATATAACCATGCTCTGGCAGATTTCATTCGACCGTGCTGATGACTTGCTAATAATAAAAGTGCTTGTACGGTAGATATACTAGGCAAATCATAAGATTCATCTAATAATTTTTCAGCTCTTTCGAAATAAATATCACCAGCGGTATCAGGTGAAGCAGGATCAGATCTTACTCTGACATCAGGTGATATACGAGAGGCTAAAGCGTAGATTGAGTTTAACAATAATGGAGATATGGGTTGATCTGCTGATAAATTGTGCTTATAAAACAATGGTAAAAAAGGGTAAAAATGATTAAAATACAATGTAATGAGATGCTGGGATAAATCCTTGGGAGGTAACTCTGATGGGTCAGATCTGTTTAATCTCTTTTCATAACGAGGTCTATTGCCATAATTCGCAAAATGAAAGGCACCGTTTTGAAAAGTTCTGCTGTTTTGAAGTAAATAATAGCCGGACGATTTACCTAAATAGCGTACTTGACCATTTTCATCCATTGCCAATTGACCTATGCCTTCATCTGTCAATTTCGTTTCCTCGGTGATATCATCCTCGTCCATTTCATTTGTAGTTGTTAGGCTGTCTCGCTTTCTTTTACCAGCTTTATCTTGCTGCCAAAAAAATACTTTTGCTTTTTCAGATCTCGGTGCTCTTCTCACCGGTCGAACCCGAATTTGTTCCCCTGTGGGTGTTTCTAATGGCGAGTTGAGTTCAGATAGCAATTGTTTGGATTTTTCGTCTCCTCCTTTTGCGAGCCCTGCAAGGAAGTTCTCGAGTTTATATAATCTGTTTTCTATTGCTTCAATATATCCTTTTGGTGGTCCACGCTTTTAATTTATTTTTGTTGGTTAGTTTTAATTGTTATTTCGATGTAAGCTGAAAGGTATATTTACCTTTTTTGTCATATCTTCAAAGGTACAGTCAAGTCCAACACTTTTACAATTTGTACACACTGGTGTTGCTCCATCACACTTTACTTTTTTCTTTCTACATAAATCACTATTTTCTCATTGTTATTACTTTGAAACAAAAAAAACTATTTTTTTTTTCGAAAGAAAAATTATACATGTAAACACATGTATATGTATATTACCAAGCTCTACTGACTCGCTGCCTTGAAGTAGGTGGACTCTCATCTCTTTGTGTCGACATTATGTAACAGCTTTTTTTTTAAAACAAAAAAGAGAGCAGTAAAAAGAAACAAAAAAAAAAAAGGAATTATACTCAAAAAAAAAAAAAAAAAGTTGGCCGGGGGTTCAAAAGTTATTTTATCCTTTTTTAAACATTTATTTATACGCTCTAAATTGAAAGGCTGTTTAAGGTAAAATACAGCGCTCATGTAACACATTGATAGTCGAGATTTAACCCAAAAAGAATTTTTATAATCGAGGCACGCTTACATAAAAAAAAAAGGTACAATCCAGCTAGCAAAAAAAAAAGTACATTGAATTAAAATCAACTGATTATGGCAGGGAAAAAAAAATAAAAAGTAGTGGATAAGTTTGGCTTGTAAAAATATTCTGTTAAAGCCTTTTTTTGTGGGGTGGATGCAGTTATTAATTAGTAATCATTGTTACCTAAAATGTGATACCTACTTTTTATTCTTGCAAAATAGTATCGCTCATGTTTAGATTCTATTGCTCTCTCTCTCAAAAAAAAAAAAAGATTTACCTCTTCAAGAAGTGCAGTGCATCGACACAATAGATTTTTATCCGTACTAAATGGTTTCATTTTTTTTTTCTTTTTTTTTAGTCAGTTGATCTACAGATATAAACCAATGAATTAATACCCGATAACGATGTATTTTGAAAGACGCTAGTTAGCTTACAACTTCTGTACGGTTTTTTGTACGAAATGATTATTTATATATTTGTAACTTTATAAAAAAGGTAATTTAAAATATATTAACACATGCGAAATATTACTACCATGAGAATAAAGAAGAATATGTATAAATAATAGCGATAAACTACGCTGATTTTCTTTTTATCGCTTCACTGAATTACATTTGAATTTTTTGTTTTGAGTGTTATTATACGTTTATTGAGATAAGGTAGTACTAATTTACAAATTAATTTAACTATGCCTTATCACACAAATGCAGTGGTTTTTTTTTCGATGCAGTCAGTACGGTAAATATTGGCGATTACAAAAAAAATGGATTGTCTGTCTATCTTGTCCGAAAGCGAAAACATAAGCTGAGTTGATCGTTATTTAACAGTGAACTATTTAAAAATCGTATGTTTGGTTTTGTATTAAGTGGCCGGGATAAAAATGATCGAGCTCCATTGTTCAATGAGTTGGTAAATAATAAATATTGGTTGCTTTTCTTTGACGTTTGGAAGTGGGGTAAAAAAAAACCGGCTGGTCGATATCATCATTCGTACGACTCATTGCTTCAGGGCGTAGCTTTTGCCGTCGGGTGGAGCGTACTTGAGAATTCTTGGCAAGTGTTCTTGCGCACAGTAGCTGCTTCAAGAAGAGCTTTATCTGTTTGTACGGACTTCAAGAAAATAAAAACGCTAAAAAAAAAAAGTATAAATATAGACTCATTTAAAAAGATGCACGTATAAAAAAGATTTACTGATTACATAACTATAAGAGCATCCACAGCGGATTCCGGAAATGTTTTCTTAAATTTGCAACTGCTACTTTTTGCCGATATCCGCTGTAGATGCTCCAATAAAGAGAAATGATGATAAAGTGGAATGCCTGTTTACCCATGTGATCTATGTGGTTAATCCTTTTTATATTCTTTATTCTAACTTGTTTTATGCGAGAAGTTCAAAAAAACACACCGCGCTTTTTTGCCTGAACGTGTAAATAGAATGTACTTTTCTATAGCTAGCTTCAATAGAAGCTCACGGCACTAGCCGAACCATGGCGCTTCTCTTTCCAACGGATATTCAAAGGAGGTTTAAGTTGATCGACATAGCTGGTTACTAAAGTCTGGCGTATTGTTGAATAGTGTAATACAAAAAAATATATAGGCTGCAGCTACACCCAGCATTAATACTTTCGCAAGGAAAGAGTATTGTATTCTATTAGTGGAAATACATTATTTAGTTTAATTCAAGCTTTCTATGGATGTGATAGTTTGATTGAATTTATATTTTATTTTACACACTTTGTAAAATAAAATTGAGCTAAAAACTAATATTTTCATCACCCCGGTACAAACTACAAGGAGTAAAATATGTCTTGACATTGTGCAAGTGCATGTCATGAGATAAATAGTTTTAAATATCAAAGACAAAAAAAAAGGCTCGATGGTGCCATTATAATTTAGTTTAAAATTTTCTGTTCATATATCAAATTAGAAAAAAAAAAACGCGCAAGTTGTATATATTTTTTTAAAGAGGTTTTTTTTATTTATTAAAAAAAATTTTTAAGCGTTTATAAATTCAAAACAAGACGAGAATCTATTAGAGAAAAAAATAAATATTAGTCAAGAGTTCTTGATAAAAAAATATATTTTCAAAGATAAAGAGAAATAAAAAAAAGATTTCAAAAAAAAAAGAACGCTCAGAGAGAAGATCGTTTTTGTTTCATGAACCACCCATTTGGTAGTTTCAGGATTTTCAGTGTGTTTGATACTTTGGTCATCGCTGCTGTTCTTTTTTTTTTTTTTTACTTTTATCTTCCCCTTTTGTATCCTAGTTATTGTTACTTTACCTTAATTTGAAGTTTACTAAAGAAAGAAAAAGAAAATTAACAACGAGAAAAAATTTTCTCTGCCTTTTTACGTTTTTTTTTTCCCGAGGTGACCGCTTAAATTTTTTGATCTACATGGTAATTGGCTGTCATGGTAATTCCAGTCACATAATCCTGTCAGTACCTTTTTTTTCTTCTTTTTTTTTTTTTGTTCTCTAAAGGAAAAAAAAGACAAAACACGATGGCAAGTAACTTGACACCTCCTCATAATAGAGGTATGACTGTATTGGACCGTGAAGCTTTTAAAGCAGAGTGGACAACGTTAGCTATTTGCGCACCCTCAACCGCTGTTAAACAACTCACTACAGCACTTGAAGAGTATGTTTTCAAAAGAAAACTTTGTAGAAATGAAACTGATAATACACATTTTTTTTTATATATATTAGTAAATTGCTAAACGTACCAAGAATTAAAAGTGTCGTACCTGATAATAATAATGCAGAGAAGAAATTTATTTTATTAGATTTAGATATCAAAGGTTAAAAACGTACCTTTTTTTTTTAAAAAAAAAATGCGCCTGCATAATAACATGTACAGTTTCTTAGATATCAAGGAGGCATTAAATGATAGGCAATTAGAATTAATCAAGGATTACGATATAGTTCCGTACCGCTTTCAAGTTGATTATGATTATTGGACAACGGAACAAGTATTGTATTCTGTAATGCCGGAAGGAGACGCAGAGACACCTTCTTCCTTTACAACAACTGGGCATATTGGTACTATTAAAATCAGAATTGTATCTGCATGGCACAAGGATTACTAATAATTAATTATGTTTTGTAGCTCATGTGAATCTGAAACCAGAAAATATACCTTTTAAAAGTTTAATTGCTCAAGTTATTCTTGATGTACGTATGAATATAATTTGATGACAAAGATATAAAGTTTTAATGCAGTATAGTAGAAAAATAAAAAGATTAAGAGTGTAGTAAACAAAACCAATGAAATTGATAATACATACCGTAACTTTCAGATGGAATTGTTGGCAGGAAAAGATGATATGATTACAGAGCTAGTAAAGAGATGGATATATACACATGTAAGATGTCGAATCTAATCCATATTACCCCCACTCCCTTAGAAAGAAAATGAGTGCCGTTTTAAATTTGATTTTTCCAAAGTATATTGGAATTCAAGATTACAAGCAGAACATCGCCGGTTAGTCCGGATGTTTAAAAAAGGAGATTATGTTTGTAAGTTTACAAAATAATGAAAGATTTTATTTGTACTGCTAACTAAAATATAAAAATAAAGGTGATGTGATGGCTGGTGTTGGGCCGTTTTCAATTCCTGCAGTTAAGAAAGGTGCAATTGTCTATGCTAATGACCTGAACCCGTCTTCCTACCAATGGTTATGCGAAAATATCAAACTTAATAAGGTAAAAAGAGAAGTACCCCCTTTTATTTTCTCCTTTAAAAAAAAATAACAAATTATTCCTAAGATTACAAGTAATATTAGTACTTATAACATGGATGGACGTGCATTTATAAAGAAGGCAGTAAAAGACCTTTATTTGGAATCAAATGGAACTAAATTCTTTCAACATTTTGTAATGAATTTACCAGCTACAGCGATTGAATTCCTTGGTAAGTTTTTATATACGCACGTAAGAAGATAAAAAGAATTAAGTGTGTGTGTGTAGATGCGTTTAAGGGTATTTATAAAGGAATGGATATTTCTTCGGACTTACTCCCGATGATTCATGTTCATTGTTTCACAAGAAGCGCAGACCCTATTCAAGATATAAAGCAGGTAAAAAAAAAATTTATTACATCTTATCCATTCGGTTGATTAAACAATTACTCCTTTTTTAGCGCGTATGTCAAATTATGGGAGGTCCGATCGATGCCGCGTTCTGCAATATGCAAATGCATCACGTCCGTACAGTTGCGCCTAAAAAAGACATGTACTGTGTATCATTCCGCCTTGGACCCGAAGTAGCATTTTGAATAAAGTAAAATATATAATAAACACGAATTCCGGGCCGATCTCGTATTTTCTGAATACAAGATGTAGCAGAGTTAATGAGAACGTTGCAGAGAGAGTAGAGAGAGCAGAGAGAGAGAGAGCAGAGAGAGAGAGAGCAGAGAGAGAGAGAGCAGAGAGAGAGAGAGCAGAGAGAGAGAGAGAGAGAGAGAGAGAGAGAGAGAGAGAGAGAGTCTAGGTGTGGCGCAAAAATGCAGGTCGTGGTGATTCACCCGATTTAATCCTGACTTGGTTCATTGGCACGAGACCATGTTTATAAAAATGAGTTGCCACTCTCTTCTCTCTTTCTCTTCTTTTTTTTTTTTTTTTTTTTTTTTTTTTTCTCTCCTTTTCTCCCCCAGTTTTATTATTCTTACTCCTTATTCCCTTTTTTTTTATTTCTTAAAGAAAGAAAAAATATATATATTACCACTTCTTCCTGCTTTGAGAAAAAAAAAGAAAAAAAATGAATACAGCAAAATTAGTGGACGGTGATAAAACGAGACGCAAAAGACTCAAGGTGGTCAGTGCTTGTGGTGAATGTAGAAGAAAAAAAACTAAATGCAATGGAGAAAAACCTTGTGCTGGTTGTTTAAAAGCTCATGTGGAATGCAAATACGTTTTTACACAAAAAGCCAACCCAATAACTTCGTCGTCAACTACATTAACTTCTATACCTTCTTCGGTTGTCACTTCAAAGACACTGGTAGAAGAAAAGTTAACTAATAAACCACCTTCTTCTTCCTCTTCTTCTTCCTCCTCTTCTTCCTCTTCTTCTATTACTACTACAACTACAACAACAGCAACTGCTTCAACACTGAATACAACATCAATTGAATCGATTGAGGAACGATTAGGCACAATTGAAAATATTTTACGGGCTTTACTCGGTTCCGGAAAAAATAAACATTTGTTACAAGGATTACAACAACAACAACAACAACAACAACAACAACAACAACAACAACCAAACAATCACTTTTTTCAACAACAACAACATTCCGACTCTTTATGCGGGGATATGTATTCTTCATCTACTTCTCCTCATTTAGTGCATGCTCCTCATACCCAAAATAGGCGTTTACCACGGGAAAAGAGGAAACGGCATGAACAAGATGAAAAAGATGAAAAAGATGAGCAAGGTGTGACAGAAACCAAAAGATTGATTCGGGATGATTTCGGTCACGGGTATCAGTACAACAATAAGCTTCAACTTGCTCCTATCAAAATTATTAATAACCAACAGCATTCATCTTCATCTTCTTCACCCGGTACGCCAACTATAAAAAATCTACTAAATGAAGAAGATACCACTCGATGGTATCCACAACCAAAGTCTTCTGCCTTCTTTCGTATGTCTTCTCCGCGTCTTCCTAACGATATCATCAATACTAATTCTGCAACTACAGCAGCTGGTTCTTCCTCTTAATAATAAACACATCCCATTCAACTTTTTTTTTTTCTTTTTTCTGTATAGTCTTTTATAAAAAAGTAGAATAGGAGATAACTAACCTTAAAAAAAAAAGGGGAGAGTGTGTGTGTGGGGAGGGGTTTTATGGGGGAAAGGGCGGGGGTATATTATTATTAAATTGTTATAATCCTACCATACCAAATACACAAAGTGCTGCCACATAAGGTACAAGTACAGTTTTAGCTACAAAATAGTACAGCATACCAAACGCAATGGATATAGGTAAAGCGGGCAATGCCTTTTTATAAATTGCAAGTAAAAAAATTGTTGTGGTTAAACCTGTCAGAACCGCAATGGTACAGCATACTGTAGTAATCCAGTCATACAAAGCTATATATCATTCTTTTTTGTTATTGTTATTATTATTTTTTTTTTTTTAACATCTGTTACCTGCACGTGCAATCAATACACTATAAAACACAAAATCGCCTAACCCTAGTTTAAGTCCGCTTCTTTCAACTGCATCAAAAAAAAAAATATTAGTAGCGGATATAGGTACATGTGTTTTTGTACGTTTACCATCTTCTTCATCGGCTTCTACTTTTATAGAAGTATCATTTGATTCCGCCGGTGTTACATCTGGTGGATGACGATCCGTTGTACTACTTGTATTGACAGTAACATGACTATCATCGGGTAAGCGCATAAAGCCATCATGACTTCTTCTAAAGTTATTTTGTATAAAGGAAGACCCCGATTGACGAAACACAACTTTATCATTAGGTCTGTGAGGAGGAGAAGAAGAAGAAGAAGAAGGTTCATCACCAAGCATACTACTCGATAACCTTAAATGATCTGTTGATGCCATCATAAACCAAACTGCATTGACTGAATACAGTAAAGCCGGTACTTCTTTTTCTTGTGTTCTTGAACTTTCAATTAATAAACGTAATGGTCCAAATGGGCATAAAACAGCCACCAAATCTATAAAAAAAAATCATGCATTTTTAGGGTCTGTGTGTTTTTTTTTGTGTGTTTTTTGCTTCTTTTACCCCAAATTGCAAGTAGTCCTAATAATATCCATGTGGTCCATTGTTCTAAACCTGTTAAAGAGAATGCCATTAAAGAACTCATGATGGTCAAGTAGCATTGTTGTAACCATAGTGGTCCTTTCCAAAATATAGAAACTAATCCTACCATGGCAAAATTCCATAATGCAAATGACATGGTGATATAGTCTAATGGGATTAAAAAGACTTGTACCAGATTCCTAACCACAGAGAAAGAAAAAAAAGGGGTGAACAAATTGAATTAATTGATACTTCTTTTGTGTGTGTATACGTATATCTTACAGTAACAGTAAATAAGTCATGAAACCTAATAATAATAAGACAACCACCATAAAGAATCCAATCAAGACTTTAATCCAACCCTTTTTAAAAAAAAAGACAATGAGAATGGTAACACCAATGATTTGTCCAATAATAATAGCAGCATTTGTAAAAGATTGAGCGATTCCTGAATCGCTTGAAGAGCTTGTACTTGTATTGGTACTTGATGAGACATAAGTAGGTCGAGTAGGTGTATAATCGCTTTTACCGCCAAATGATACTTTGACCCAAAATATACTCAAGATAATGCAAACAACGACGGGTTTAATAATTCGATATATTTGCTCTGTATAAAACTTTAATTCGTCCGCTGCGTCTTCTTCTTCATTTTTTTCGTCTTGTTCTCGGTTGGATAAATCGTTTAATTGTATATCGGGTTCTTGACCTAATTGAATTAATCAGTACAGAAACAAAATACCACGTCAAAAAAAAAGAAAAAAAAGAGACCTACTTGTGGGTTCGATACGCAAGGACGCTTCTACTGCTTGTCTATGTAACTTTCTCGTCCTCTTGGCCGCTGTACAGTTTCGGTAGTGACCTTCCGTCCAATGTGCTTTTTGACATTCAACTGAACAATATCTCGGTCCATCATGGTTACAAGATGAGCACATGAATGTTGCTGCGTTTTGACATTGTGAACAAGTATGCATCGGTATTATTTGATCATCATCTTGTACATCTGTCATTGTTTATTTTTTATTTATTTTTCCCTTCAAAGAAAGAAAGAAATAAACAAGGAGAGAGAGAGAGGGTAAAAAAAGAATATGTTAATTAATGTGGTTAGGGGAGTACAAGAAAAAAAAAACTGGGATTTCGGATATTAAGAAAAAAGGGTTTCTTTTTCAAACAGACAAAAAAAAGGGGGAAATACCACCTCTGTAAAGAAAAAGTTTTTTTTTGTTTTTGTTTGTAATTCTAAATTATTTATTATTGATATGGTATATGGTACAAGAAAAGGTAAAAAAAAAGAAAAAATTAAAAGGTTAAAAAATTATAATTTTGAAGAAGAAAGAGGGTGATGAACAGGGAAGTATCTACGCTTCATGAACTTCCATGTTTCAGCTAAAATAATGTATACAATGACAGAGGCAGCAACCATACCCCATTCCCAACCGATACCACTATGCTTGAACACCGTGGTGTTAACAACAGGGACGTAGAGAACAATGAACATAATACCGAAGCCAAACAACCAAGAGTAGTACATGTAGTAGTTTTGCTTTTGAGTAAGACCACGATAAGTCCAAGTAGGGTTAACGAGATCACGACAGGTATGAGCATGGAGTAATAATAAGACAGTCATTGTAACAAACAAGGCACCACGAGCACGGTAAACAAGTTTACAAGTATCGTTGAATTCCTTGTTACAGTTGACACCCAAGTCACCATCACCGTAGCCATAAATGACAACAACGTAGTTACACAAACAGATGAGACCCATCATGACACCATAGTAAAGGATATCAATAATGTTACGGTAACAGAAGAGACTTTCCTTATCGGTTCTAGGAGGGACAGTCATTTGATCAGGGTGGACGTGTTCAAGACCAAGAGCCATAGCAGGGGGAGCACTGGTAATCAAGTTATTGAACAAAATTTGAATAGGAGAAAGAGGGAAGACAATTTCAGTGGAAGTACGGAAAGCCAAACACAAAAGCAAAGGAGTCAATTCAGCAACATTGACAGAGACCATGTGAACAGTAAACTTGGAGATATTGGCAAAGACACGACGACCTTCTTGAATAGCAGAGACAATAGTAGCAAAGTTATCATCAACCAGGATGATATCAGCAGCTTGTTTAGCGACATCAGAACCACCTTGACCCATAGCAATACCAATATCAGATTCCTTGAGAGAGGGACTGTCATTGACACCATCACCGGTCATACCAGAGATCTTCTTACGACGATGAAGAGCTTCGATCATCTTGACCTTGGTATCAGGACTACAACGGGCAACAACAAGAGGCAAATCGGGTAAAGCATCAATAGCTTCCTCTGACAACTTATCAAAAGATTGTGCAGACATGACGAGATGATCAACATTTCCGTCCTTGGGAATAATACTAACTTCACGAGCAATAGCAGTAGCAGTAGCAATATGATCACCAGTCAACATATGAACAGTAATACCAGCACGATGACACTTTTCAACAGCGTCCTTGGACTCAGCACGAGGAGGATCATAGATACCGACAAGACCTAAGAAGACCATATCTTGTTCAACTTGTTCACGAGTGAAAGAACCGAAAGTAAGCTTCTCACCGTTCTTGGTAGAGATACGTTTAGCAGCTAAAGAGAGGACACGGAGACCACCCTTGGCAAGTTCTTCAACATTAGGAAGCACAGAGTCTGCTAATTCTTCTTGAGAGATAGGAGCAATACGGTCGCCTAATTGAACACTAGTACAACATTCCAAGACACGTTCAGTAGCACCCTTTAAGAAGGCAACATTACCCTCGCTAGCACTTTCGCAAATAACACTCATACGCTTAACAGTAGAATCAAAAGGATACTCGGAAATTAATTGCCATCCTCCTTCGGCATCTTCGTGACCGGTCAAAGTAGGCTTACCCATCTTCATCTTGTGAGCAAAGACTTGAAGAGCAATTTCAGTGGGGTCACCAATACCGTACCATTCGTTAGTTTCCTTATCTTGACGGACTTCACTCATGTTACAAAGAGCAGCAGAGCGAACTAATTCACGTAACCCGTTGTTCATGGTGTTTCTGGTAATAGCAGCACCGTCACCACCGTTTTCCATATGAACTTCACCTTCAATAGTGAAACCGAGACCGCTGACCTTGAAGAAACCAGCATCGGGTCTCCAGAAACGAGTCAAGACCATCTTGGATTGTGTCAAAGTACCGGTCTTGTCAGAACAAATGTTGGTAACGGAACCCAAGTTTTCAAGGGCAACCAAACGACGAACTAAAGCGTTGGCTCTGGCCATAGCATTGACACCAAAGGCTTGAGTTAAGGTAACGACGGCAATTAAACCTTCAGGAATAACAGCAATAGCAGTAGAGATAGCATAGAGGGCAACTTGATCGTCAATTTGGAACTTGACAACAGCGAAAACAATAATAAGAGCAATAATGGCAATAGCTAAAAGTGTAAGAGCCATACGATCAAGAGACTTTTGAAGAGGTGTACGGGAGTTGTCTCCACTGTCTAATAAACGTTTGGCGATCTTACCGATCTCGGTTTGCATACCAGTAGATGTAACAATTGCTTTACCACGACCTTTACATAAGGTAGTACTAGAGTAGGTCATGTTAAGACGGTCACCCAAGGGAACATCGGCAGTGTCGAGAGTTTCGCTCATTTTGTTGACAGGAAGTGATTCACCAGTAAGTAAAGCTTCATCAATATCCATGTTGAAAGATCTAATTAAGGGGAAAAGAGATTAATTGAATGCTACATAACACATTAATAATTAAAACTTACTCAATAACACGACAATCAGCACCAACGACATCACCGTTCTTGAGAATAATTACATCACCAGGAACGAGATCACGAGTAGCAATAGTCTTTTGGTGTCCATCACGAATAACTTCAGCGGTAGGAGAAGCCATTTGACGAAGAGATTCCATAGTTTTTTCAGCCTTATACTCTTGCATAAAACCAATACCGGCATTTAATAACATGATGAAGGCAATAACACCACCTTCAACCCAATCCTTGAAAGCAAAAGAAACAGCCATAGCAATGACCAAAATAAGTACCATGACATTCAAAAACTGCTTCATCATTAATTTGACAGGGTTGACACCACCATCACCTTCCATTTCATTGTAGCCGAATTCCAGTCGCTTGGCTTCAAGTACAGATTCAGATAAACCGTCTTGTAAATCCGAGTGTAAAATTTCAGCAACTTTTGCGGCGTCCATGGTGTGATAAGGAGGGCCTTCAGTAACTGGACCAGATTGGTCTTTACTGACGTAGTTCTTCTTGCGCATCAATACGCTTCTTAAAAGTGATTTCTTTTCGGGAGAAGAGGATCCCTTGGCTCGCTCTTCATGAGTGACATTTATTCTTTTTTCACTCTCATTTTTTGTTGTTACGGCAGTCTTTTCTTGATGCCCCATAACTTATTTTAAAGAAAAAATATATATATTTATGTGAAAAAAAAAAGTTAAAAGAAAAGAAAAGTGGATGGAACCTAGGCTTTTTGTGCCCTTTATATAAAGTTTATTTCCCAGAATAGTGGAAATATGGAATTTTTGGAAAAGTATTAAACTTGAACGGGACCTAAAATGTCGCAAGAAACAAAACACTAGGAGGAATAACTGGTTTTTATTGGCTATGGACTATATGAAATCAGAAAACTATTCAATTTTCTTTTTTTATATATATATAATCGTAGGTGATTGTTTCAATCACTGTTTTCTATTCTATCTTTTTTTTTATTTTTTTATTAAGGTAAAACCTCCTCAATTGAAGTATAATCTTGATTATATTTTTATGTTTGTTTGTTTGATTTAATGACTTTTATGCAATAATTTATTTATAATTGTTCTTTTTTTTTTAAAAATAGGCTGCGCTCTAAAACAGTAGTAGAAATGTCAGAAAAAAAAAGGAAATAAAAATGTGCGCTAAATGTGCCATTTGCCAAGACGAGGTCGGATACGAACCAAATTTGGTGAATTTTCATGTTTTAAACTGCTTTTCGGATTATTCTTACCACATGTTGCAAGATTACCATTAATGTGGTTGCACTTAAACTCCCCATCTTTTTTAGTCACTTGATCTAAGCTTAATAGTAGTCTGTGTGTGTACGTGTTAAAATATTGAACCGCGCTAGTAATCGCGTATATACACGATTAGTTTAAAAAAATCAGTGTTCGTGATTTCTGTACGTTCTTTTAAATATTTTTTTTATCAAAAAGAAGATCTTTTTCGGTATCACAAACCATTGTTAGGCAGCAAAATTGGCGCAAAATTTACTTTTAAAGAGCTTGGGCGGAGTACACGCTTTGATTACAAAGTATAGTTTGGGATAAATGTAGCCCCGTTGTAAAAACGCTTTTAATTGTTTTTAGTATTTAAAATGTTCTCACCTTTTTGTGAATAGCACACGCACTAAGTTTCTCGCTGTATCACGTTTGTGTCCTTCTTTTTAGGTTTTTTTTTATGCAGCAAAATTACGTTTATTTCTTGTCATAAAATATGCAAAAAAAAAAAAAAAAAGATAATAAAGTGGAGTGTTAAAACGTATTGTATAAATTTTTTTGTTTGTATGTAAAAAACGACTTTTTTTTTTCGCATTTACGTGATAAACTTGACAAAATGTCCGTTCCGAATATCCAGCGAAACAGAAAGAAAAAAATTAGTAACGTGTGCCCCATGATCTAAAACGGACACGGAACAGAAAGATGATAACACGCTTTTTTATTTGTATGAGCACAGATGCGAAAGACGAGAGAGAGCTTTTATGTGTCGCTTACACCAATAAAAACATTTATTGAGCGGTATTTTATTTGTTCATGATGGGGGGGGTGTTTTTTAAAAAAAGAGAAAGGCAAAATGGTACATTGTACAATTTGTTGGAGTAAAAGGTATCACGTGCGTTTATTGTACATCTTAAAAAAATGTGTACGATAATAGATCTCGATCCTTTTTTTCTCCAGGAACCAAAAGAAAACTGACACCTTCGGGAAGCACTTTTACTCAGCAGCCAATGCTTTATTAATTTGAGCTTTCTTTTAATTTGCCGGGTCGAAAATCTTTTCTTTTTTTTTGATGTTCGAGTTAGCTGATTAAAAAATGCATGCATAAAACTGTAAACTCTATTTTTTTTAAAATACTTTTTGTATGACAGAAAATTTTTATTTCCCCCCCCCCCCCCGTAAAATGAGCCTAATGAGAACAATAAAATATGAGGGGAAGCACACATGGGCAGCTTCAATCAAGGTACAAGGGAATTGTTTGAGTTTGTCAACTGCCAGAAGCTTCCGGTATTCTGTTTTTTTTTCTTATTTTGAGACTGAGACTTGCCCAATAAATATTTGTTTTACAATGAGCCCAATGACCAAAAGAAAAAAAAAGCAGCTGTTTGCTCGATGTGTATCATTTATGTTAATAGCTACTTGACATTTTATTAAATCATATGCTTCGATAGTTATATTAGATTACATATCATCTTCTCTCTTCTTCGGGAACTGTTGTATTATAAATAACAATAAAAATGTAGTTTGTACGCTTTTTTTTTTAAAAAAAAAAAATTCAATGAATGCACGAATTCTATAGGATAAGTCTTACTTGCGTTTTCTGGGGTTCTCTTCGTATTGGATTTTTGCCACAATGCTTACAGATGACTGCTTGAAATATAATAAAGGGGGAAGGGTAAAAAAAATTCTTTTGTAGTAGTATAAGCGGTAGGTTTAAGACTTGCCTTTCTTCTCTCCCCCCCCCCCCTTGATTTAGACAAACTTACATGTCTTTCTCTTTCGGAAGACATTGTAATTACTTTTTATTGGAAATAAATCCTCTTGTACAGTGATGAATCAATTAGTGTTCATCCACTTTTAAGTTCTATTTACAGAATCTTACCAGACCATATGGAGAGAATGAAAAACATATTTCCAATTGTCAATAAACCCATTTTTTTTCTAATTAAAGTAGTATGTTTTGTTTGCAGCTCTTTCCAATATTAGGAGGGGTTTTTTTTCTATTGTTTAAATTAACCTTTTAAAACAATGAACTCATAAATTTATAAAGGCTTGTTAAGATCGTTCGAAGTAAAAAGATAAATAATTATACACCTTTACATTCTCTGTAATACAAATGTTGTTCTTCAAAGCTTTCTTTATTACTTCTCTGTTGATCTTTGGCTCCGTTCAATGCTCCCTGCAACCTAACTCTAAGCGTCTATATGATGTCCAAAATGTCCATCGAAAGGAAAAATCAACTGCTTCTTCTGAACTGTTATCTTCATTGGTTAAACAGCATGTCCGTCTAGGTTTAAAAGGCAAGTAATTTTTTTTATTATATGTGTTTAGATTTAATAATAAAAAAAAAATAACATCTATGTCTCCTCTCCCTTCCCCCCCTCCTTTTTTTGTTGTTGTAGATTACAAGTACTCTGCTAAGGGTTTGCATTTACCAGAAATCAAGAATATGTTAGAAGGAGCTGGTGAATATCTTGTTATTAAGCTAGATATCGGCGAAGGAGAAGCCAAAAGATTAATGAAAGATGTAGACGGTGTCTCTGCTACTTTATTCGGCTATCGTGAACGATCCGCAAGTGATCTCAATATTGAAAATGCAGCTAAATTCTTTTTCTTGTCTTTAAGTATCAGCGTTATACGTATGATTATAAAAACTGCTCTTGGTTTATTCAAGTCCCCATTGTCTCAACTCTTTTAAATACAATTAATAAATCTTTATAACACTTTTTTTTTGTATTATGTATTAATGTTATCAACTGACATGAATATGACTTCTTTGCCTACATGATTTTGAAAGTAAAATTGCAATGATAATTTACCTTTTTTTTTTTTACGAGTTGCTTTGATAACGTAATTCTTGGTTAGACAAGCTTGTTCTCAAAGCACATACGAAGAAGTACGTCTCTTATGACTCTTTCTTTTAGGTGGTCTTTGTCAAAAGGGTATCGGCTATTCAATCATAATAAAATATTTTTTTTCCTTCTCTTTTTATACAAAAATAAAAAACATGGAAACCAAACTTGTATATAAACAAGACTTTGAAAAGAACGCGTACAGATTAGTTGAACTAAGTTCACCCGAATTACTTGAGGCGTTTGAGTCAGGAGACTGGTAAAAAAAAACTAAATATGTCTTCCCCTAAAAAAAAAAAGTTGAGAGGTCTCATTGATAATTAGTATTGTAATTAAGGGATTAGCAGAAGACGAAGCAGTATTATGTACAGCTTCAAAAACGTTTGTAGTACGTCAAGTGAATACGTCAAATTCAATTGTGTTGATTGATAGTGAAGCGAATGAAGGTCGTCACCTGGTTCAGGACGATTTGTCAAATACGATTGAATTGTTACCTTGTTTAGCTCGATTGGGACGATTGGATGAATTGCTAAAAGATTCTACTTTTTCAGGCTTAGAGAACGAGGCAACAATAAAAGAAAGCAAGGTTAGTTTTGTTTCCCCTAGTTTTTAAATAAATAAAAAATGTAACCAAGTAATTTAGACGATGTATACGCTTCAAGATTTATTATCTATTGTACAAGCAAGTAGACAAGAATTGTTACAAGGTTTAAAGGAACGAGGAGCATTTGAATATGAAGGATATTATCGATTATTTGATAAAGATTATTTACTTGAACTGGTTGATTTTTTACTTACTAATTTACTTATTCACGGAATGGATATTCAACACATGTCATTGAACCAAGCTAAAGAATGTATCCGTGAAGGGTCACAGGAAGAGCGAGTGGATATACCCGATGACTTGTTGGTGGCCATGTTGAGCTTATTTTGTGACGTAGCAGACAACGGAGAGATACAGTTTGATCGACGCAAGATTTGCAGGTTTTTGGGAGAATGGATTTTGTTTAACCCAAAGAATAAGCGATGGGAGGTGCCTGACTTTTTAAAGTTATGGAGTACAATGGGTCATGAATTATTTAAACCAGAATTAAAAGATATTGAAGGACTATACATTATACGTGAAACTACTAAATTTCAAAGGGCGATACAGTACATTCAATACTTTTCCATTCAAGAATTATCAACAGATCCAGCTCAAAGGTTTGCTACTTTATTCTCTGAAAAGCCTTTATGGAAACTGGAAGAAATTCAAATGTTTTTAACTGATTTGGCACCAACTAAAAAGCAATTGGAACTTTTGTTACTCAAGTTTGCTAGGTCTCATCGTCAACAAAATACAGTTTTATACGGTAGTCGTATAAAGTAAAAAGATAATCATTTTTAATTAGAAATAAAAGGGAGGGGAGGGGTTTTTATTTAAAATATCTTTTAGAGATAACGATTACGTCTTGATACTCTTTACGATATTCCCAAGTGATATCGTACCTTGATAACTTGTTACAAACGTACTGTAAAGTATCAAACCAAGTATCATCGTTTGTTGAAATTAAAGACCATTTATAATTGAAATCTCTACAATTATACTCGTTAAAGTTCTTTAAAATCTTTGATATTTCCAATATGATTGTTCTACCAAATTTGGCGTTGGAGAACAAGTGCTGACGAACTTCAGAGGGGCAATTCAAGCTTTCTTGAGCTAAAAGTATTAAACCAAATAAACTAGTCATAGATTCTTGGTGTTCAATCAATGTAGAATAGAGTATCTGATTCAAGTTGAAAGAGATTTCACTGGCTCTACCAAATTGTTCACTGGGTCTTTGCTTATCTAGGGATTGAGCGATCTTACGTACTTGTTGTCTCAAGTGTTTCAACTCTTCAATTTCATCCTTTTTTTTGCTATAGTGCTTATCGTAGATAACATTGGCTACTTGAGGATAATCTTCAATGGTCGTCGTTAAGATTTTAAAGAGAGCCATCTTTGATAAATTAAACAGCCAATCGTTATTTTGTTTTTCATTTAAAGAAGGCTCCATAATAAAAGTTGAGCTATCCAAATATTTACATTCTTCTTCTTCTTCATCACTTTGTTGTTGTTGTTGTTTTTGATTTTGTTGTTCTACTAGTAGTAGTTGTTGTTGTTGTTGTTGTTGTTGTTGTTGTTGTTGATGCTGCTGCTGCTGCTGCTGCTTCTGTTGTTGTTGGGGTTGTTGTGGTAATAATAACTTTTGTTGCTCGACTGGTACGAACCCAATCAACGAGAACAAATAAGACAATAAGCTATTTGCCATATATAATAATTAATTTTTTCTGGATCTTTTTTTTTTAATAGGGAATAATAATGAAAAATCTGTAAAAAACCAAATAGCCATAGTATTTAATTTTGAAACAGGTTTTTTTTGTTGGTAGTTTGTCTCTTTTTGTTGTTGTGTACTTGCAAAAAAAAAAGATTAGCTTTTTAGTGGTTGCTGGGTAAGGGTTGGTATGGTTACGGTTTTCTTATAAAAAGAAACTGATGTGGGAAAAAAAAAGAAAAAAAAGGGGGGAAAAAAAAAAAGACGTTATTTTAAGGACGCCAATACGCACATGACCAGAGAATATCATCCAATAATCTCGTTTCGATTGGTGTAACTACGTCAGATAGTCACCCTCTCTGAGAAAGCCTTTTTTACAGCATACTATATGCGCTATTTAATCACTTTTATATGTTTACTATTCGTTATTACAATTAGGCATATTAATAGATACTGTATGCTAACTAAAAATGCATTTGCCCTGCGAAAAAAGAATTCAGATAAACAACTGTTGATTAAAGAGAAACTGTTTCTTATTTTTAATGACAAAAACATTATCAACGAGTCTCAAATCATTTTAAGTACGCGAATTAATTTTATAATTATTATGTATGTCAATATTACTAGTAGATGTGCTGGATTATGGCCTTGTTACAACGTTTTAATCAGTTTGAAGTAACGTTTTTGGCCATTTCAGTTAGTTCCTTGTCTAAATCTGTGTTTATTAGAAGTGCTCGTTCTTTCTCGATTAGTATTGCTCCTGCGAGTAGTTGAGAACAGTGCATTGACATGTAAGGTTTGCTTCTTCTCCAATCGTTCCAACTGGAGCTCATTTATTTCATTAAATTTATCCGCTGACATCACACTTTGATAGGGACTATGAGCAATTCAAGTTGTTGGATGTTTTGTATCTCTTTATCTTCGTCTTCGCAAAGAAATCGTTTTAATTGCCCTTTTGTTGTTAGTGAAAATTCAACCTCTTCACTATTCGCGTATGTAACCACTGGTAGATAGTCCATACCTGTAGCCATCTTTTTAAACATTCTGACAGCAAGAGAATCACTGCTGCCAATCATCCGTTCTATTACATGATGGTACGATTTAAAATCACTTGAGTTTTGTATAGTGTTATTATTCGGTTCGGGCAAAGCTAGGGTTGTAGAGCCGTAAAGAGGTACATCCTCAGGTAATAATAAAGGTTTTGATGAAATACTATGGGCATTTGTCGGTATGTGTTTTTAGTTCATTCTTGGTTTTTACAAACTCTCAACAAGCATAGAGTATCAGTTAAAATACCTTTAATGGCTTTAACGACTCTACGCGTACAGTTGGTGTAGGAGCCATAAGAGATTTCCCAGTTCAAAAAGATTAAACGATAGCAGTAGCCTGATTAAATCTTATATATTAGAATAGTTATCTTTCAAAATTGAATATGTTACACACCTAACCAGAATCATTTTCTTTGACAATGGCGACGTTTCTTTAGGGAAAATTCTTGGTACACGCTCTATTTACACGTTCAGAAAAAAAAAAAAAAAAAAAAGTACTTTTACACGACGGTCGCTTTAAGAAGAACAGTATCATTTTGTACAGACATAAAAAAAGAAAAGATGTACATAAAAGAAAGAAAAAGTGATTTATAGCGGATCTATTTAATCATTTCTAACAAACCAAAAATGTCTCATGCGTCACACATTTTTTTTTTTTGCCTGAAAGCGTGCACCAAGAATTCCCTTTCTTTATTTAAATGTTAAAAAAGTCAATAGACTGGATAATTGTTTACTTACGGGATGTTGGGTCTTCGTACTCCTATGCCTCTTGCAATTGTTACAAATTGTCACTACACCCTTCAGCTCTGTGCAGTAGGGTTACCAAAAATAGATCATGCGCCAGGTCATTTGATTAAAATTCAAGCCGATTATTCCCGTTTGACAATTTGCCCCTTTTTTACATGTACTCTATTTTTTACTTTGTTTCTATTGGTCCTTAATTTACAGACACGGTCAAGTTGGCGCGACGCGTTCCAAAAAATAAAAAAAGAAAAAAAAAAATAAATTTTGAGTGTAAATCGCGTTTTTTATTTTTATTTCCCTTCTTCTTTTATACCCACATATTTTAATTTCGATGAATAAAAAAGTTAATCTGCTATTGGACGAGCCATGTCCTGAACTATTATGTGGTATTTGCTCAGGTAAAAAAAAAAAAATTGTTATTCTTTATAGTACGTTCTCTCTCTTACATGAGTATTTTTTTTAGATGTATTGGAAGACCCTGTTCAAGTTCATTGTCCTGAAGGTAAATTAACTTTTTTTAACAGCAACAAAAAAAACTTTTTTTTTTTAATGAGCAAAATAAATAGATCACATGTTTTGTAGTAAATGTATTAATAGTCATGTGGAATATGGGCAAGCGACTTGTCCCATTTGTTTTACAGTACTTGATAAGAATTCGTTTCAGCTGTCCAAGTTTGTTACGAGGCAAATTGGTAGATTACGTATTCAATGTTTTTATGCTGATAATGGGTGTGTTTGGCAAGGTTTATTTTCGGATAATCATATTACAGAGGTAATTTTTTTTACGGAAAAAAAAAAAAACGCGGGAACAATGTATTAATTACGATTTTTATATTGTGTGTGTAGTGTGAATATAAACCTTGTGTTTGTCCCAACAGAATAAATGGATGTACAGTAGAAAACTTGTCTCTGCAGAGTAAACAAGAACATATAAAAGTATGTTTATATCAGGAATTAACATGTCCCAACAATATCCTTACATGTCAACCATTTTTAAGAAGAGATGTTTCATTACATGAGAATCAATGTGCATCCTATCAATGTCCTTACGCCACTGAAGGATGTCCCTTTATAGCAACCTTAACACAAGTACATATTCATTGTGAGGGATACTGTGGTAGGATACATAAAAAAGTACAAGATTTGGAGCTGGAATGTAAACGATTAAATAGTTTAATTCAAGACTTTACAATTGGATTAAATATAAAGTTACCATCAACACCAGAAGACATGAAACAACATGATACATCGATGGACGAGATGGCCTTATTTCATCAAATGTTTAATAGTGATCCTTTTGGTTCATTAGATTTAAATACAAAATCAAACGATCATAGTGATCATAATACACCCATGGATATAAACAGCTTACAAGACCTTAGCTTTTTGGATTCAGTATTCGATACAGCTACTTCACCTCAACCACTTCAATTTATACCACCTGTGAATGTACCTAAACGAACTACCCATGGAAAAAAAATTAGATATAGTAAAAATGTCAGGTTAGCTCATAGCGCATTAAGAATAGCAAGGCAAAGAACTGCAAGTAATACCACCAATCCTTCCAATGATGCCATCTTGAATAACTTGGATATAGCTAAACAAAAGAGCCAAATCACATTTAAAAATATGGATGATGTAACTGAATTTTTAAATGCTAGTGGTGAACCATCGAAAAAGGAATCAAAAAAGGGAACACCTTCTTCTCCACCAACTACTTCTTCTTCTTCTTCTTCTTCTACAGCGACAACAACAACAACTACTACTAGTACTTCTGTACCAAAAAGAAGGCCTATGTTTATATTAGCATCCTCATACTTATCAAATTATAATACGAATAATGATAAACCACTGTAAATAATAATTCCTTTTTTTTATTGTCCTAATTCATTTAAAAGTTGTCTATTCTTTTCTTCTTGGATTTTTAATTTGGTCTCTAGTTCTTGGTAAGATTCTTTAAGGGCTTCTAGTTCTTCTTCGTGCGCGTAACTGACACTCTTGATAACTGATTCAACTACTTTCACAACTCTCCATAAACGAAAGATAATCAAAAGACTTTTTTTTTTTGGGAGGAAAAAAAAAATTAGTTTTTTTATATAAGAGTAGTACATAATAAATATATATTTACCCAGCAATCTCTCTTTCTTTTCCTCGTAATCCAACCTCGAGTATAAGCGTTGTTAAAACGACTACATATACAAAAAAAAAAAATGTTAGTTAGTAAAAAATCAATCATAAAAAAAAGTGTAAACATTTTTACCAAAGGCATCAAAAACATGTAATTTCCAGTGAGGCCAACCAGGCAAATAATATCTAGGACCAAAAGCAACCAAACATAAAGCACACTCTAACAAGAACAAGAAACAAATCGAGATACCAATCACTTCAGCCATTTCAAACGCAACAAATAAGTAACCTTCTTTATCAGTAGATAATACTTGAGGTGCTTGGCACTCGTGAAAGAAAGTATAAATAATTTGAATAGCAACACAAATTGTATCTACTGCAACAAGACTTAATACGGCAATATGAAATTTTTGACTTTCCAACTTTTCTCCGAGTTTTTCTCGCCATGTTCTTTCAAGCATGAGAATGCCATCTTCTTGATTACCCAAAGTACCGTAACTGCTCATTGAGGTTTTTGTTTAGTTTTAGAAAGAAAACGGAGGAAATAGTAAAAAGGAAAAACAAAAAAAAAACTTTTTTAATTGTATGTTACACTGATATTTCTTTTCGTTATTATAAAAGTTGTAGGAGAAAGATACGCGCATCAGGCTTTTTTTATATAGCAAAGATAGCCGTATTTTGCGTACTGCATATAAGATCTACAACTGTAACCCCAACTGTAATATCGATATAACGCGTTAAGCATCCATTCTATCGTATTTAAGTTTGGGACATCAGAGCCAATAATGTTTAAAAAAAGTTGGGACAAGTTACAAAAAAAATAATTCACTTTTTGTAAACAATTTAATCTTGAACTTCTCTTAACTTATAAAAGACCTTTAAGCTCTTTTTAGTTTATCTTTGCTCTTTATTTTATTTTGTACCTGAATTTCCTTGGATCTAACTTTTCGTTGAACCTTTTTACTTGATGCTCGTTTTTCTTACTATCACCTTATTTTACTCTTTTTAAGCTTTACCGCATTATTTATATAAAAAAAAACAAATCTCTCTTTACTGTTTTCTTAATATTTGCGGTAATTTAAAAAAAAATCGTCCAGACAGGTTTTTTTTTTTTTGCATAAAAATTGCTACTATATTTTTTTTTTTTTTTCAAACGATATAATTTTTTTTTTCAAAATGAACTTCGAAGTGAATGAGGAAGTAAAGTTCTATGGAGTTTTACAAAATATAGATAACCTGTTATCTATTTTAAAAGCTGTTAATATTACTAATGTAAATAAGAAAGATTAAGATTAGGAGAGGGGAATACTGGCTTGATATCCCTCTTTTTTTTTTTTTTAGAATTCATCTTGTTTCATTCATGAAGACGGTGTGGTCATTACGTCTGAAAAATCACGAAGAGTAAAGGCAGTTACTTATATCAAGAGTAATCTTTTTCATGTACATAATATTAAAGAGGATGTAAAAATGTCCGCTTTTGGTATGTCTATCGATACACTGAACTACTGCTTATCCTGTGTAGCTTCACAGACGTTTGATAATGATTCTAATCATTGTGAGATTACGTATGATGGTACTGGAAGTCTTTTCGGCGTAAGGTAATATATAAAGCGGAAACTATTAGCTCAAAAAAAAAGAAACAAATATAAACTGTATTATAGACGTACTTCGCAAGATAAAAACGAACATGTAGCATGCAATATGTTACCATTTGAACCAGAAGAAGAAAGTTATGATTCGAAATTTACGGATACACAAGATACTCTACAAAAAATAGTTTTACCTGTAATATATAATATGGAAATAATGTCAAACTCTATTTAACAAACTATATATTTATATAGAAAAAATGATTTAAAGATGCATTGGGTGGACTAGACACTTCAAGTAAAATAATTGAGATAATCATGTTCATCTTTTGAGGTTATAAGTGTAGAAGATAATTTTCAAGTATCATGTATTCCAAAAAACTTTGAATCAATCATTAGTTTTCAATGCGATCGCAAATTAGCACATTTGTAAGTTACACCAAATGATAATCTTTTTTAAGTGACTTAATTTTTTAATTGATTGATTAGCTATATTTACTCCCATATTATGTTGTGTTCTAAAGCATTGGCTTTAGCAAGTAAAGTCTCTATTGAGATGTACTTGAATGGGGCTATTCGCTTTCTTGTAAGTAAATATAAGAGATTGAATAAACAAATATACTTAGTAGGGTAAAAAAAATTGACAATCATGCTATTTGTTGTAAAACCTCTTGCATGAAATAAATGAAGAACAAGCGTACATAAAAATGATTAAATAGATCACATGAATGAACGAGTGACCGTCCATTCTATTAGCCCAAGGCGTATTTATTCCGTCATTTTTTTAGAATAGATAACGTGCCACCAAGTTTAACTCTAGTAAATTTTTAATTTTTTTTTGGAGCAATAAACATTTTTTTACGAACTTTTATAAAAAATCTAATAGAATACTTTTCTTTATTGAACGTTTAGGAACATATCTCTTCACGCCAATTGTCTTTCTTAACAATAAAAAAAAAAGTTTATTGTTATTTTTTACTTTTAAACGGGGGTACTATCAAGGGATCAAAAATTTGATATCAAAAATTTGGGTAATGTATTTCATACCCTGTGATTTTCTATCTCGGCCAATGAAATGCCTATAAAATAAGAAATAGCTGAGTTTACTAGATTTAAACCTGGTGGCGCGTTACTTATTTAGAAACAAGATGAAAAAAAAAAAAGTTGGCTCCATCATAGGTATAAACAAAGGAGATAATTTTTATATAGTAAAGCTGGTGTTGCGTTAAGGGTATGACAGCGCCATGGCTTGTTCGGGGATTTTCCAATAAAAAGCACGCTTCCCGAGAGGTCGTTTTTGTTTACACACAAATGATTGGAAATCGATAGGCGGAAGTGTTCCTATTTTTACTTATAGACTGCTTGCTCTAGTAATATAAACTCGCCTTATAATCGAAATATAAATTGTATTAATACTTCTGAAAGATGGAGGCACTTAGATATGAAGCTAAAGAGAGTACCTAAAGAAAAAAAAAAAGGAGGAAAAGCACGTCTAACTTGTACTACTTTCCCTTTTTTGTACATGTAACTATCAGAAAACTATGTTACATTGTCATTCAGAATAAGCACATATTTCACCCACCCTTAAATAATGCGGCTACTGTTCCTATTGAACCAGAAGACAGATATAAAAAAAATAGTTCTATGGAATATATAAGTAGTTACTTTATACTTCGAACATTAAATCAAAGTCTGATCAACGTGAAGTATATAAACACAAAGCTCATCTCATAAAAATGGCCGCCCTTTTATTTTGAGAATTACTTACAAAACTTCAATTTTCTCGGCAGATATGGCTCGTATGTATGAAAGGTTTGCACAGTTAAGAAGACGGAAGTGAAAAGTATCGTCTAAATCAGAGGATATTGGTGGTAAAGGATTCAAGGTAAATTTTACTTTTTTTTTTGTCTGGTTATATTAACTGATTATTCAATATAACAAGATATTACTGTAAATAGTGGAGGTAGAAATCTGTTTGTTATATTGAAACATAACTCATACATATACCTACCGTCACTGTTGCTATTTTACCAGATCCAACTGAAGTCGATGTTCAAATTAATAAAAAAACGGTCAAAATATATAAACTATAAAAAAAACAAGTCAGTTCGACTTCATTTTTTTAGGACCACCTGAAGAAATTGTTTAGTTGGATTTGGGTCATCAAACAGCTTGAGAAGATAGTGGTACTAGTACTATTATAAAAGTTTTTGACAACTGGTAAATGGCTTGAAAAGTAGAACTAAAGATCCTGAGGATATTCTCGGTATGTACACCAGGTTATTGAGGAGTGTGAGATAGTATAAATACGATAATGTGAGTAGCTGTAACAGCTACTGTAGCTGAAACGGAGTGTGATACACCTAGCGCGAAACACAATACGATCGAGATAGGTAGTAGTAAAACTAACCTTGGGAAAATTGTGAACCAGAAGAAGAAAAAAAAACAGCTTCCAGCTTTAGGCGAACCGCATCCGTTTGCACCAGCATACCACAGGAAAAGTCTTCGTTTGAAAGATATGCACATACTATATAAGAAGATCTTTTTGCTTGTGGCTGGCGATTTATTTAGGAAAAACAAAAGGGCGTTTCTCTATTAAAAACGCCCTAAAAAAAGAATTAGAGAGCGATGAACAATGTTACATAAAATTTGATTATGAAATATGGCTTCCAAAGAAAAGATGTAGTAATAATATGTACGAATAAATATCTTATCGAGAGGTATAAATAGTTTTCGGTCGGTACACCAAGATATACCAACTAAAGATACATGAACCAGCTTTTCGCACCAGATTTTTTTTATAACATCTCATTCAAATGAGATAAAAATATCTTCAGATACGGATGTGAATAAAAACTGTACATAGTAGATACAGTACAAGCCAACTATCACACATACACCTTTTTTTTAAAAAGAAGCAACCCACTTGTTTCAACCTCATTCGACCATAAGTTTGAAGTCCAATTGACACTTTTTTTCACTTGGAAAAATCAATTGGGGTTTATATCTACCTTGTGCTTGACTATTGAATTCAATTATAACTAACAAATAAAAGTAGTTTACAAGGATATAAAGTTTCTGGGAGGATAAGATAGGGTAAAAGAGATTACTTTTTAAAATAAACCAAAAAATAGAGCTTTATCTTGTACGAGTTTAAGGTCACCAGAGTAACAGCTCCCTTTGACCGCCCCAATATCTGAGAGCGGTTGTGACTAAATAAAATATAAAATTACAATATTATATGTCAAAGAGATTAAAGACTTTTTGAAAAACATTTATTATTATTATTACTATTTTAAAAAAAAAAGTTACTAGTGCTTTGGCCTTTACAATAAGGAAACAAAAAAAGTTTTCAAAATGAAAGTTTCCCAAGACTAACCACGAGGAGGTACACTAGCTGAAGACTCATCACGTTCATACATATACGTGAAAAAAATATATATACATGTATCTAAATATAAAAATAAACACATACATAAATAAAAAAAAAAGATGATGATGCCAAAGGATAAGTATCCACAACACAACTACTTAATGATACTGTTTTCCTTAGAGAAGACTACCGAGACGGGAACCATCAATCCAACCTCCCTACGATATCCGCATGGTTGGTGTGCCATTACACGCAGATTAAACTGCACGAACCGCTCGTAAACGAGGCAGAGGAGAAGGAGATAAACAGCTCGTCAAAAAACCACTTTAGCAACCGTTATGTCATGTTGCTTTCAAAAGCCAGTACAATTATAAATAGCAGTGTTTCAAAGGGAGGAGAAAGAAATTATATTCTAGAGAAATAAAAAAAAAAAGGAATGGATCAGAATCAGTTTAGAAGCAAAATAAATAAAAATCCCATTTACCATTCTTTCCCGTCATATTAACAACGAGTACAACAACTGCAGCACCAGTTCCAGCAGCAGCACCAGCACCAGCACCAGCACCAGCATTTACCGCTATAAATAGACATTATGATTAGGTTTAAATATTTATAAGTAAAGCAGTTTAAATTCTTACCTTTTAATAAAAGGAACAATCACCACGATACAAAATGATACAGCAATTGGAAGAAGCATCTTAAAAAGAATTATACTTATTAGTTAAAAAAACTAAAAAGCTTTTTTTTTTAGCTCAATGTACTCAGGGTTTGGTTCATTACAGAAGAAAAACCCCCTTTAGATGCTTAATGTTTTAAAATGATTGATATTAAAGCTAATAAAAGTGAAATGACAAGAAGTGAAGGTTAAAATAGGGTTTACTTGAATGTTTTTAGAAGCGTTTATGTAAACTTACATTTGTACCTGACAACATGCATCTGTCAAATAAAAGCGATCATATTTGTGTCAAAAGAAGCATTTTGTAACACAATAAGCTATTACAATACCCGCCACCAAACTGAATGTCTAGTTTCAAAATATCGCCATGAGCAATATTAGGCATATTAGGCAGTGTCTAGCAGTCGACTTTCAGAGAAACTGCAATGTGTATTGTACATGTTGTAAAGATTAGAAGACATAAAGAGAAAAAAGGTTAAAAAAAGGTTAAAAAATGAAAAATCAGTAGCGGAGTCTTTCTTTTTTTGTGCCTGCAAAAAAAATGCCCTGCCTGGATTTAATATCACAGCTTTTTTTTTTATTCCAACGTGAAGAAAATAATACGACTACAGTTAATTAGAAGGGGATAAAGAAAAGTAATTTAAGGCTTATAATTTGTAAAAAAAAAGACGTATTTAAGAGTGGAAAAAATCCACCCTTAAATCAGATATACCCTTATATCGAACAGTGAACGAAATAATTATATCAAGCAAAATTTGACAAGCAAAATTACATTAGAAAAGAGACCCTTTCATTTGTAAACTTTCGTTTTTATTAAATATATAAATATACTTGCACGTTAGTCTTTTCGAAGAAAGTTGACAAGGGTAACCATGAGAAGGTTTGTACTTATGTAGTTACCTTGAAAAAATAATATAAAGGTAACAAGTACCTTTAAAAAAAAGAGGATGGGTTGGATGGATGGATGGAGGATAGATAAAGTACAACTTTTTTTTCAGTTTGATACTTTCCCGCAAAGCTACAGCATTATCAGCATTATGAGTGCTTTTGTTGTTGTCGTACCTGTTGCTCTTTATTGAGCCAATAAACACAGCAGTACCATTTTATTTTATTCTAGATACTATTTAGATAAGGTAACGAAGTATACACAAGACTACATATTATTTTGTGGACAACTAGATACATCATATAAACTCGTATTGTTCTTGGGATCAGAAATGCTTTTATGATCTTGAGCAACTTTACACGTTGATAGAGCTTAAAGTAAAAAGTGTAAAGTTTGGGGGAGATTATTACGTGTGTAGTTAAACAACAGATAATAAAGTAATAGTAAGAGTAGTGAGTACCAGACTGTTTAGTAGTCAACTGAATTACAACTTAGGTTATTTATTTATTTGTGAAAAGTGACATTCAACGACTAGTCTTTAGGAAAGCACGAGTCAAGAGACGTATACTTACAAAGGGACTTATATCAGTTAAAAGAGAGTGGGGGATAAAATAAATTAGAGTTTATATGCCAAAGGTAACGAAGTTTCTGAAGTTAATCCTAGGTCTGTATTGTTCTCCAAAAGATATTATAAAACAAATGGAAGTTGATCAGAGAGGAATTATAAAGGGAAAACTTAGGAAAACCAGGTAGAATATTTGATAAACTTATTTATTACCAAGAACTTTCATTCTCGTTTTGATTTACCTTAAATTTTCTAGGCGTAACAATATTTATTACACGAGCAGATATATTTTCTTAGTTACTTATTTAGAAACAAGATGAATTATTTATTAATGGAGTCATCTGGGCAAGTAATACTCGTAGTCCTTTATAACCCGGTTTAGTTGATGAATCAATACTTTTATTAAAGAAGAGAAATTTTAAATTATATGTACTGCTTTGAACATTAAACAATGAATAAATATATACGTTTTATGAAATAGATATCTATCTAAAATTGAACATTTTATTGAACTATTTTAAAATCCGAAAAAAATTTAGTACTTCCATCAGCGTTTGATTTAAAGATATAATCATGCTCAAATCCACATCCTTCAGCTTCAAGTTTAGATTTCTTGTTGGCTGTAAGTTGAGAATCACCTGAACCACCAGAGAAGCCACCAATGGTTCTATCAGTCGCAATAATACGATGACATGCAACAGGCAAAGGGCAGAAGGGGTTTGTTTTCAAAGCCTGACCTACCGCGCGGGGACTAGATTTAAGTGCGTCGCTCAAGATTTTGTACGAAGTAACGTGACCTATCGGAATTTGACGAGCAAGATCATATACTCTGAATTGAAACGGTGTTACTTTTTTTCCAGTTTTGAAGTTGACGAACTCATTTCTTTCAATAACAGTGGTAGGATATTTAATAACAGCTAGTTAACAAAAAAAAAAAAAATATGTTTAAATCAAGCTAAAGATGAAAAAAAAGAGAAAAAATTACTTGTTATGTCGCTATCTTTTGACTTGAAAGTTTGAACAATCTTGGTAGACCTTATTTTAGAAGGTACAATATTTATAGACCTTATTTTGGAAGGTAAAGGGTCACGAGTAGCTTTATCGTAACTGCGAAGTGAGCTTTTAGAACGTAAGTGAGGCATAAAGAGAAAATATGTTAAAGAAAAGGAAAAAAGTCAAAATTGGATTGACGTTCCCTTAAGGCCATGAGAATTTTTATTTATTTTTGCTGCGCAAAAAAAAAAGCCGGTCTTATTATAGTGACGGCTGATGATCCACAAACATGCTCTTTGCATTCCATAGGCCTAAATACATCCCCTCCTCCCCCCCCCCCTTTTTTTTTTGCTGCTGTCAATGCATTTTTAAAGAAATTTTCTTTTAGTTAGTAGGAAGGGTAGACGGACGAAATATAAATTCATTAGTGCTATATGTATGACTGTATGTGAGTTTTTAGTAACTACATTGAATTATCTCTTCCTCCTCCCAAACAACTATTTAAATATCTTAGAATTAATGGCAGGTACTCTAATTTTAAGTACACGTAAAAAAAATAGTGTAAAAAATATTTATAAAAGATTATGCATGAGAGAAAAATAAGCGCCAATACAGATACTTTCGACCCGCAAAAATCAATGTGGACACGACCCATTTATTTATGTTGAAACATACCTTTTTTCTATAGTTGAAAACGTGCAGCTCTTCTTCTCTTTGACTGCTTGCCAATTGTCCCGATACCTGCGTCGCTAGTTATCCTTTTTCCCTTGCCCAAGGGTAACTACTCCAGAGAAAATCCAATTTCTAAAGCTCTAATTAGACAGAAATAGGATATTCACATAGAAACTTTCAATTATCTTTAGTAAGATTTATAATATGAGTATCTCAAAAGTATAATTTGTTTAGGATTATGTCCCTAAACCCGAAAATAAAGCGCGAAACTTTTTTTTATGCAGGTTAGAATTAACTTTGTACACAAATGTTTTGCCGTTTCTTTAATAGGAGTTAGGTAACTGCATGTATGTATTTCTAGTACCGCTTTGTTTTTTTATAGCAAAAAAACGCGTATGATGTCAAGTTATAAATATGAAAGATGTCAGCTAAATTAGAAACAAGTTTCATGTCCAGGGCAAATAAAAAACGACACGCATAATTTTATTTTAAAAGAAGAGCGTTTGTTTATACGTTAATATAAACACAAGCAATAACAAACAACAAAAAGCCGCTAGAGACAGTTACAGAGGATGCTTTATTTTTCGTATTGTTAGCTGTAGGAGAAGATCCAGTAGAGGAGCCGTCGGCATTTACGCACATGTTTTGATCGAAATCGGGGGCCGAGTCAACAAACGTAACGTCAGTACACTAAAAAAAACAATTTATCAGTTTTTTTTTATATCTGTAATTCTATCACAATAAATTAAAGTACCTGGTATAATAAACCATCGCCACCATTGAAAATAACTTGAATAGTAGCATTTGAACCATTAGTAATACTAGTACTGTTACTCAAGCTTAAAGGTAAACAAGCGGCTTGAGGGTAGCTACGAGTGCCTGAAGAAACTTGAACGAGTTCAGAAGTAGAGAAATCTGCTGTGGTAGGGTCGTTTTTAGCCACAACATTTACAACGTAACTGTAAGAGGTATGTCCGGAATCAATCTCGACAAAGGCGTTCTTGAGCGGAATTTGAGTACGGTTTTCGACAGTATCAGATCCACCACTTTTTTTTTTAAAAAAAAGAAACATTTAGTTTTTTACATTATACTTGGAGAGGATCCTTACCAGGGGAAAGTAGGTTCCTTTGTTTCGTCAAATCCACGTGTAGTAGGATACTTTAATTCAAAGTGAGCCGATGCGATTTGTAAGACACCAGCAAAAAGCAGAAAAAGGGTAGGACGAAGCATAATTTTTTTTTCGAGAATAGAAGGGAAGGAAGGAAAAGTAAAAAAAAAGAAGAGAAAAACCTTGATATGAGTGTTGTATCACGATCTTGATATGCGAGATTTTCGCTATATTAAATAGGGTGATTGGATCGGCTCAAGTCAAAAGCAGTCCGTACAAAAACCCCGTCTATTTTCGAGTACATTTAAAAAAAAAAAGGTGCAACTGTGAGATAGCTTCTTTCTTACGTTTCTCCCCTTATCTTTTTTATTATCATCATCATGGAGGGAATGGATATGAGTACAAAGGCTACACCAGCCAACATAAATGAACCGTACGCCAATACCCTCATTACAATTATAGCGTCCGTCATTTGTTTCCTTACACTACGTTACTTACTCCTCCAACAAAAACCTTCGTCTCGCGTATCCTCAACATACAAGAGACTCGAGACTTTAGTTGTCAATAAATTTTCATACACGCCATTTGGCGCGTGCCCACCTGTCGGCGCATTTCTCGTTGTCTGTGCGCTTACCTCTGCCATTTTACCATTACTGCTACTCAACGTCGATCTGAAACTCAACTCGAACCGTGCCGGTTTTTTAAGTTTAGCTATTGTTCCCTTTTTACTATCCTCCACCGGTAAAAACTCTGCCGTTTCCTTCTTGACCGGTATTTCCACCGTGCGAATGAACTTCTTGCACCGTATGCTGGGTTTAGCACTTATTGTGTGTGCTACAGTGCACATGGCATTCATGCTCCAAGCCTGGGCTAAATTTCCGTCATTTATGCGGTCGCAGTTACAAGTGACCAAAGTGCAATACGGACTTGCAGGTTACGGCCTACTCTGTGTAGTTATTCTCGGTAGTTTCTTACCTATCCGTAAATACTGCTACGAGCTGTTTGTAGGAACCCATTTACTTGGTATTGCTTTCATTGGTGTGATTGCTATGCATACACCTTACGCCATGCGATACTTTGTAGCAGGATTGGTCTGCTATGCTTTAAATTTAGTAGCCGTTTGGGGTGTCAAGACGTACATGGCACAAGCTTACTTTGATATATTGCCTGAAGGATGTACCAAGATTTCAATTCGTCTCGCCAGTCCTATGAAGACACATGCTATCGGACAACATGTTAATTTATGTATACCTGCTATCTCTATCTTTCAATGGCATCCTTTTACAATCACTAGTGTCCAACAACAAAATGCAAAGCATCAAAATTCAATTGAAATATGTGTGATTGCCAGAGGAAACTTTACGCGTGCGCTCTATAACAACATTGATGCCTCCAAGGGATTGCCTGTCTTTGTGAGCGGTCCTTTCGGTAGTACCAATATCAAGTCCATGGACGTTCTAACCAACTCGACGTCCGTTGTTATTGCTAACGGTGGTGCTGGTATTACATTTGGTATCCGACTTTTACGAGAATTGTGTGATACACTTGTTACATTTGACGATAACTGTGAAGAAAAAGATACATTAAATCATTGGAAGACAAAAGACATTTACTTTTATTGGTCTGTGCACCGATTAAATGAACTCGAATGGTTTCGTGACGAATTAGAACATTTAAATCATTTGTTTAAAAGTCATTTTAGGTTCCCTAATTTACATATTAAACTTCATGTTACGTCGAAAGATGGTGCTGCTGCTGATATTTATGCAAGACATAATTTAGAAGACACCTCTACTGCTCATTCGAGTAGCGATATCGACGAGTGTGTAGATGGACAAGATTTTGTTGATACAAAGAGGAATAACCAGTATCTCGAAAAGAAGACGGTAGAAGTCACGCAAGGAGAACGTCTTGATCCAAAATATATTTTGTCTCTTCAAACTGATATTAGTGCCTATGGTACGTAAAAAAAGCAAATTTTTAAAAATCGAGTATTTTACTTATATATATATTTTGTAGTGTGTGGTCCAACTGGATTTAACGCAAGCTTTAAAAATGCTGTAGCTTCTTTATCTATCAGGAAGTCAACCACTGTTAATCTTCATTGTGAAGATTTCAGCTATTAAATAACCATCCCCCCTCCCTTTTTTTTTGTATTACTATTTTGCATTATTTTATCGTCTATTTATATATCCAACTTTCATGTATTATTAAAAATATCGTAATAATTGTATTTCTATAATAAACATGATTTTATTTTATTAAGTACAAGAGTCGGACAAGTTGAATGGTTACTTTAGTAGGGTTAATACATGTTGTCGAAGCATATTATTATAATGAGTGAAAGAGAAAATATAAATTGTTTGTGTGAAATAAATCAGTTCTTTGTGTATAAAATAAAAATTAACTTCATGATAAATTCAAAATTCGCTGAAGCTGTAAAACAACGAGATATATATAAAGGGCGCTTAAGTGGAGAGGTTACTTTATTCTCTTTCTTTTTTTTTACTATTTCTTTCTTATTTTTTTTTTTTTTGTGAAAAAGAAAAAAGAAAAAACATGGTAGATCCTCCCGACAAGAACCCTAAAAACACACTTGATAAACTCTCGGTACACTTGGAGTACGCCTGTTTTATCTGTGGTATTATTCTTAGTAATTCCAAGACATGTATCGATCACGTAAAAAATATCCACGGGTATGTAATTCCTTTTCGTCCTCCAGGTCGCCGACCTGAAAACCTCAAATTTTCTTACGTCAGAGATCCTGAAGATGAACCGTGGACTATTGAAGAATTCGCGTGTCCTTGCTGCTGGTATCATTCTCCTTCGGATGATTTAGAGGCCTTAAATGAGCATATACGAGAAGAACATAATCCCACTCGAGTTATGAAAGAAGAATACGAAGAATACGAAGAAGATGATGTTGAAATGGAAGATATTGAGTTTGTTCAAGAAATTACTACGAAACTTGACGAGTTGAAGTCTATGTTTGAAGAAATACTTTCATAATATATATATTTTTCAAATAAATAAAAAACTTCCATTTTATCTAAAAAGTATGTGGATCATCTTGTGATAAACAAGATTCCCTCTTTTTTTTTAAAGACTATCAGTTGGCATAAATACTAACCTTAACTGTGGTACCTTTAATGAACACCCGCTTTATCTAGAACCCTCTTTCGGCAGGTTCCAGTCACACGAAAAACCTGACTGTCCCTTTTTTACAGTCGCGTTTATTTTAGTTGCTGTTTTACAACACCAAACTCTTTTTTTTTTTTTTTACACATTCGCGATTAGAATTATGAGTACAACTGAGACTGAAGACATTCCCGAGATCGGTATACAACAATAGAAAAAAAAAGCAACAGCACGAAAGTAGTTTACTAAAATTATACTTTTTTAGGGAACTCTGAACAACAAACGTTTGTTCAATTTTATAACAGTTTAGATATTGTAAGTATTTTTTTTTCAGGCCTGTCAAAAAAAAAAAATACTAACAAAAAAAAAAAAAGAATGAACCAGGCACTGTCTGCTTATTCGAACGTGAAGCTAATGGAGGGACTTACTACACACTTCATGGTGACAATGCACTATACGCTGCTGATAAAGTATATCAAACAACAACAGTTATCAAGTACTGGTTCGGTAAGCCCAATCACCACTTCTAAAAAAATAATACTTACGCACAAGTTCTATAGGTGACATTACAACTGGACTTGCTACCACAAAACTTACAGAAAAAGTAGCCAAAAACTTTTTAAGAGACGCATTGTTAAATAAACAATTACGTATTACGATTTGGAAACAGTTTAAACAAGAATGGCGAATGATTAGTCAAGCTTCACCTGGTAACTTGCAGCAAGTAGAAGAATTTTTGTTTTCCAGTACTCGTATGGATTCTGCGCCCGTTGTTATTGCTGTCAACTACGGTGTATCGAATGATCAAAAGGTATACATATATAAATTGCGAGTAAAAGACAAGATAATTAAAGAGTATATAGACTGTGGGTGTTTCTTTTGCAGATACGACTATTAATCAGTTGGGCGTCAGTCAGTTTATTGATAATGACTCTTTTTCCAACTTGGAGGTAAGTACCCCCCCCCCCCTTTTTTTTAAAAAAAAAGAAAAAAAAGCTAAAATAAGTGTTACTATTTAGACTTTGATTATTCAATTGGGTGTAAAAGAATGTATTTTACCAACAAGCAATGCAGGAGAAAAGGATTTTGACAGAAAGAAGATCAACGATATTCTCTCACGTTGTAATGTTGCATTAACTGAAGTCAAAAAGAGTAAGGAAGTATATTAAAAAAAAAAGGTAAGAAATTAATATACTAACCGAGCCATTAGATGAATTTAATACAAAGAATATTGTACAAGATTTAAATAGACTCTTGGAAGGTGACATCAATGTAGAAGCTTTACGTAAGTTAAATTAAAAGGAGGGATGATAACTTGTAAATTAAACTTTTTTTTTATTATCTAGCCGAGTATGAGATGAAAGATGCATTATCATCTTGTGCATGCATAATTTCATATTTAAAATTAATGGCAAATGACGAAAATTTCGGAAAGTTTACCTTGAACAACCATGATTTATCGCAGTATATGAGATTGGATGGACCCGCATTAGACGCATTAAATTTATTGCCCTCCGTACGCGATGGACCCAGCAAGAGCAGCAATTTATTTGGCTTGCTCAACAAGTGCCGTACCTCACAAGGAAGCAGATTATTTGCACAATGGCTTAAACAACCCCTTTTAAGTTTAAATGAAATCACCAAGCGTCAGGATATTGTACAAGCGTTTGTAGAGGATACAGATTTACGACAAACCATGCAAGAAGCTCACTTACACCATATACCTGATTTACATCGTATCTCTAAAAAGGTATTAAAAGGAAGCGCCTCACTTCAAGATGTCGTACGTATTTATCAAGTGGTCCTTCGTTTACCTGCATTGATTACATGTTTAAAAAACTGCGTTTCATCTAACCCTGTCATTGTTGACTTGATTAAAACAACGTATACAACTAATCTTGAAGAACATTATGTTCATTTAACTAAATTAGAAGAGTTGGTAGTTACTACAATTGATCTTGATGCTGCTGACAATCATGAATATATGATTAAAGCCGAATATAATGAAGAATTACAACGTAAGTTTCTAAAATTATTATGACGCCAAAATAAAATAAAAATTAATATCATCATCATCAAGTTATTCGTACTGAAATGAAGGGAGTGGAAAGACAAATGAATTTAGAACTTGAAAGGGTAGCTGATCAACTGGGCCTTGAAAAGGAAAAGAAATTGAGATTAGAAAATCATAGTGCATACGGTCATTGTTTCCGTATTATCGGCCGTACCGAAGCTTCTAAAATCCGTAATAAGTCCGAATATATTGAATTAAATACTCAAAAAGCAGGTACTATGTTTACTACTCGTAGACTTAAAGATGCAAGTGAAAGATATCAAGAGCTTTCCAAGTCTTATGAAGACCGACAAAGAGGACTCGTAAAAGAAGTGATTAGTATTGTTGGTAAGTTTTTTTTTTTAAAAAAAAATACAATTTTTATTGTTTAACCGTGAATATAGGTACTTATTGTCCTACGTTGGAATCGTTGGGGTTCGTTATTGCGCATATGGATGTTTTGATTAGTTTTGCTCATGTATCAGTATTGGCGCCCACACCCTACGTGCGACCCACGATGAGTCCTTGCGGTATGTGTGTAATTTTTCAAATAAACATTTCACAAACTAAAAACAATGAATAACAATAGGACAAGGTAATGTCATACTTGAAAACGCCAGACATCCATGTTTAGAAGTTCAAGACTATGTTACATTTATCCCCAATGATGTTGATATGATTCGAGGTATATACATATATAAAAAATACAGAAAGTAAAAAATTCTGAATTATATTATAAATAGAAACTTCAGAATTCAAAATAGTTACAGGACCTAATATGGGAGGCAAATCAACATATATTAGACAGGTAAAATAAAAACATTAGTGCGAAAGGAAAAAAGTGTACTAAACTATTTTAAGGTGGGTGTGATTGCACTAATGGCACAAATTGGATGTTTTGTTCCTTGTACAAAGGCGTCTTTGTGTATATTTGATTCCATTTTAGCAAGAGTGGGTGCCAGTGATAGTCAACTGAAAGGTGTGTCTACTTTTATGGCTGAAATGCTTGAAACAGCTACCATTTTAAAAACGGCTACACGTAATTCACTTGTCATTATTGATGAGTTGGGTAGAGGTACAAGTACTTCGGATGGTATTGGTTTAGCCTGGGCAATCTCGGAGTAAGTTTTTTTTTCTTTTTCGTTTAAAAAGTAAAATGATAAATAACAAATCTTTTTATTAGACACCTTGCAAAACATACAAGAGCATTTTGTTTATTTGCAACTCATTTTCATGAATTGACTACTTTGACAGAAATGGTGCCTTATGTTGAAAACTTGCACGTAGCAGTTCATGTAGGTACCGGTGGTGATGTGACGTTATTATATAAAGTGAACAAGGGTGTTGGAGATAAAAGTTTCGGTATCCATGTAGCTGGACTTGCTAATTTCCCAGCACAAGTTATTGAGCTGGCTAAGCGTAAAGCGATTGAATTAGATCAAGAAGCAGATCTTGTGCGAGGTATTGAAGTGAACCCTACACAAGAAGTCATTGTAAGTAACCTACTGCTAACAAAAATGTTAGTGTTCGTCTACTAATACTTTACTTTATTAGGAGGGTGAATTAATCATGAAGCAAATGATTCAAGAATTGGCACAAGAAGTAGACGCAGACAGTGTGAAACAAAAGTATTTACCCCAAATTGAAGGGAACGCTTATTTAAAAGAGATCTTGTTGGATGATACCCAATAAGAGTATAGTCGTACAAGGAAGATAAAAAAAAATTGTTTTTCCCTCTTTTTTTTTTTCTCACTTCATTATTTTTCTTTTTTGCTGGACACTCTCTCACTCACACACACAAATATACAATATACGAATATAATTTCGTGCAAGCAGCCTAAAAAAAAAAATGACAAATAAACGTAGTTTTGTATCATCTATAGGATTATTACTAAGTTTTATTGGTATGGCGGGACTTGTTTTATCTATCGTTTCACTGTTGCCACTGAACGGTTATAATATATACTTGACAACGATTACAGTACTGAAATTAGTTGAATTTGAAAAAGAAGAATGGTTTTATCAAGATGCCCAAATATATTTAATATTTTTAGCGGGCTCTTTTATTTCCAGTCTACTTGAAATACTCGTTACCTTTGTTGCTTGCTGTCGAACAGAAACTAATCAAGTAGATCAAGAAAGTTGTAATACCACCCATATCAAAAAAAAGTCGTGGTTTATTCGTATAACCTGCTTTACCCTATTAATACAAATTCTGTTTTCACTATTAGGTAATACTTTTTTTTTTTTCGATGTATGTGTGGGTACTACTACTAACAAACTAATACTATTTAAAAAGGTACACATATTATATACAAGATCAAAGGTGAATATATACCTTTAGAAATTCAACATCAAGTATTTTTATCATGTGGTATATTATGGATAAACTATTTATCACTGACAGTCTTTTCCTTTATTCTACTATTCGCATCATTTTTTATACTGATCGGTAATCCACCAAAGAAACCTCAACCACAACCACAACAACAAACAGAAGAAACAAGACCTTTAATTATTCATTAGCATTATTTTTTTTATTTCGGCATTTCTTTTCTTTTAATACCGTATGATTATACCGATTTTACATACATATAAATACCACACACACACACACACACACTTTTTTTTGTCTTTATATTATTTTTATCATTAAAAAAAAATGTTGTCTCAAGAAGTTGCTATTGAAACACCTAACGGATTCAAGGTTCGCCCTGTAACTAAATTCATAAAGGCAGCCAGAAACTTAAAGTCTGATATCACCTTGACTTGTAATGGTAAGACTGCCGACTCCAAATCACCTTCCAACTTGATGGCTTTATCTTTATCCAATGGTGATGTTGTCACTATCTCTGTTAGTGGCGCTGAAGAAGAAAAGAACCTTCAGATCATGGTTGAACTCATGAAGAAGTTGGGTGGACAATAAAAATTCACATGATTAGCTAATTTGTTTACGTGTCAATTCAATGTTAAATAACCATTTCATTGGACGACATTTATTATAAAACTGGCTCAAAAAAAAACCCTTTATTTTTTTTAATTGCATCCTTTGTTTTTTACTCTAATAAAAATGAGGTCAAACCGTCGTTTATTACTTGCTTTTATATTACCTTTATTTATTAATACATGCTATGCTGAAAAGACTGTAAAAGAGCACTTGGTAGACGGTAACCAGTTCTTGATTACTGGTAAATACAATGATGCTATTATTAGTTATGATGCTGCCATTGGTAAGTTTTTTCTAGGAACAGAAGAAAAAAAAACGAACAACATCCTGACCATCTCCCTTTTTGTTGTAAATAGCACAAGACCCTTCAGATTATTTATCTTATTACAAGAGAGCTACTGCCTACTTATCACTTGGTAGAACCAGTTCAGCTATTGATGACTTTTCTACCATTCTTGATTTAAGACCTGGTTTTGATAAGGCATTATTACAACGTGCAAAGTTGTATGCTAATGATGGTGATTTTTCATTAGCCAAGAATGATTTATTAAAGCATAAAGATGCCACAAATCAAGAAGTCAAAGATTTGGTAACTATTTGCCGCAGAAAAAATTGCTGCAGAAAAAAAAACAAACAAATTGACACACATATTTTACATAGTTGGAATCAGTACAATATGCTGAAAAGACAAGTATGTTAGGTTTAGAAGCCTATGAAAATAAAAGCTATGATGACTGTATTCGACTTATGACAGAAGTCATTCGTATTGCTCCTCAAAAGCCTCAATGGAGATTAACTCGTTCCAAGTGTCATGTTGGTAAAGGTGAAATTGAAGAAGCCACCAGCGATTTAACGTAAGACAAGACAGAGAGAGAAATTTACACTTTAAAAAATCTAACGTTTTTCTTATATATGTTGGTAGTCGTGTGGCTGTATTGACACCTTCGAATAAGGACCTCCTGCTACAAGTAGCTAGTTTGAACTTTTTCTCCTTGTACGAACCTGACCGCGCTTTAACCCAAGTAAAATCCTGCGTGCACTACGACCCCGATGATAAACAATGTAAAGGTCTGTTCCGATTTATGAAGCGCCTTGAAAAAGAGATTAAAAAAGCCAGTGACTCGCATGCGCAACAAAGATATGCAACTGCATTAAACGCACTCGTGGGTAAAACCGGTATCCTCCACGAAATAGACGAACCTTTAAAGACACTAGAAACACAAATGAACGCCAAATTACCCAACCGCCTTGCTTTAAAAGTATACTCATTAGCCTGTATCATTGCTGCAGATTCAAAGGAAACCGATAAAGCCGAGAAATGGTGTGCTGCAACCTTGGAAATCGATCCAAACCACCAGGAAGCCTTGTTCAGTAGAGGTGAAATGAAGTTGAACCAAAACGATTTTGAAGGTGCTGTGCATGATTTAGAAAAGGCTTTTGAGGCTAGTGAACAACAAGATAACCGTATTCGACAAATGTTGCAGCGCGCACAACAGTTGTTACGACAAAGTAAAAAGAGAGATTACTATAAAATCTTGGGTAACGTTTTTTAAAGAAAAAAATGCCTCACTTTTTTTCTTGTAGCTCACACATTTTAACTTTATTTTAGATGTATCGAGAGACTCCGATCCTAAATCGATTAAAAAGGCATACCGTAAAATGGCTCATGCTTGGCATCCGGACAAGTATAGTGGCGACTTGGATAAATCACAAGTAGAAAGTAAAATGGCAGATATCAATCAAGCATACGAAGTACTTAGTGACCCAGAAAAGAAGGAGCAGTTCGATAACGGGTTTGATCCTTATGATCCTGAAGCTGCTCAGCAACAACAACAACATAATCCATTTGCTCATCATCATGGTAGCCCTTTTGCTCATCACTTTGGTGGTGGTGGAGGACAGTTCTCCTTTAACTTTTAATAAAAAAACAAATAAAACCCCGCTATTTATTTCAACTTTTTTTTTTTTTACTTCTTTTCTTCTTTAATCCCTTTGTTCTGCTGCTCCTTTTTTCTGTATTTTTTTTATAAGGGGAAAAACCTAGGTAATGGGGTTGTTTTCTAAAAGTAAACAAAATCTAGATGAAGAAGAAACAGAACCACTTCATCATGGAGAAACGATAGAAATGTCAGAGGCGTCCTCATCTTCGCACACCAAGTTTAATAGATTAGCAGAAGGTTGGCAGTCAGTTACCAATTTAGTCATTCCGCCACGGCAGCATCGTCCTTCGACACATATCGATGAAGACGATCCGATTCTTCCGCTTCCCGATATAAAAAACCAGCTCAAGAGAAAGTTGTACCTGTTGTTAGAAGAACCTGCCAGTAGTCGCGCTGCGTTCTGGACAAACGTTGTTGTCTCCTTGCTAATTGTATTTAGTGCGGTTACAACTACAATTGAAACCATACCTTCCTTTCGATCAGCCAAGAGTAACCGAGTTTGGTAAGAAAATACTCACAAAAAAAAGGAGGTGAGGCTTGTGGTTTTTTACTGACCTCTTTTTTTTTTTTTTTTGCGAGCAGGTTTCAATTAGAGTCTGCAATGGTGGCTTTATTCACATTAGAATACTTGCTTCGTATGTTTGCTCATTCCGATTCCTTTCGCATGTTGAAAAAGTTTTTCCTTTGCAAGTATTTTCGAGAAAATGCATACAAAAAAAAAAAAAAATCTAATTGAAATTTTGTGTTAAATAGCGCCACTGTCAATTATTGATTTCATATCAATTATTCCATTTTACATAGAAGTCATTGCCAAACACGACACAGTAAGTCTTCCTTTACTTTTGTAAAGTATAATATAGACTTAACATTGTATTTAGACGTATGAATTTAGATTTACGATTTTAAGACTGTTTCGGTTATTACGGTTATTTAAATCCTACAAGTACTCCAATGCTATTGTCATGACGTTGGAAGTAATGATGATGGCCTTCCGAAGGTCCGGTGATGCATTATCGGCTCTCTTTTTTTTCACTGTGACTTGTGTTGTTTTATTTTCTACACTATTGTATTTTGCTGAACGAGGTATTTGGGATGAGACCCTACAGACGTTTGTTGCTTCGGACGGATCGCCTAGTTCATTTGATAGTATTCCCGCTGCCTTTTGGTTTGTACTTGTTACTATTACAACTACTGGATATGGTTAGTTTCATAATATTAGAAAAAGAAATGAAAGAGAGAGAGAGAGGTATGAGAGATTTAATATAAAATCTATTTAGGTGATATGGTACCAACAACATTTATTGGTAAATTAATTACATTCCCTGCCATGATGTTTGGTGTACTAGTAAGTTTATTTTAGAAGACTAGAAGAAAATTGTAATAAACTAAACTTTAAATTATTATTTTTTTAGCTTATTGCTTTACCGTCTATTATTGTTGGAAGAAATTTTACGATTGTTTGGGAAAGCATGCGTAGACGCCAATTTTCAAATAGGATGGGAACTAATCCAATGGGCGAAGGAGAAGATATACTTGCACATGAGACACCAGTAACTACTTCAGGTAATTTTATTACAACATAAAAAAAAAGGCGATGGGTTTTTAATTATGTAATTTGTATAGGTCCTGAAACTAATTTTGGAATATTGCCCAATAATAACGAAGAAGAAATTTTAAACCAAATTCAACAGTTATTAGCTCTTACTTTACAAAATCAATCTTCGATTAATAGAATCATGAGCGTATTAGAACCAAATAACGACAACGCTTGTTCTAATCAAAAAGGAAAAGCTCCCATGTCCTCAAGCACTACTACTCCTACTAATATAATTAGAGAAGATCCTTTTGAATAACATAATAGATTGTACAATAATAAAAAGCTTTATTTTATTTTAAATATACATTATATATATGGAAGGGGGGATATGTTCTAACTCTTTGTTTGTATATATATATCTTATGCTGTAGTGTGATAATGTCTCCACCCATTTGATAATTCACCGTCTGTACATAACTCAATTGATTTCATCCAGTCACACTCCAAGACTTGGTGAGCAGTCCACCTTGTCTCAGGGTTTGGATCCAACATCCCAGCCAAACACTCCTTTTCTTCTGCAGTCAGACTCTTTGCCTCCTTTCCAAAACTATCCCAAAGATCACATGTGTTAATCTCTTGTAACCGGTTTCTCTGGTCTACGTATAAACCATAATCCCTATCTCCACCATCCGAGGCAGCAGCGGCCACAGCAGCAGGCGAACCCGATTTAGCACCAGATGGTGGATCCGAAGCAGGTTTGCCCGTATAAAACGCAACTTCAAACGGCAACTGCTGAAATCGGATACAGAAATAGGTGATTGCCGCACTCCAAATATCAAGCGCTTGACCATTATACCCGTCGTCCGTGTTCTTTAAACACCACAGCTCGGGAGACCAAAATGGCTCTGATCCACACCACTTGTGACACACATGAGCTTCCTTTTCAAAACAAGTTTGAACTACATCGGCTACTCCGAAGTCAGCGATTTTTAAAGTACCTCCTCTTGTTAAAATCAGATTTTCAGGTTTAATGTCGCGGTGCGCAATACCAAGTTCATGCAAGTGTTGAAGCCCCAGCATCAGTTGTTTGAATAAGCAAGCACTTTCCATGATGGGCATCGATGGTTTTTCTGTAAGTAAATTGAACAAGTCACCACCATCGCACTATTTTACACACAAATAAAAGAGTGAGTTAATATATATATAAAAGAATATACACATATATATATAAAACTTACGTATTCCATGACGGTACACCAACGATCATGCTCATCAACTACTAAATCCATTGTCTCGACTACATTGGGATGTCCACTGACGGTCTTGCTAATACAGTATTCATTATGCATGCGCTTCAAGTACTCCTTTTCATCCTCGGCCTTGTCTCGCTTCCGAAACTCTTTTACGGCTAAAATAGGACCGTCGCCATGCGTAGGTTGAACCAAACGTATCACCGCAGTAGCACCACTCCCAATATTATTCTTGTTGGTTGCACCTGCAGCTTTTGTACTTGCTTTTTTGCTTGGCTTTACATAATCGCCGTATCTTTCATTTAACTTGGGTACGTTGGAAGAAGGAGAAGATAGACCTGATTTGTTATGATGATGATGGTGGTGATGGCCGTGTAAATGTTTTCGAGTCCATGACGCAGGACTAGCGATTAAGTTACCGATAGATTTACTAAACTTGTGTTGACGTGGGCTACTATGTTGTTGTTGTTGGTTCTGTTGCTGATCCGATGAATCTAGACTGGCAAAACTATGCGAGCTTTTAAGACTGACGTCCGATGATGAGGCTTCGGTGTCGTGTCCACTGCTCATTTTTAAATTGCTGCGAGAGCTGTGGTTGGAGAATAAGGAACCAAATCGGCTAGGCTTTTTGATAGGAATCGAGTTGGTCTCGTTGGTATGATGATAGTCTGTTAATTGATCGGATCTATCCAATGTATCGTCTTGTGAAAGTGTGTTGGGTTTCGTCATTGTTGGTTTTATTACTACTGTAGACATAATGACATGTACAATATATAGTAAGTTAAAAAAGAAGAAAAGGTTTTTTTTTATTTATTGTTATTTTTTTAAAAAAGTGCAGGTTTTTATATACCTTTTTTTTTTTTTTTTTGGTTTCAAATGCGCACCGCTTTGCGGGTACTGAAAATATTTTAGATTAGAATAATGACCCCGCCTTTTCCCTCTTCTTTCTTGGGAGCTAAAAATGGGGGAAACTATTTTCTTGTTGGCTTAGCGGATTAAAGTAATGACGTTTTTTTTTTTTATTGTTTGCACCCAAAAAAAGTAACGAAAAAATAAATTACAGGGACATGATAATGTAAGCTTAATGTTTACCCTCTGCACAGATATATTGTTTTAAAGTATCCCAATTTTTTTTTTTTTCTATTTTCAGTTAATTATCCGTAAAACATATGTATACGCTGATCTTTTTCTTTTTTTAGTTGGGATCATCATCATCCCGAAAAAAAGGCCTATATAAGGCAGCCTGAAAGTTACGTCAGATTGGTAACAGCAAAAAGAAATTTATTCTGTCTTGTGAACCAATAGTAACAATTACGATTTAGGAACTCCCCTCCCATGTCGGATTTTTCGGGAAAACGTATTTGATTATTTATGCATTATTTTAAAAATGCATGCAAAAAAAAAAAGATGCATTGAGAACATCTTTTTTTAAAAAAAAAGATATTTCAAACTATTTTCACAAGTGTAACAAGCCGATTTTTTTCAAGACTAGATTGAACCTTTTTTTTTATTTCCCCTTTTTTTATATATTAATTGGAAGAAGCGATTATAACTCCATTGTTACTTTTGGTAAAGTAAAAAAAAAAAAAAAAAAAAAAAAAGTAGATTTTGACACGACCTATTCCGGTTGTAGTTTTTATTCGTACAGGGAAAGACATTATAGACGCCTTACAACATAAAACCACATCAACTGCAAAATGTGTTCCGTCAAAGAGTGGCCTTTTCTTTTAAATTTAAAACCCTTTCTTCTTCTTACACACGATGAACGTGCTGCCATGCATATCATAGCAAAAGACGATGGTAACAGATCATGAAAATAGGTGTCTTGCTGGATATTTTGTTTCATGGCGCTGAGAAGGATAAAAAAAACAAGAGCTCAGGTACACTGTCTCTCCTCTTATGGAAACATGTATTGTTAAACTCAAAGTATACCGTACTCTTTTTTTATTATTGTGAACTGATTTTACTGGGATTCATATTCAGACAATATGATGGAAGCGATCAGAAAATAGAGGATAGAAAACGTTATGAGCTCCAGTTAAATTAACGTATGAAAAAATAATTACTTATTTAACGCATATAGTTATACCGCATTCAAGTTCTTTATGTCCATGTGGAAGACCAACTTGCTGAGACAAGATGAAAAAAAAAACGTATACTTGATTGTTTGTTTGAAAAATTAACTACGACCGTTTGTAACTCAAAAGTGCAAATATTGTTCTTGTCGATAAGAATGCGCAATCTTTCGAGGACCAAGATAACAAGTATTTTATCCAGAGCTTCCTATCGAATCAAAATATACGACAAAAGACGATAATGCATACCTAAACCATTTTTTTTACAGATCAATGTACAGCGAGATTCTTATCGTCTGGATTTGTATATAATTGCTAAACTTGACGATTCAAGATAAGATTAAACACCATAATATTCGTAAAGTCTACATACTACGTTGGAAATTAATCTTGCTGGTAAAATAGTGAAACGATTACGTCAATATACCCATGATAAACAACAAAAATTACCTTAAAATTGCATCAAAATATACAAGATATGGGTTAATGGACTATGTCAAGGTGAGACCCCTCCCCCTCACACATAATTCAGAAACAGAAAACTGCTTGGAATATTTTTTTAAGGTTTGATAGTAATATAGACAGCCAATCAATTTATATCGGTGATTGTTGTACTATCGAGATTACATTCCACACACATTTTCTTTTTGAAACCTACCCTAAAAAAGAACTCTGTCGAAACTATGAAGCCGGCACGACACAAAATTATTAGTTACTTTTTGATCGTGTATTCGTCAGCTAAATTCTTTTGGAAGAAAGATGGTACGTCTGAATTAGAATGAGATAAAACCTTAAATTTAACAAGTTTTCACACCTCTTTCTTGTCGATTGTTTTGCCTTAAAATATTATCATCGATAGATTAATGATGTTCTTAGTCCAAAAAGAGGAACAACTTTTTAAAAAATAAAAGTTAAGCAAAATGTCACAGCGTTTTTTTTTTTTTTTTTACTTCTTGCCTGAAACAAGTTGAAATGGTATTTTTGATGAGTTAAAATAAGTTGTAACAACATCAAGGTATGTAAAAATGATCAAGTAGATCACATGAGCCTTATTTTATCACGAACAGTGAAAGTGACCCTCAACCTAGATTAATAGCTTTCTTTCTCTTTTTCATTTTTTTATTAACGATGTATACCAGTAAGTATCTTATATGCTCATCTTTTAAACGAGTTTATATTTTATATTATTTTACTACTTTGCTTTTTTTTTAGCATTTTTGTTTTCTTTATACCCTTATAAAAGGATACTTACGCTTCAAAGCGACCGCCTGCATAAGAGCACTGCTCGCTCAAATGTTCTCCATCCGACTGTAATACCGTACAGGTATATGGGTTTCTTTTTTTGTTTACTACTTTAGACTTGCTTTTTGTCTCATTACAATCCAGACGCACCTTAAGGAGCCTGAAACAAGTCAATAGCGAACTTAAGTTCCAGAAGATGTATATTAAAGGGCTGTGGATACCTCTTTATCGGCAAAAAGGTAATAACCTAATTTACCACTGCTTATTTCCTTCTCACATCTAATAAAAAATATTACTTTAGAAAACTCATCCATACATGAAAAATGCGATAGAAGAGCCTATTCCTGTTCCCTCCCCAATATCAGCATGAGAAATTAATCGAAAAGCTAAACCTTTACAGAAAAAGGCTGTTTAAAAACTGTCACTCTTGTGAAGCGTTATCTCTCAATTGAATTATGTTGCCAGAAGCAGGAAGGTTAGTTTACGCTTTTCATTGTGTCATTTCACATAGTAAATAAATAAACAATTTTTTTTATCTCTCTCCCTTTATATAATAACAAAGTGATGGAAAAAACAAGTGTTACAGAAGATAGTAATACCAATTATAATATTCATTGGACTCAAACCAGGAGAAGCAGTAGGTTGGTCTCAACTGTAGCAGCAGACGAAGTACTTAATAAAAAGTCGCACTTGTGTATAAGTAGAATGTGCGCCAAGAGCTCCCCCTTTTTCTTCAAATAAACTCTGGTCCAATTAAGTCTGGTCAAGTAAAGACTTGTTAGCGCCTTTCAGGTAAGTTTTTCTTTCGTCAGTGGTTGTTCCTTTATTTACGGTCGGTTTCGCTCGTCAGCTCCATCGATCGAAAGGCGGGTCTCAGAATATTAGATCCTGTTCGACATCGTTACTTCAATCACCTCGTATCTTTAACCATTCTCCAAAAAAAAAAAACGGTTAACTCACCTACTATGCGAAGACAACCTATGGTGTTAAGGTTCTCGAGTAACTGTCGTCAAAAAAACTATTCGGATGTTCAAAAGGTGGATTTATGTAGCTTTCGCGAATATGTTTTTCGCACTTTTTTACTCTTTTTCCTATCAAATAAATTCCTTTTATATTTTATATTTTACTTTTAAATGCCAAGAGACAATACCAACATAAACAACAGCAAAAAGTACGCACCCTTAGCTATGATTATTATTGCAATTTTTCTCTCTCTTGCTTTTTGAAAATATATTGATAATGATGATATCGTGATCTTCCCGGTAAACTACATTTATAATTCCTCTTTTAACACAAATAGCTAGTATAATTTATATTTATTTTATATATAAAAGCTCCTTGACTTAGGGTGCTTAAGAGCATCAATAAGCTTCTTCTTCTTTTCTTCGCACGTGTTGGCTGTTCTTTTTTACATTATCTCACTTTTATAAACGCTCTTAAAAAAATAAAATTTAAAATAAATACTGTTAGATTACTATCTAAACTATAAACCACGCAGATACTCTGACAGTACTGTTTATTAGCGCCATCCAATTGTTTCAATTGTTTTCAAAATAATCACGCGTTTCTTTAATGAAAATCACGAAAAAAAATTCGCGAAATATTTTTTCATTTTTATGTGATCAAAAATAGCTGAAAAGTGAATAAGGAAAGCTTCTTGGATCAAGTTCCTTTGCATTCCATTTAAAGTGACGTAACTTTGAACGGCTGCATTAGCTATTTTACAGAGCTTCCAAATTTCTCGTCGAATAAAATGTGACTCTTCAATGAGTTCAATGAGTTCTTCGTAAGTAGACATTTCAAATAAAAAAATTATGCATTTATAGTAATCTGACAAATCAAAATCTGATGTCATAATTATTCCTAATTAGGATTATGATTGTCTTATTGAGGGGGGGTATTTTTTGCTTGGGAACAGCCTAGTTTGCTTATTTTAGGGTAATTTATTTCCAACTAAAAAACATTCCAGTTTTTTTTTCCTGGAAGTCAATAAACATCATCTATTGTATAAAACATCAGTTCTTTTCGTTTTAATATTTTTGGAGCTTATAAACATTTTGCCTAATAAGCTATTTTTATAGAAAGAGTATCTTACAGCTGCTACTCCCGAAAACTTAACTTTTCTGTTTGAAATATTTTCTTGAACGTAACAGTAACTACAGCAGTCAGATATATTTGTCTGTACTTTATTATTGTTATCTCTCACCAGTACCCTTCGATCAGAGACTGTCAGTTCCTGGCCAACATTACAAAAGCCATTCTTAACCATGTTTTGGCGTTACGACTTTACAATAATGATAGAATTGGGAAGGGAAAAATTGCATGCATTTTTTTTTTTTGTGTTCTCCAGCGGCGCCAGGAAATCACGACCGGAAAACTTTCGCTAGGTATAAAAAAAGCAACGACCGAATTAAGCGTTTTTTCCCTAGAAAAATTTTCTGGCCCAGTAGCGAAACACCTTCGTCCTATTTTTCCTATTGCACTATTTAAATACGTGCACTAAGATGCATTGATAACATCGTAGAGATATTTAAACTATTTTAGAAACCAGCTATAAAAAAAAGAGTCGTAGCGAATGATAAAAAAGAGGGCTTGGTTGATTGTTCTACAAGTGTAACAGATATATATATATATTTTTACTTTTAAAGAAACTAGATTGGATCTTTTTTAGTTTCCCCTTTTTTTTTCTCTTTAAATTTACAGATGAAGGTATTTGACTATAATTGGTTTGAATATATCGTTAGCTTCGGTAAAAAAAAATGCATTTCTAAAAAGAAAACGACTTGACTGAGTAAAAAAAAAAGATTTTGGCACCACTTATTCTGGTTGTTGCTATATTCACACAGGAAAAAACGTTATAGAAGCGTTAAAAGACGGTGACTATACTCAAATTAAGCGTGCTATTTATACTGTGAGTGATTGGTATGTTATATATATATATATTCCTTTACAATACAGCAACAAAAATATTCATATCCCTTTTTTTTTTGTATAGGGGACGTGGAAATAATCATTCAAAGGTACCTACAGTAGCCATTTACTCTAAAAAACAAATATTTTTAGAGTGGGGATTTCCAGCATACGAAACATGGAAAGGTATCGGTAAAGAAGACGATCTAACACTTGAACAACGGAACATAGTCCTCCGAAAATTTAAAATTAAATTGGCCGATAAAACAGCTTACAATCAAGAGGAGTATAACCAACATGATCATTTGAATGTTGCTGCCACCATCGATTACCTACGAAAGATGAAGGAAACAGCTTACAATGATATTAATCAAGATGCTATCGCTAAAGTAGATACAGAAAAAATTCGATATATTTTAACTGTGCCTGCACAATGGGATGATGATGAACGTGCCGCAATGCGAATTATGGCAAAAGATGCTGGTATTATCAATAAAGGCGATAATGAAAACCGTTTGATTATTATCAACGAGTCATTAGCTGCTACCTTGTTTTGTGAAAAAGAAATTAGTTTAAAAGCCAACACATTTAAGTTTCGAAAAGGGAGTAGGTACTTAATTTGTGATGCCGGCGGTGGTACAGTGGATTTAGCAACATATGAAGTTACAGACGCATCATTTAATAATCGTGATAGCACGTTGGTCGGTAGATGTCAGTTAACAATTGATAGTGGCGATCATTGTGGATCTGGGTTCGTGGATGATAATATGGAAAATGTCTTATTGGATATTTTGTTTCATGGGGCTGAGGAGGATAAAAAACAAGAGCTCAGGTATGCTATCGCTCCGCTTATGGAGATGTTTATTGATGAACTCAAGGTACCTTATTATTTATATGTATGTATTATAATTATAATTTATTTACCTTCTTTTCTAGAAAGAATTCACTGGTATACCAGAGAGCGAAAATGCAGATTTAGATTCAGATTCAGATGATTACGAGTACGATGAAAATGATGAGGAAATAGAAAGCGAAGATATAAAGAATGGTATGGAATTTGTGGCACCAGTTAAATTATAATATTTTAGAAAAACTCATATATCTATGTTTAGCTACCACATTTGATTTACAATTTTTGTATTTGTGTAATGACCAACGTGTAACTAAAACGTATGAAGAAGACGAGAAACCAGAGTTTATAATAAAGAAGAGTAGAAGAGGACACGGGTATCTATTACATGTATACAGAGATACAATGTGCGTCCGCGTATTTGACCCAGAAGTAGAAAAGACGTTAAGCTTAATTGATATTCAAATTAAAAAAGCCAATTCTACCAAAATTGAAGCCATCTTCCTTCTTGGTGGCTTTGGTGAATCCAAATATTTACAAGCGCAGACGGAGAAAAGGTTTAAGGATACTGTAGGGGAAGTGATCACTGATAAATCTGGTAATTTGGCTGCGATGCAAGGTGCAATTTATTATGGGCTAGAAGAATTGAAACGATCACACGAAATAAGTGTTATTTCAAGTAACTTTCAAGGCTCTGATTTCGATTCTAGTCAGTCCAAGTTACTCATCTGCATAGGTAAAACCACCCTTACATATATATACATATTTATCAAGTATATTTATCTTTTTTTTTATTTAGATATTGGATATGAGTTTTCAACGTGTTGTTATTTCGAGTTAGACAGAGAGGAACAAATATACTCGCAAATGAGATTAGTCAAGATCACCGAAAACTACTTGGGAAGAAGTCAGAAAGCAACGCACAAGTTTCCGACCGTATTAGAATATTCAGATAAACACCCTGAAAAAGTCGCACGTTGGGGAGCAAAAGTGGCACCGAACAGTAGTCGCCGTATAACCCCCAATTATATGATGTCTACCTCCAAAGACGATTTCAAAATTTTCATTAATGATTACTTAAAATGCTTGTATGAATATGCCGGTGATTATATAAAAAAGGAGCGTGGTAAAGGTGTTGGTATCAATAAAATTAGGTACTGCTTAACTATGGAAAACAGCTTTAATTTCTTTCGTACTAAAAAAGAGATGAGGGATGTTGCTACGTATGCAGGTTTGTTTGATGTACAAAGACCAGATATGCGCCACAAGAAACAACTGCTACTGTTGACTCGGGAGGATGCTTCAGCCATGTATTACAAAAAGGTTTATTATACTGAGGACATGTACTTTTGGAAAATTAAAATATTATCGAATAATATGTGCTGTGTTTCACGACATGTGGTCAAGAATGCTGATGTAGCTTCATTTAGACCTAAACGAGAGGATATAGATGATCCGGAGAAAGCAGAAGTTGAAGATTCAGTAAAAATGCCTTGTCCGTTCGACGACGAGAATATTTCGAGCTGGTATAATCAAGATACGTCGTTTGAAGAAATTGAGGATCGATTGATAGAACCTATCATTCGTGATTTGATAGAAAATATTCCGAAGGGCAGTTTTCGAGCAAATGCAACGTCCAGTATTCAAAATATTGATAAGATCTATGTTATTGGTAGATTTGTTTTAGAAGAATCAAGGGATGATATGGAAGACCTTATACTTGCCTGTTTGTTTAAAAAATTAAACCCGTTCGTAACCAAAAAGAAAAATATTATTCATGTCGATAAACAAGCGCAATCTCATGAAGATGAAGATAGCGAGAATTACGGACTTCCTGTCAAGTCGAAGGATACAATAGCAGACGATAGTGCACATGCAAATTGTTTTTTACAAATGAATATACAACGAGATTGTTTCCACTTGAATTTGTATGAAACAACAAATATTAGTGATCAAAACCAAATCAAACATCAAAATGTACGTAAATTAAGGTCTACAACGTTCGAATTTGATGTTGCTGGTACAATGGTGAAACGGTTACGTCAATATACCCGGGATAAACCAGAAAATCACGTTTGTAATTCTTCAGAATTACACAGACAAGATACCAGAAAATATGACAATGACTTGAGTTATGGATTAATATACTATGTCAAGGTAATTTCTAGAAGAAGAAAAAAAGTGATCGCGCACGCTAATCGATAGTATATATTTTTTTGTCTTAGAATATTTTAAGTTTCCGTAGTAATACAGACAAACAATCAATTTATATAGGTGCATGCTGTATTATTGAGACTACACCACATAATTTCTTGGATAGAATTTTGAATCCTACCATAAAGGAGCTTGTCGAAACCATGAATATGTCTATTATTCAAGCTGGTATTACAGGAAATTACAACTTTGATCATATATTTGTCAGTGGAAACCTTTTAGAAGCTAACGGAGAGGTAGATAAAGTCGTAAAAGATTCGTTTGTTAAATATCTGTATGGTTCGTTGATTAAATACACTGATAGTGCTGAAAGAATTTTGTTTTCTTCCTGTAATGATAATGAAGTAATTAATGGTGCAGCCATGTATGGTTTAGATCCCGTGTTACATACAGAAAGAGTATCAAGACGAACATATGCTGTTAGTGTACAGGCTCATCCGGTGCTAACTAAGTACTCGTCTTTAGCTATTGTAGATACAGAGAACCAAGTCGATCTACATTTTCAATTAAAGAAGGGCTCATCCAAAACCATCAAGATGGGTTCTGAAACAAAGACTAGACTGATAAATCAAAATGATCCGGTGACAATGAATTTACAGTTAGTTGGTACTTTTGAAAGATTCTTTGCCGACCAAGAATGTGTAGTCTATGCTAGTAAGTGGTTGTATATTTGATCGATTCAGTTTTTTTAACGTTTTTTTTTTCTCTTAGCCATTTATGCAAAAGAAGAAGAAGATAAGAGATGTAAGTAATACATGCTTTTTTTTTAAAAAAAAAGTAGTAGGCTTAATTATTAATGCATTTATAACAGTTATTGGAGCAAAAATCGATCAACATGACGATTCAGGATTTAAAAAGATTCATCAATTTGAAATTTCTTTAAAGAGAAAAGATACAAGAGACTTGGAGCAAGATATAAATAATACTAGTGTTCGATCTCGTTTAAGCTTCGAAATTCGGTTATTATTTCCTGATAAAAATGAAGCCCTGTTTGAAGCAAATGTTGGTCAATTTAAAGACGGCTCGATCCCCAAGTTTAAGTTTAGAGACGAAATTGTAGTTGCTAATATATATGAATGATAATAATAAAAGGATTTAATTTATAAGTTGCCATGTATTTTAAACTTTACCAAGTAGAAAAAAAAAAAGTATTTGGACTTCCAGAGCTTGGAGCTGATAGATAGTACAGTAAGTTTGGACTCGATCTCAATAAGTGCTTGTTCTATATTATATTGAGGCAAAAAAAAACTGCGTCTAATTTTGTGGCAGTTGAAACATATGGAGGATAGTATTTTTATTGAGGCTAACGACTAAAGAATAATAAAATATAGCTCAGTTTAATCCTTTGAATGATAAACGATGGTTCTGTGCTTATGGAAAAAGGGTCAAAATTTCAATACTTTTTGTGGTGGTGTCCGGGCCGGGATAGTAGAGTAAAATCAGGACTGCGATTGAATTCAAATGGGATCTCTCCCAATTTGAAGACAAAAAGTGGAGGAAAAAAAAGAGAGATCCTTCCTTTTAGCTGCAACCCTATTTGTATATCCATTTGGTAAGGACTCCATCCATCCATTACATAAATCGAACCGTATTTTTTTCCTAACATATAATAATTTAATAGAAATGAAAGACATCTACAAGCAAGACGAACTCGCCATCCCTGAGGGTGTTAAGGTTGACATCAAGTCCCGTCAAATTACTGTCGAAGGTCCCCGTGGTGTCCTCACCAAGAACCTCCGTCACTTGAACATTGAAATCACCAAGGTTGGTGATAAGATCCGTTTCATTGTCCATCACGGTCTCCGTAAGCACGTTGCCTGTATCCGTACTGTCCGTTCTTTGGTTAACAACATGATCGTTGGTGTCACCAAGGGTTTCGAATACAAGTTACGTTATGTTTACGCACATTTCCCCATTAACTGTATCATTAACGATGCTGGAGATGCTGTTGAGATCCGTAATTTCTTGGGTCAAAAGGTTGTCTTCCACGTCAAGATGCGTGAAGGTGTCACCATTGAAGCTTCCAAGAACCAAAAGGATGAACTTACTATCCGTGGTAACTCTCTTGAAAACGTTTCTCAATCCGCCGCTGAGATCCAACAATCTTGTCTCGTCAAGAACAAGGATATCCGTAAGTTCTTGGATGGTATTTACGTTTCCGAGCGTAACGTTATGGAGGAATCTGCTTAAAAAATTAATTTTTTCAAGCGGATTTTGTTTTAATAAAGATACACACCAGTTCCCGGGAAGACGGCAGCAGCCTTCCCACCCCATTTTTTTTGTTTTGTTATGTTTAATTTGTGTCCTTTTTCTTTTTTTTTTGCGTGCTTTATAAGCTGTCAAAAGATGGGAAGGACGGGTAGATCATTTTTTCTAGGATATAATTTTCATTTATTAAGCCCTTTTTAAATTGACCCGTCTCTCTGTTTCCCTCTTGTTTTTTTATGTTGCCTTTGAACCTTGTACCTGAATTAATATCCACAGTAATTGATGATCGTCGCGAGTACCACATCAACGCGTACTTTTTTTTTTCGAAAAAAAAAAGTATTACTCGATTTCCTTGAAAGTATTAGTTATTTCATCCTCAATTGATAGACGCTGTTTCGTGCTAGATCGAAACGAGAAAGTATACATACGCTAGATAAAAATTGTTTTTTTGTGTCGATTCTGTTTAAGGGAAAGTTAATGATATCATAGTTATGAAAGTAAGAATTATAGCTGTGATAAAACATGTGCTCAGCATACATTTAGGTTTGAATATCGTCGTTAGAATATTTTTTAAAAGAACGCGTTATTTTTTTTTTGCTGAAGAAAACCAAAAAAAAAAAAAGACGACTCATCGGCATATTTGACAGCCATAATATTATTATTGAGTAAGAAAATTATTGTGTAGAAAAAAGAAAGAAAAGAAAAGGAGAGTATATTAATTATAAAAAAGTTATCGCTTCTTGCCAAACTTGATACCAAAGATCTTCCTTGAGGTACCGCTACCGTTTAAGGTAGAAGAATGCCTAGAGTCACCATCGTAAAAAGTATTATCATCATCTCTAGCGCTACGACCATTTGACATGGGAGAAGGGTAACCATTATCTCTAGAAGGTAAGGATGGGGGTCTAGAAGTGTTACCGTATGTATTTGATACATTGGAACCTGACGTATTTCCAGTGTAACCGTACATGCCTTCATTATTTTCGTCAGGCTTAATTGATAATATATTAGTTTGCGAAGTTAATGCTTGCATCATTTCTCTTTCCATTGTTTCAAAAGCAGAAGTAAAGGTGAATTTACGATCACGAATATGTGCTTCGATTTTGATTTCTGTTTGACCAAAGTACATTTTTATAGTCATAAATATCGGTTGACCTTTTTGAACTTCAGTGAATTTTGGCATTTTAATCGGAAATCTAGCCACTTTAAAAACGTTTGGATGTGTAGTTAAACGTGGTATAGTCCCTTCACCATCAAAAGCAAATAAGTCTAATAGGAAAAAAAAAAAAAAAGGAGTTAAATACATACGGGATCTTATATATATATTTAATATACTAACCTGTATCGGTATCATTTGGATACGCAATCATAAAATTCTTTGATACGCAATAATCGACATTAATTGTTTGACCCTTTTGAACATATACACTGAATCTTTGTTTACAAAATAATCGATTATCATCACCCTTAATACATTGCTCTGGTGGATCATTTCTAGGATCAAATACCATACGGGTTTCAAGGCCGTACGTTCTTCTCGAAACACGTTCGGTAACCATGTGTGGGTTTAAACCAAAATAAACTGCACCTCTAACTACAGCTAGTTCACCACGAGGTGGTACACCGATAAATCCTACTCTCGATTGAAATTCTGCTAATACACGTCTGTAGAGATAAGTAGATTGACCAAAACCACCTACTAAAAATACAGCATCTAATTTTGTCGTTGATTGAATCACTTGCTGTTCAATTAAATCAATAACCTGGTTTATAACAGGTTCAAATACTCTTTCACGAAGTTCGTGACATGGAATGTGAAGTGTGCCATCTTCAATACCAGCTTCAGGATCATCTAAACCTTCAATACCTAATGCTGCAGGAAGAGCAAGATATTGATCCTCATCTCCGTCAAATTCAGGCTACGTATATATATAAAAAAGAGGGGATTATTATTGAATAGGGATTTATTAGGAGAGAGTAGTAGTGTCGGGATGTTTGCTCCTATTTTTATTATTACCTTGATTGTATCGATGAATGTTTCCATCATTGACTCCATAGCAGTATCACTAATTTTACCATGATGAAAAAACCTTTCTTTCAAATAGGCTCTCATACGAATATCTAAAAATGTAGAACCACAAGAATCACCTAAACCTTTTGTAACTTCTTTTAAAGCTCTTCTTTCACCAGAATCATCAATCTCGAATACAATCAAATCGACTGTTCCACCACCAGCATCACAAATTAAAAACCTTTGCCCATGACCTAAATTAAATTGGTCGCACTTCTTTTCACAATAAAGTGCTGCTGCTTCTGGTTCACTAATCAACATTAATCTATTGGGATGATCCCAACGATTAATAATATTAGCTCTAATAGCTGCTTCTCTCATTGTTGCTTTAGCTTGATCACTCCACATTGCAGGTACAGTTAGACAATAACGAAATTTACTTTGATCATAATTATTAGCAAAACCACGTTGAAGATCTTTACACACATGAGAATGAAACGCTTCGAGATAATCTGTAATGGCTTCTAATGCTGTTAATCCATTAGGTAAAGGACCTAAATTTAAGTTTTCATCTAATTGAAGTTTGAATCGAGAGAGTAACTGGTCATTATTGTTACGTTTCATGGCCGTCTTTTTTGCATCTTGACCCCAAGCAACCAATTTGGTGGAACCATTTCTATAAAGAGCAAGTGTAGGTGTTTTTGGATATACATTTTGTTGCTTTGGCCTACATATAAATTATTAATTAACACTAATATTAATAGATATATTTTAGTTACTTTTTTTTTTACCATTTTGTAATATCAATAATCTCATCATTTCCATCCTTTGAAAAGGCATAACAACAACCAGAAAAAGTTGTTCCAAAATCTAGTGTTTAGCTTAGAATGTATTTTGAACCTGAATATTTATTATAAATTACCTATGCCAATAACATAAGAATAATCTGAAGGGTCAAAAGGAGGAGTATCCATCGACATTTTTTTATATGTGTATGTGTGTGTGTGTGTGTGTGTGTATTAAAAAAGAATAAAGAAAAACAGAAAAGAAAGAGAAGAAAGAGAATTGTTTAGTTTTAGGAGCTACTTTTGTAAAAGTGCCTGGGACATCCTCTCTGACTTCTAAAACAACTTAGTTTGTTCATTTTGTGTGTATATCACGTTTTTTATTTTTATTTTTTTACTCTCCTCAGACTGGTACAAAATGTAAAAGCTTCATATACTTTCTTTTTTGAAAAAAAAAGGGGAGCCAAAATAACTATTTTAAAAGAAACTAACAAGAGCATATATAATACATATGTACCTTATTTGAAACGATAAAGGCCACCTTGGGCTGAGTTCACTTCGCCACATACACACCACCACCACTGTTTGGACTGTTTAAGCTAAGGATTTCGAGGCTGCTTTGTACCTCAGATTAAATAACAGATTTTGAAAGTGTAACTCCCATGTTGGCACAAGTTAAGAAATTCGTTAGCTTTAAAAATGATTTTTATTGAAATTTATAAGAGGGGGCTTTTTTTCTATTGCCAAGTAAAAACTGTGCGGGTACTCTTAACGGTCTTTTCCTAAAGAGTCCAACAATTTTTATTATTCTATCTTGGGCAAAACTGCGCACAAGGACCCGTTACCGCGAAAACAAAAGCCAAGATATCGAGCGACTCTTCGATCGAAAAAAAAAATTACTGATAATTTCTACCAGGTATTATTAGAAGCAGCATCTCTCAGTCAGGCAGATCAGATAACAATGATATTGAATTTTGCTGTCTCTTCTAGTGTGCATTTAATGAACCCACAATTTAAGACGTCTCTTGAACTAATCTTCTCCTCTCAGCAAAAAATCGACGCTATGAACATGCAATGCGATTTCGAGTTTTAAACAGTAGTTATATTAGTCCTTTTTTTCTCGCGATTAAATTACACCCATTATTTCAGTAATAGCTCAACCTTCCAAGTATAAGTAACTATGATATACGTACATCTTTTAAAAGGTACTTATATGATAAGTATTGTTGACCGCTCTGTACATTCCTGCCAGATTTCCCCTCCACTCTCTATATGTCTCAACGTCAAACGTTTCCCGATCTTTGCGGATAGTTTGATTGCAACCACCAGTGTAGAATTGGCCGAAGATAGAAGATTGAAGGCAAAAAAAAAAAAAATCGTTTCCTTGGCAAAAAAAAAGAGACTCCTGTAAATAAAATTCTTTGCTTTATCTTTTATATAACAAATAGCTTGTGAAAATCCTTTTTAATCTGGAATACAAATTAGCCTGAACCCTATGATTGTGTCCGACGATACGGGGTGCGAGATAACAGCAGTTTATTATAAATGATATATGCAAGGGGGAGGGGTAAACAACTTAATGAGGCGAATATTATATATGTACATATGAGAGAGAGAGAAAGTTCACAGCTGGGGTAAATAGGATGAATAGATAGAAAGTTATACTAAAATAAATCGGAAAAACATAATCCAACTAGCGCAAGCCAAGGAAAAGTAAATAAATCCATACACGTAGTTTGCCTTTAAAAAAGTCAATTGGCGCGGATTACTCAATTTGTTTTCATCGTTATGATGTCCTTTACGAGACGATCTGTCCAGAATAGAATTGTACATGGAATAATCAAGAATGTAAAGCACAGTACCTGCTACGATAGCAAGACAAGATATTAAGATAAAGAATTTGATGACTCCGTCGTAACCCTTTTGAGGATCGGCGTCTTGCAATAAACCTGTCGCGATATCGAACAATGCAGCTCCAATATTGGTACCGGATTTAATGAGTCCCATACCTGTACCAACTAAAGATAATGGTAGAATAACAGGCACAGAAGAAACAAGACCAACAGGTCCAAGTGATAAACTAATACTGAATAAAAGCATGCCGAAAAGTGGAGGCGTAGAAGTAAACTCTAACAAAAGCATAGAGCATAACATACTTAACCCACTGCCGATCACTTTTTTTTAGAAAAAGTAAATTAGTAATTATCTAAAAAAGATATTAAGTGTACTTACTTAACCAGGTACGCTTTCCGTGACGATCGACAAATACACCCAGAAAAGGCATAAGAACAACAGGTAACACTTGTGCTACACTGGCAGTTGCGGCTGCGTGAGCGTCGCTATAAGAAAATCTAAATTTGACATATTCACTATATTTGTATAATTATTTTTTTCGTTAATATTATAATGACATACATAAAAAAAATGTAATTACCTGTTAATATGTAAGAAACATCCCCATCCACCGCCCAAGAAGAATTCCATACAAGCGATTAACCAAAAAGAATGAGGTAAATACATGAGTTTGGCCCAACTGAAAGATTTTTTACGCTTAATCACTTCGACTTGTTTACGACATTGTACTGTTGTTTTGGATATAGTTTTAAGTAAACCAATGTAGATGAACGTAATAATCATTGAAAATACGCATAATAATGCAGAAAACTAAGTAGGTTACGCATTTAGTAAGATAACACAATCAATCTATTAATTGATTTTCAAAAAAAAACTTTACCCATAAACCATAGCCGTACCAACCTGTCCAATTAGCAATAGGAATGACAGTCGCTTGAGCAGAAAATGAAGCCTAATATTTACACATATAAACATGTATTAGATCATATGATGGAGGGGGTGAGTAATAATAATTAATTTACCAATCGACTAACGGTCAACATAAGAGCTACAACCGCCGCTAAACTTCTACCCCTAAACCATTGACTTAAAATAGTTTCTTGTACGATAACAACAGTACCACTACCAATACCATATAAAATACGACCAAATATCATCATATAAAGACTTTTAGAAGAAGCGGAAATAGCAACTAAAATATTTCCAGACGTGATTAATAGCGTTGTGATCAATGCCCCAGGAATTGTGCCAAATGCATCGATGAAAATACCACCTATTACAGGAAGTACGGTATTGACGATAGCTACACTAGATTGAATCACGCCATACTGAGAATTGGTAATATCAAATTCCTAATTGATTCAAGGGGGTGTTAATATAAAAGGTATATGAATATTCCAAAGAAAAAAAAATGGCGTGTAGTTTACCTTTTTAATGGTATTTTTCATAGCTCCTAGTGTATGAGCAGCAAAATGACTACCGACTAAAAATATATATTTTTTAGATCAATTTATATTGAGAGAAATAATTATCTTTTAGCAAATTTACCAGCTAAAAAAATAGCACACATGAATGCAATTAATTTATATTCCCACTTTTGCTCTGCTAAATAACAAAAATCATCGTCGTTTGTTTGAGGTAGACTGGTACAAGATTTTTTATACTTGGAACAACAACCTTGGTCATCGTTCTTAAACGAACAACAAGCAGTCTTTTGCGATCTGCAAGGAGACAACTTGGTGTCTTCTAATAAAGGTGTTTGTTCACTCATTGACACTTTTTTTTTATATATATTGGTATTATATGTATGTTGTGTATATAAAAAAAGCTAATAAACGGGTTAAAGAAGTATTTTATAACTTGAACCCAAAAAAGGCTACAAAAAGAATGGGCCGGGGTTAAAATGACGGTAAGCCTATGTCAAGTCAAAAGATCTGATTGGATCGCTATTGGTATCAGATGTTTTATAATCTGATTTTCTTGCTTTACACTCAGCTAAACCGCGCATTGTAATACATTATTTGCTTGAACTAAGGGCAATGAAGGAAGAGTATTCGTTTATCTAATACTTTCACCTTTTTATTAAGTGCAAGAAGCAAGGATTAATAGGTTAAGCACTTTATAAAATTAAAGAAGGTTTTTTTTTTATATCTAAATACCTATATATACATAAAAGGGGTTTTGTCATAGTACCATTTATACTTTAGTGTCACTATAGTTTTTTATAATTAGAAAGATGGAGATATAAAAAAAAAGATCAGATAAAAAAAAAAGATAAACTGAAAGCTATGCCATCATGCCGCGATGCCTTTTTTATATTATTTATTGGTCCCTTGGGCATAGCAATACTCTTTTTTATAGCGGCAAGAGTAGATATAATTTTGCTACTTGATCATTACTAGGTAACACTGTAGAACCAGTCCATCCGAGTTTAATCATGACCTCCTAGCAGTCGGAGGATTCACCCGAAGCCTTTATGCCTAGTAAGGCAGCATCTACGACGATATTCACCACTAATGTATTCGGACATAATAATTCTATACACTGTGTCACACCCGCCAAAACTTAAACAAACTGATAACTCTTGCAGAGTCCTTTACGCGTTCCATATTTTCTAATAATATACCGAGATAGTAAAATAACATGACGATAAATCATTGATACTCTTTATCGGATGATGCAACCAACAGTTCTACCTTTGCAAAGCAGGATCAACCGATGGTGAATCTGTTGCCATGAAAATCAGGGTAGGTATGCAGGTGCCTTATAAGACTCCCTACATGTTTTAAAAATCCTCTCGGTTTTTTTCGAGGTACAGATAAGTGATATGAGTTAAGGAATTTTGTGTTCAAGTGGGTTCGGACTTTTTGATGGGATTCATTTTTATGCAGGATGATTATTTACAAATAAAAGTAAATCAGTTGACCCGTAGATGATTGTCCTACTTCGGCACAAAGCATATCACTGACCATATGGATGATCGGTAAGGGACCCTCAAATACCAGGTACATATATAGGGTCAGGGGATATGGTAATATGACAACTAGTAGAGGGTGCCACAAATAATTGATAAATGATTAGGACCATTGGTCTTTAAATTTTTTATCCAATGAGTTCCCTGTTAGCTCGGTACAGGAGGACATAAAGCCTAGTGTTGTTATCAAACGTGTAGAGGTATCAATGATGGCAGAACTAACAGCTAACAGCTGGATTTTTTTTTCAAATGATTTGCGCATCTTTTTTTTTGCGACACATTGGTGATTTATTCCTGTATTCAACGTTTTATTTTTCGCGCATTAAATTTCTTATATTTCACGCATTAAAATGATTTTTGTAAAGAAACGAGGGGGAGAGAGGATGGTAAGACAATTGATACCTCCTAGGTAAAAGAAAAAAAAACTATACGATGTATGAATGATACCAATACCACAATTATTGGATCGGCAGAAAAGCGCTTCATTCTTTAATAGAATATTGATCCCTCGAGCCAATGCTTTAGTTCTCGTTTAAAGATAAAATAAAAAAATGCTTATGCCTATTTAATCAAGGTTTTTTTATGTGTGAGTAATAGCTTTTATTTTATAATGTCGAGCATTACTTAAGAGTATAGTTTTTTATTTTTATTGCTTAAGAAGATCGGATAAGTGGGTTCGTATTTGAGGAGAACAAGCTACTATAAGGTACGATCATCACTTCTTTACTTCTTCTTTCCTTAGCTGGTAAAGCTAGGGAGAGTTAGCTTGTTCTCCCCAAGATCAATATCAATTTCGACTGGATACTTTCTACCTGTTCGTATCTTCCATCGTTAATCGGGTTTGATGCACAGCTTTTAAAATGGGTAGCAGGTGTATGCTGACTACCGTTTACATTGTTATAGCCGGGTCAGAAGCGGAATGGGCTTTCCCACTCTTATTCTAAAAAAAAGGTCAGAAAGTTTTTTTTTTTTTTCGCCGTAATCTTACGTATTTAACCAAAATCAATACAAGAGCTATATAGTAAACATTGAAGAAAAGGGAGCTAAATGATTTTTTATAGCCTTTGAGCTCAAACACCTTTTGTATATAAAAACACATAGCTTATGTTATTTATTTGTGTTATATGGGAATTATAAAGGTAATTTACCGGCAACCACTCTGTTTTTTCATCATTTTCCGTATCATTAAAATCTGATTTTTGAATTCTGCCAATGTTGAACAGCAAGGCAGATAAAAAAAAAAGAAATGTAACAAGTACGATAACGTACTTTTTTATAAATTTTTGCTGCTGTTGCCGCTGTTGCTGTTATTGCTGTTGTTTTATCTTGTTACAAGATAGTTAATCGAATCAAAATGCACCCCTTTCAAGTGTCTTTTTAATGAAGTCGGCGTGTCGAAAAAACCATTATCGGTTCTTGCAACAACACCTTCATCTAAAAAAAAGTATTTTAAATAGGTATACTTAGAATATATATTTTTGTAAAAAAATATTCGACATACTTTTATTCATAATTGTATAAGTCTATTGGGCCTGGCAAACATCTGATTGATGCCTGTATATGGCTAGACTTAGCATCTTCAATAATCGACGATACCAAGCGAATAAACTAATCAATGGTAAACCACAAAGAATTAGCTTCATATACTGCAAGGAATTAAATTAGAAGGCTCCTTTCGAAAGAGGCACACATCCTACAATAATTAAAATGATGTGGTCTTAGTTTACGGCCACAAATTAATTTTATGGTTACAAATAGTTATTTTGCGTGTAATATGCCGAGAGACAGGTAAGTTTTAATGCATTTGGGGACATTTTCAGTTTCCAGAAGAAAAAAAAAAGCATTTTCAAATTATTCATTATCCAACTTTCTGGGAGGATAAGATAGGGTAAAAGAGATTACTTTTTAAAATAAACCAAAAAATAGAGCTTTATCTTGTACGAGTTTAAGGTCACCAGAATAACAGCTCCCTTTGACCGCCCCAATATCTGAGAGCGGTTGTGACTAAATAAAATATAAAATTACAATATTATATGTCAAAGAGATTAAAGACTTTTTGAAAAACATTTATTATTATTATTTAAAAAAAAAAGTTACTAGTGCTTTGGCCTTTACAATAAGGAAACAAAAAAAGCTTCCAAAGTGAAAGTTTCCCAAGACTAACCACGAGGAGGTACACTAGCTGAAGTCTCATCACGTTCATACATATATGTGAAAAAAATATATATACATGTATCTAAATATAAAAATAAACACATACATAAATAAATAAAAAAAATGATGATGCCAAAGGATAAGTATCCACAACAACACAACTACTTAATGATACTGTTTTCCTTAGAGAAGACTACCGAGACGGGAACCATCAATCCAACCTCCCTACGATATCCGCATGGTTGGTGTGCCATTACACGCAGGTTAAACTGCACGAACCGCTCGTAAACGAGGCAGGGGAGAAGGAGATAAACAGCTCGTCAAAAAACCACTTTAGCAACCGTTCTGTCTTTTTTGCTTTCAAAAGCCAGTAAAACTACAAATAGCGGTATTTCTAAATGGGTTAGAATCAGTTTAGAAGCAAAAATAAAATAAAAAGTCACTTACCATCATATTAACAACAACAAATACTGACAATGTCCACCAAAAGAACGAGTCAAGCCGCTAAAGTTTTTTTTTTATCAGAAGGCAGAATACCTCCAACTACAACACTTAGCGATATCCGCATGGTTGTGGATGCCGTTTCAACCAGATGGGAAAGTCTGCATTAACCGCTCGTAAACGAGGAGGGGAGAAGGAGACAAACAGCTCGTCAAAAACCACTTTAGCAACCGTTATGTCCTGTTGCTTTCAAAAGCAAGTACAATTATAAATAGCAGTGTTTCAAAGAGAGGAGAAAGAAATTATATTCTAGAGAAATAAAAAAAAAAAGGATTGGATCAGAATCAGTCTAGAAGCAAAATAAATAAAAATCCCATTTACCATTCTTTCCCATCATATTAACAACGAGTACAACAACTGCAACACCAGTTCCAGCAGCAGCAGCAGCAGCAGCACCAGCACCAGCATTTACCGCTATAAATAGACATTATGATTAGGTTTAAATATTTTTAAGTAAAGCAGTTTAAATTCTTACCTTTTAATAAAAGGAACAATCACCACGATACAAAAGGATACAGTACTTGGAAGAGGCATCTTAAAAAGCATTATACTTATTAGTTCAGGAAACTAAAAAGCTTTTTTTTTAGTTCAATGTACTCAGGGTTTGGTTCATTACAGAAGAAAAAACCCCTTTAGATGCTTAATGTTTTAAAATGATTGACATTAAAGCTAATAAAAATGAAATGACAAGAAGTGAAGGTTAAAATAGGGTTTACTTGAATGTTTTTAGAAGTGTTTATGTAAACTTACATTTGTACCTGACAACATGCATCTGCCAAATAAAAGCGATCATATTTGTGTCAAAAGAAGCATTTTGTAACACATTAAGCTATTACAATACCCGCCACCAAACTGAATGTCTAGTTTCAAAATATCGCCATGAGCAATATTAGGCAAATTATGCAGTGTCTAGCAGTCGACTTTCAGAGAAAAACAGCAATGTGTATTGTACATGTTGTAGAAATTAGAAGACATGAAGAGAAAAAAGGTTAAAAAAAAAAGTTAAAAAATGAAAAATCAGTAGCGGAATCTTTCTTTTTTTTGTGCCTGCAAAAAAAAAATGCCCTGCCTGGATTTAATATCATAGCTTTTTTTTATTCCAACGTGAAGAAAATAATACGACTACAGTTAATTAAAAGGGGATAGTTCGGTATCATGGCAAGTTTGATCCGTATCTCTGCAGAAATCGACTGTCTAAAAAAAATGGGCCCAGTTACAAAAAAAAATGTAAATCACTTTTTGTAAACAATTTAATCTTCAATCTTTTCCTTTGCAAACTAGACATTTTGGAGAAGTGTAGAGATGTAGAATTTACTTTTCATCTTTATGTAAATTGATTGAGATGCCTAAACTAGATCTAATTCAATAGATAAAATCTTACACTTTAATAAAGTTTATACTATAGTCGTGTACCTTTCCAGTTTTTCTTCTTGAATGTGGATATAGATAAGATGGCTTCAAAAACAACAGTTTGTACCCGTAATGTTAATGACTATACGATATTATTGAATTGCTACTACCTGTAATCATTATATCCATTGTTGTTAAATGAGGTTGTGCGCGTGTTTTTTTTTCTTGGTTAAGCGAAAAAAAAAAACTGATTTCTACTGGAATCATACATTTGGTTTATACGATTTTGTGTAAAACCATCATATTAAATATCCCATTTATAAATTAAAAGGACGGTTTGTATAAAAAGGTACTAAATATATTAGTTTACTAGGAACAAAACGATCCATTTATTATTAGTCAATGCAGACCGCATAATCTAGGATTCAAGTAATTATAAAAAAAAAAATGCTCTTTTTATTTATGAAACAATAAAACACCCTTTTTAAAAAAGTAAGTGATATTGTTCTATTGCTTTAACGGTCGATTAAAAAAGTGTGGTACGTTTACCTTTTATTTGCTGTGGTTATTCCAGTTTTAAGCGAACCGTATCTGTTTACACCAGCATACCACAGGAAAAGGCTTCGTTTGAAAGATGTGCACATACTATATAAAAAGATATTTTTGCTTGTGGCTGGCGATTTATTTAGGAAAAACAAAAGGGCGTTTCTCTATTAAAAATGCCCTAAAAAAAGAGTTAGAGAGCGATGAACAATGTTACATAAAATTTGATTATGAAATATGACTTCCAAAGAAAAGATGTAGTAATAATATGTACGAATAAATATCTTATCGAGAGGTATAAATAGTTTTCGGTCGGTACACCAAGATATACCAACTAAAGATACATGAACCAGCTTTTCGCACCAGATTTTTTTTATAACACCTCATTCAAATGAGATAAAAATATCTTCAGATACGGATGTGAATAAAAAATGTACATAGTAGATACAGTACAAGCCAACTATCACACATACACCTTTTTTTTAAAAAGAAGCAACCCACTTGTTTCAACCTCATTCGATCATAAGTTTGAAGTCCAATTGACACTTTTTTTCACTTGGAAAAATCAATTGGGGTTTATATCTACCTTGCACTTGACTATCGAATTCAATTATAACTAACAAATAAAAGTAGTTTAAAAGGATATAAAGTTTTGAAAAAAGTTGCGAGGATGTCAAACTGAGCGTAGCGAGATTCGACAGCTCGTACTATATAAAAATATACTTAACTTGCGTAGGAATGCATAGTTAAAAAAGTAAAGGACTGATATAAAAAAAGGATGAAATAATAAAATAAACTTTTTTTTTTCTCACACTCGTATTTACACAAGAGAAAAACTCGTTTTTACGTGCTTATTTAATTCATGTGGGGGTCCCACTTTTAAGAATAAACGTAATAGAAGGATCGACCGTGCGAATAGAACTGTGAATCAAGATTTCATGTTATTGAAAAAAAATCTTATTTTATGTTTGCTCTATTTCTGTCACTTCTAAATAAACACAAAATTTTTGTAGAACCCAAGTACAGAATTTATAGTTTTTAATTTTATAAAAAAACAAAATAAATGGATAATGATATATGTACAAATGCGTGTGTGAAAAACAAAAAAATTACATGACTGTGGGATCAATACATGCACTTTTCATCTGTTTGAGTAAGATTTTCATCCGATACATCATCCGATTTATAAATGGATTCCTCTTTAACATTGGTTTCCGTAATTTTGTTTGCCACCAAAAAGATGAGAGGAAAGGACACAAAGACAAGTACCCAGCAAATAAGACATTCCCAGCGAAGAAGAATAGGAGAAGCATCAATTCCAAAAGCAATCGCTGCTCCAGCCGACTGAACAGCTTTATAAAAACCTGCGTAACGGGCTAACAGTGCAGGATCATTGGACATGGCACCCATCAACCAATAGAGATAGGTCTGATAAATTGCATCGGAAAACCCGTACATAATAAATAATACAAATGGTCCACCAAAACGTGGATGGTCCCAGTGGATAGGGTCATTGTAATCTGCCTCAAAAGTCATTTGAAAAGCTATTCCACCTGCCCAAATAAAATTCAATAGAACAAATAAAATACCCAGAGCAATTAAACCACGAGTACGACGACTAAATCTCTTACAGTCCAATAGATAGCCAATCATAATTGCACCGACTACTTGTAAAGCCCAATATAAAAGATCGTTTAAAGCTCTTGTAGAAGGATCAAAATAGATTGAGTTTACTCTAAACTGATAGGCATAAAACCAATTGGAAGCTAAAAACGCCGGAATTAAAGCAAGCATACGCCACTCCTTCCAGACCAAAACAGCTCCTTTCAGCTCATTAGTCCAATGCGCGGATTTAGCAATAGCGATCGGAGTACCATCTTTACGCACAACGTTGGCAGGATTGGCTAAAGTGATGGAGAACAAAACACCAATACACATTACAATAACAAATGCTGTGTAAGTACCAGTCGAAACGCCGCCCGTTGTATTATTTAAATTTAAAACTAGAGCGATTAAAGATCCAAGTATACCACCACAGTTAAACAAGGACCAAAAGATGGCAACAAATTTTCCCTTGTCTTTTTCTTCTGGATAAGACATCATAATGGCTCCTTGTGCGCTCCAGAATAAAGAGGCAAGACATCCTAAAATGGCGCCTGCTGCAATAACAAAACCCGATACTTGCTTACGGTCGTACACCCACATGGCTGCAGAATAAATAACGTAACCAATCGAACCAAGCTATATAGAAATAAATTAATATGTGTGTGTGCTGCCAAGAATTTTATTTATATAAACTTTACTGTTAAGGTATGTTTGACACCGACGGTATTTGTGACGGAACCTGCAAAAAAACCAACGATTGCGAAACAACTGTAAAGAGCGCCATTGGCAGCGTCGATTAAACCAATGTTGCTGCTCATGGATCCGCCTGCCCCAAGACCTGATAATGCATTAAACATACCAGGACAACAGAGACATACGATGCCTAAAAACACTACTTGTACTATAGGCGAATTATATTCTTTCATATATCTATTTGAAAACATTAAAAGAAGAAAAAAGGAGATTTATTTTAATTTGGTAAAAAAAAATAAAAAGATGGTTTATACTAGAACCCCAAAATCAAGTTTCATGTTATTATACTGTTTTTAATGAGCCGAATAATTTTATTTTTTGTATAGTTTTTAGCGGAAGTATTACTGTTTGTAAATTTATCTCGCTTGCTGGTACATTTTAAAAAAAAACAATTGTATATTGCACAAATACATTCTTTCAGGGTGGGTTATAAAGCCCTGAAGTATTTTAAAATATTAAGGGATAATTGCGCATTTTGTCTCCATAAAACTAATTAGTTACATCACTGAAAAGAAAAGAAAAGAAAAACTACTGCCGTCTCAAATATACGACAAAAAAAAAAAAAAAAAAAGAAAGTTTACTTCCATTCCACGGGAATTATAATTACACTTTATTAATATAGATAACCTTGATTCATCTTACTCAAGATTTGATCAAGATCGCTTTCTTCCAAAACAGGCCCACTATCCGAACATTTAGCCAACTCTTTAACCGCTTGACAAAGTTGATCTGTTGTAAAACTATCTACTTTTTCGTGTTGATTTAATAAATACCAAATTTCTGGACAAGTTAATAATTTTTTCTGTTGTTGTTGTTGTTCCACTGACTCTGCAGGAGAACAAGCTGATTCATCTTCATTTGCAGATCTTTTTTCATCATTTTCAGACACGACTTGTTTGTTTTCTTTTAGCTTATTATCTTCATCGTCATCACTATTTTCATCGCAGCTTTGTTCGCGTGGAAGTTGTATATGGTGACCAGTGACAATAGGTACAGGATAAGTACTGATAGATAAATTTAATTTACCCATTCGATCAAATAAAGGCTCTGACAGTAATCGGTTAAACGCATCATTACAGACTTCATTATACAACTTTTCACAGAACAGACGACCTTCGGTATCTATATGACAATCAAACATATCCAATTCAAGCTGTTGCATTTTCTTACGTTGTAGTTGCGTATTTATTGACGAATTTGTCTTGTCACTGACAATACTACTTGTATCATCTGCCATGGTAACTCCACCCGGCGTTGTAACTTTAGTTGAACCTTGACTGCTCACACTTGCTGCAACACTGTATGTTTTATTGGTAGGTGATAATAAAATCAGATCACTCTTTTGTAAAGTTGGAGTTTCCGTATTATTTCTTTTACCACCAGGGGGATATAATTGAACCAATTCAACTGGTTCAGAACGTGTATGTTTTGATGATGAAACAGAGCCTCCACTAGGCCTTAATGAAGCGGGTGTGCTAATTGAAAATGTATATTCTAACGGTTGGTTGTTTGGTGGCGGTGGTGGTGTATTTACGGTGTTTTTTTTCGTCGAAACCTTTTTTGATATTGGTAAAGGAAGTTTAGGACTGTTTTGAGGTGAGGTTAAATGATTGCGAGCCATGTTAGTCGAAACAACAGGAGACATAGGATACTGTTGTAAAGGACTAGAGGCTAACATGATCATATGGTTGACGGAAGGTGAGTTTTGAAGAACAGATGATGTTGGTGAAGATAAATAAGCGGGTAAAAGAAGAGGTTGTTGTGGTAACAGTGGTGCAATGGTTGGATAATTTGTGCCGCCATTTTGACGTTGCTGTTGTTGTTGTTGTTGCTGATTAGGTGGTTGAGGTGATAGTGTGACTTGATGTTGATATGGTTGCAAAGGAATACCTTTCAAAGCATAATTTTCAGTTTCTAATCTATAAATAATCGATCTTAATTGCTGATTTTCTCGAACGAGTTGAGTCGTTGTAACTAAATTGGCATCTTGTACTTGTTTGATCTTTGCTTCTAATTCTTTGACATAACGTTCTTTTCTTTCTCTAAAGGCTCTTTGAGCTGCACGGTTTTGAGCTTTGCGTTTCACTTTTGGATCCTGATCAGACTACAAAAAAAAAAAAAAAAAAAAAAAAGTCAGTACTACACAATCATTGGTTTTATGTTTATATTTACATCCGATAGCGCTTCTTCGTCTGCCATTGGCTTTCTGCCAGGTTTTTTATTGGAACCATCTGCATCGTCGCTTTCTAAAAACAGAAAAAAAGAGTTAAAATTTGAAACATGGATTATCAAAAAAATTTAAACGCCATAACAGTGTACCTTGACTATCATCTTCGTCCTCATGTGATAGATTTAAAACTGTGTATTCTTCTTCTTGCAAAGTAACATACGTTTCACCAGCATTATCCTCTAATTTTTTAGATTTTTTTTTTTTGAACGGAATAAGTAACAAAAAAAAAAATATGTATAAGGAATCAACTTACTGGCAGCTTTTACAATATTTCCTGTCAATTCTTTTTTTTCGGCAACAGTAAAGGAATCATCCCATTTCCGTTTGTCTTGAAAAAAAGGATTATTTTTCAAACTCAAGATGGCATTTGTAGTTGCATTTGTGGGCGAGGTCAATTGAACACTGCCCATTGCAGATAGTTTAATTGAGGAGATATCCTTTGAGTGATCATCGTTTGATTGGGTTTCGGTAGAAGAGTGTGATACTGGAGATACAGCAGCTGTTTCGTCTTCACTGTTATCAGAGCTGGTGTTGTGGTATATTGTGATGGCATCTCGAGATTTTTTCATGACGTTAGTATTTACTAGGTTTTTTTTTTTTTGTGATACGAAAATGTGGGGAATTTTTTTATTTTTACAGGCCTAAAAGTAAAAGAAAAAGAGTAATAAAGGAAGAGAGAAGAAGGGAAAAAAAAGAGAGAAAAAAAAAGTATAAATAATATCAAAGATTACGCGGGACCAGTAAAAAAAAAACCGTCATGTGTGATACTTCCCATTCACTTTTATACATCGCCAACCATGTAATGAAATTAAAGCCCTTTTTGCTGGTCTGAGGTTAGCTAATGTTGTGTTTTCTTATAAAATTTGAGTTTGTTTATAGTTTAAATGACCTTTAATTAAGTACCACTAGTTCTCTTTTCTCTAAAAAAGGTTCTGTTACTTTTTTTTATAAAAAACAAGGAATTTCCTGGGTATTTTTTATTTTTTTTATACTTCTTTAACATAAACGACATTTTCCAATTCTAACAAATATGGGTTAAAAACTAATTTTCTTATCCTCACCCCCCTCCCCCTATTTTAGACGGTCGGAATCTTAAACCATTTGTAAGATTGGGGAATACTTGTGCCCTGTGGTCTTTCCGGATTAGGGCCTGGGTATAAAATTGATCAGTGATAGGTTGACGCCATTGGAGAGGTACTTATGCGAAATAACGTAGATTTGTGCGACAAAAAAAAGTACTACTGCAAGAAAAAATAACTGTAAACTTGGTTCTTTTTTATTCTCACAATTCACGCGTTTCGAGTCATCTCGTTTATTAACGAATAAAAATTATTGATTAAATGAATCCCCACTTTTGGGGTTTTTGTTTCTCATGAAGAAATAGATGTACAAATCTTTCTTATCTGTATGTTATTTTTAAATTCCTTTTAGATTGATGTCTATCATCATAGTGACACCATCTGTTTGATAGGAACCGCTTATCCTACACATAAAAAAAAAAACGAATTACTGAAGTCAAAAAGATGGTCGATTTTGCATTATTTTCCTTTCTAACGGAAAAACATATATGATTTTGGGCGCAGTTGTGTCGTGTGATACTTTTTTACTTGATATGTACGTTACAGCTAGACCTAACCGTGTGAACACCAATTACACTGTGTGACCTTTATCCAGAGAGCAAAATATTTACTTTTAATGTATGGTAAAATAGTCTAATATCGTTTAGCCGCGTGCCATTACTGCTTTTTAAACTGGATTTACGTTTATTAGCGCGTATATGCTAACTTTAATAAATTACGGTTACATATTTTTTTTATTTCTGTTATATCAAACAGGCTCTATCTTTATTGTTCTTTTTGGTAGTACTTATTCAAGATAAACTTTTTGCGATTTAAAAATGGGGATTCATTTTGCAATACATCAAAAAAAAAAAGTTTTCGGAGTTGGCGGTTTAAAAAAGTGTTGAGTTTTGCCAAGTTTGATTTTTTGTTTAGATAACGTTTCTCTGTCTTTGCGTCATATCAGAATATCATTTTACAGTCAAAAAAAAAAAGAGCTTTTTGCATACTTTAATGGTGCAACCTTGAATTCTTTCATCACACATTTAAGGTTATTATGCACCTAGTACGATCAAAATACGTCTATTGGTCTTGTTCCATTATCTGCGATAACAATTATACTATATTTATATTTGAAACCAAAAAAAAATACCTAGTATTACAAGAACCCACAATTGTTTTTAATCGAATTAAAAAAGGGTTACTACCGAACACTAAGAATGAAAATTTTAAGTGCCCCTTTGATAAGGTTAGTGAACGCGAACGGTACATCATTCAGATATCTCCGAAAAACGGAATAGTGATATTTTTTCGCTGAATATTGGACCTGGGGTAACATGAGAAGGTACACGAAAATGGGTTTCACGAATTACATATTTAGTCAACAAAAAACCGATCGCAGCGAAATGGTCTTTTAGAGAAGAATCAAGTAGTATTTTGTTGTGCGATTACGTAAAAAAAAAAAAAAAAAAAAAAAAAACCCTTCAAAATTTGGGAGCACGAAACTAATTTTTCAATAAAAAATAAATGTGTTTTACTACATCAGCAATTGGTACTATCTCATATATCTTCAAAAGGTAATATTATACACACACAAAAATCAAAAAAAAAAACTGTTCCTGGTTGTATCACACCAAATTAACTTTATTTTCTACTTCCAAAACTTTCTGCTTAAAAAAAAAAAAAGTGGACTGTTCAAAATGACTGTTGAATTAATTTTTTTTTTTCAGTTTCAAAATAATTTTTTTTTTGCTGGAGGATAAAAAAGACAACCGAAAAACTTTTTCTTTCATCTTTCTTTATTGTTTTTTAATCATTTAAAAAGAAAAAGGTAAATATTCAACAGCAACACAAACTAGAGAGAGGAAAAATAGGTTATTATCTATTTCCATCTGATGATTATAATTTGCGTCTGAACATTGGGGTCAAACGCCGGTACTACGGCGAATTTATTCGCTTGTAGGGACCCACCGGTGCCCGACGACTGAAGACAAAATGCACACGTCTGATTAAATAATAATAACTTATTTTTCTTTTAAAACGAATCTATCCTTTTTGTATATCTTATACTAATACATATTTTCTTTTTTTCAGATTTAATCTTCGATTTACTTTCGGTCTATACTTTTTCTCTTTAATATGAAATAAAAATAATTTTTAAAAAAATATGTATTCTATTTCTTTTTTTTCATTGTGGCTTGTCTCATACCATGACTTTTTTTTTCCCAGTTTTTTATATTCGTTTTCACCCAAAAAAAATCGCGTAGTCTCTAATCAGACTTTATTGTCATATAAAGTAGATCAAACTGTCCGAGACAATTGCTCTACAGTTTTAGAGGAATGATGCGTGGAGATTTCTTTTAGTGTGTACTTTTGCAACATGTTGCAACACATAAAAGCTTTGTAACAACCTGTCATTATCGATAATGTAAACTCCGTAGCCAAATAAGGAAATCAAATCCGATGCACGTTATATGTTCTTCATATGAATTGGATAAAAGTGATGAAGCAATAAAAAGTATGTGGCTTTTATTTGGTATTATTAATATTATTTTAAAAAAAATCTAGTGTAATGTAATAAAAAAAAAATGATGCTGTAAGTAAAAAAAAAAGGGAAGGAGGGAGGGTGTATCGTACAGCACAAAAAAATTATGTACAAAATGTATATAAAAAAGGAAAAATGAATCTGTTGGAGACTATTTAGATGTTTGCCCTGGAGACATGGAAAGGTGCCCAAACATGGCAACATGTCTAGGAGAACCAGCTAGCTGATCATAGGAGGGTAAAGAACCAGATAAGGATACAGGATCTTGTTGTGCAGCTGTACGGTATGAAGGCACTCTCGATAAGTTGGAGCCGTTCCACCAAAGTGGTTCACCACTTGGAGATTCCAAAGGTATTTCTTGTGGTTCATGATTATTAGATGGCATCACAGGCATGGGTGACGAGTGGCCAATAGGGGGAGTAGGCATACCTTCAGAGATCGGTGTAGATGGTCCTGATTCAAGACAAAGCACAGACTGCCAAGCATGTTCATAGGCTGGTAAGTTGCCTAACTCAGCTTGTTCAGAGATCGATGATATAATAATTACGGGGACCGAGCAACGAAGTTCTGATAGGTGACCATCGGCATTAACTAAGCAAATGACAAATTTTAATTTATGACGAATGCGAATCATTTCGTTGTCGGCGTCGCAGAATGCCATTTGTGAAGACATGGGAGGGATATCCAAAGAAATGACTTTTGTCCAAGAGATGGGGTCAATTGGACCACCCGTTTGAACAAGAGCGTTTGGGAACGGGTCTTCGTCCTTTTGAACTTTCACGATTCTTGTATCTGTCTTTGAGCGATCATTAGCGGTATAGGTACAGTATTCTTTTAGGGTAGCTGTCAACGTCCTGACACGCAATTTTGCAGCTATGGGAGTTATATGAAATGTGATGGGAATAAGGTGTCCTCGAGCATATACTTTTGATGGAAGCAAAATATCGTACATCATTTTCTCGGCCCAAGTGTTGTGAATTTCAAGTGTTTGAATAAGCTCGAATTCCGTGGGAAGCATACAACGCACAACTCGCACAATCTTCTTTTTAACAATGTTTTGTAAAAATGCTGTACGTTCTACCGTAGCCTTTAAACGATACAATACTTGACCTCCTTCTGCTTCCAATGATTGCGGCAAATCTCCTGGTAACATTAACTCGAAATCCCATTTATGCTCACCGGCTCCTAAAGTAAAAGCTTTCTTGTGTGCTTGATCCATAACGGGTAAAAATTGCCACTTGTGTTCCATGATATCCTTCTCTTGCTTGTGATAATGTTGATGATGACCAATACCTGATGAATAATAATATTTAGTATGTCTTTGGTATCATTTTTTGTTTTTACTTTATTTTTACCTTCTGACCAAGAAACCTTCATTTTACCAGTAAATGATAAAATAACGGAGCGTACCTTCATGGGCTCCGTTAAATTCAAAATAACAGAACCTCTTAACATTTTTCCGGCTGATTCAGAAGCATGACCCATTAAAACGATCTCTTCTGAAGCCAGTTCGATCTTGAGTTCGTTTGTTTTATGACGTATCGCGCTCACCATTTTTTCTATGTGGTTTTAATTTTCATATAAATAGTTAAAAGAAAAGCGGTTTTTTTTTTTTTGCTGTAAAAAATATTGACAAAAAAAAAAAAGAAAGTGAAAGAGAAGATAGAAGGAAAAAAGGGGAGGAAGAAATTAAAAAAAAAAGGGTATTTAAAGGAAAAAAAAAAGAAGACCGAAACCTACTTTTTTCTAAACATGTTGGTTCATTCGACCCAGAAAATTTTTTTATTGAATGTCAGTGGAGCAGGATTTTATTAGTGAAACAAACCACTCATTGGCTTCCCGATAAATTTCTATGAAATCCAATAAATTTCGTTGGAATCAGGGCACGTTTGGCTACTGAATTTACCTTTCCCGCCACCTGCCTAAACTATTGTAGTATTTGTATAGGTTGTAGTCTAGTACACATAATTAAAAAAAGATGCAAACTATGGCGTAATATGTGTGAGGCCTTTTTTTTTTAATGCGGCGAACAATTAGATCGTCCAAAAATACATTTACACAGTGCATCTGGAAAAAAAAATACAAGTGTTGTGTTCACGAATAATCTATAAATCGTCTGAATTCGAACTCAAAACTTTGTACATTGCATTAAGTCGATTTTACCACGGTCGCTCAAGCCAACAAAAAAAAACCTTCATTTCCCAAGCATCGAAATCATTTTTTTTTTTGAAAAAAACATTTTTTAGAATTCAGTGAAAGAGAAAATTATTTGTCAAGCAGATCGTTTTTGTTATATTTATCCCAATTTAGAGTGTTTTTTCGGGATCTGTCCAGTTTTAGAAATTAAGGATCGATTTGTATTTTTTACATAATATCCTTTAGCCCAATGGAGTAGATATGGATCTAAGCATCTGGTTTGATTAAACTACTTTCTTTTTGAAAAAGTGAATTGGAGAATGAAAAGCCGGATATTAAAATAAAAACATTCGTTTTGTTCGAAATGAATTCAACAAATCAATCAATCTGAGTTCAACTGATTGTTTGCCCTTTTTTTTGCACCTGATTTCTTAATCTATTTTTAACGTAAACGTGGATTATATTTTAGCATTTGACAGATCAATAATATCCAATAGACCTGGCAAGCACGCACATAACAATAAAAAAACCTTTCTTCTTCTGAATCGTGTACTTCTTTTTATTCTGTCACACTTAAATATTTAAACTTTTTTTTTCTTCTCTCCTCTGAAAAATGACATGGTTCGATAAAAAAAAAAGAAGATAGTATCAAAGTTACAAAATGACGTTATTGCGACCCTTTTTCTTGCGAAAAAAAACAATATTTTTTTAGCCCAAAAAATTCGCTTTACTATATAAACCTACAACCCCAAGTTAAATACAGTGCTTAGTATAGATGCCCCCCTTTGGCGGACAGCTAAAACAACACATGTATAAATTACTTGTCCGGAAATAAAAACCCGTCTTCAAAATACATGTATTTTACTGTTCAATCGGGCCATCAAGGGAGAGGAAGGGAAAAACGTTTCTCTTTTTAGGTGCAGCATGAAAATCGAGAGCCTAAAAAACATCACCGCATTAAAACTTCTATTTTTATTAAGTATGTCTGTAAAGTAAAATGAAACTTCTTAGCATATGAGTGCTTACATAAAACCTACCCAAGGATATACGTACGTCCATAGTATCGTTACGATTGGATCTAACCAATACCTTTTTCCGTGCCAGCGTGTATTGGTAACCCGACCTCACCAACCGATTGTTCGCTTTTTTTTTGTTCGAGTAGTAAGCCTAAGTTTATTTTTCTTTCTTGACCTAGACCACACTCACTATCTTTACGGATCTGATTTACGATTTCTGGTGCGACCAAAAACCGGAACGCACAAGCGAATTGTGTCATGTATTTTTTTTTACAATAAAAAATATCAATTGAAGGTGTTTATTGCTACACCTCTCGTTTTGAGCTCGTTCAAGGAGCAAGCTTCTATGACATGTTGAAGACCAAGATAATCTCCCTGTTACTCTTAAATAATCGTATATCCCTCTCAAGGTTAGTAATCGCCAAGCCTGGTTTCATTAGCTACGCTAAACTGGTACGCCAATCGAGTTTACAGATATCGGAGCTGGAAAACGTATTTTGTTTTAAGTTGCTTTTTGTTGAACGTAACGAAGCCAAAGGGATTGGAGTATGTGGATTTGCTGTACAAGAAAGCCAAGCATAGCTATAAATAACTCGTAATTTGTTTTGGAAAGACTTGTTATTGTACGTTTTATAGGCAGGTTTGAAATAAGGATATTTTAAACGTCATTAGCTTGTATTATGGTCACACACAAGTGAAAAAATATTAATGCATTTTGAAAGAATGGAGGGGAGAGGGTGATACCATTTGCTCATTTGTTCAAAGTATAGAGGGTTTGTAAATTAAATAATACACTATAGAATAAAAACAGTTATTTTGAATATAGTATAAATCTATCATTTGTGTTTATATTGTGCTATCCATGCACAGAAAGTGTTATAAATCAAGAAATTAAACTAAAATAGTCACTTTCTCACGATAATGTTTTCTTCGGCATACCATGGATGCATTATGTGAGCTTAAAGAGCCTAAAAAACCACTGTATTTTTTTTAAAAAGAAAAAAAAACCTCTATTTTTATTAACTAAAATGTCTCTAAAAGGGTCTCGCAAAATAATGAAACTTCTCAGCATAATCGGTATGAGCACCTACATAAAACCCACCCAAGGATTTACTTACATCCACAGCATTTACAGTTGGATCCAACCAATCCCTTTCTGAATTAATGTAAGCCGGTAAGCCAATTTCACCAACCGATTGCTCACCTTTCAAAAGAGCTCTTAATAAAATACCCAAAGTAATATCTTTGTTTGAATAGTAAATCAAGGTTCTCTCTCGACCTAGACCGCCACTGTCTTTACGGATCTGATCGACAATATCGGGCGCAATCAAAGCTGGCGCGCACAAGTGAATTGCGTCCGGTCTATACATAAAAATATGAGATTTTTTTTTCCGACTTACGAAGAGAGTTTTATTGTTACCTCTCATTTGGACTCATCAAGGAACAGGCTTCTACAATATGTCGACAACCAAGAGAATGGCCTACAACTCTCAAATAATCGTACTTTCTTCTCAAGTCTAATAATCGCCAAGCTAACATCTCAGCTCGGTCATGGCTAGTTTCATTAGCTACGCTAAACTGATACGCCAGTCGAGTTGCATGGATTCCTACATCCACAGCAAACGCGCCAGCAATAGATGCCGGGGTTGGAAAACGCAAGTTTTTAAGTTGCTTTAAATTTCTTGCAATCAAGTACGCTGTTGAACCTAGTGAAGCCAAAGGAATTGGAATATGCGAACCTGCTGTACCAGAAGGCCAAGAATAACTATAAATAACTCGACACTTTTTTTTAAATTTTTTACACAAAAAGTTAAAAAGTAGAGTTACCCTAAAGCAGAAGGTGCCCAACGGTGAGTTGGACTTAATACAAGTAAGCGATGAGAATGCATCCAATCTTGAAAATTCTCTGGTGAATCACCTTCACTTAAAAATCCTTTGACATAAACGGTTACTTCGGAACGTTCATCGTGAGGTCTTGAAAGCACTTTTAAAGAAGGAAGTTCAGTAAAGTACTTTTTCTGCTTTGAAATAGTCGCTATGGCAGTTTTTGCTGACATGTTTGAAATGAGGAAAGCACTTTTTTATTTTTTTGAAATTTTTTTTTTTTCATTATCTGGTTACAGAGTCACATACGCGAAAATAAAATAATGCATTTTGATGCATACTGATGAAAAATCCGCGAATGGAGTACCTTAAAAATCGATTTTGAGTAACACTAGGCATCTCATTTTTTTATTATCAATTATAAATATATCACAGTAATAAACAAAATATGACCATATACAACATTGGCTTATACAATTATGCATTTATCCTGTAAGCGAAAGAGGGAGGAGTTAACATATGAAAATTAATCACATTTACCAATACACTCTATTTCCGGTATGTGTTTAAGCCAAAAAATTATAGAGAACGGAGCAGAAGATGCTTTAGGAGTAGCAAAGCAATTTATTTTTAATAAATGAAGTTAAATATCCTTTAAGAAACTCTGATATCAAGACTGTTGGCGGAAAGAAGCCTAACCCTAATAAACATATTGCTAGAATTACTAATAGTGAAGAATCTTTAATATTCACTGCCGAAAAAATAATTTTCGTGATAGTTACCAGTTAAAATAAAACTAACAAAAGCGATATTGGTGTACTAGTTCTTTATCATAAATGGTGTCAAATAAATTTTAAGCAGGTTTTACAAAGTATTAGTTAAGCAGTAAATATTTTGCTTTAATAATCAAGCTGATCAAAACAAATAATTCGTTTCGTGTATATTTCGCTCGTCATTAACCTGAAATAAAATAAGGAGTAATATCTATTCAAAAAAGAGCTTACTATTCACATCCTTGTATTTTTTAACGTTTATCACCTTTTCTTTATTTTATTTTTTGAAACTATATATAATCTACCTTCAGAAATATCCAAAAAAATATTTCACTATTTAAATCAAAAAGACCTCGAAATATGCTACTTTGTTTGTAAGGATTGGTATTCAGTAGCTATTCCGTTGAACTGAGAAGACGTGAAACTGAACGATTCTAAAATTGGTCTCGTAAAATCTCATTTAAACGATTCCAACTACATCGAATATTTCAAATACGGTCATCTTATCAAAAAGTTAACTATTATCAGCGTGATTGACATGTTCGAAAAGACATTTAGGACTGAAAGATATAACACTCCCACAGACCAGTATAAATTCAGTAAACAAGAAATATTACTGTTATTGAACCAGTTACCTAATTTAGGCGAGATTGACATAGGCAGCAGCAAATACTGTAACGATTACCTCGGATTTTTTCTAGATGCTGATAAACAGAGTATTAACAAGATTACCGTTGAATCCTTTAACCCTTTCTTTGGTTTGTATTTTTTGGCTTGTTACAAATTTCGAGAATATATTTCTTGTATGACTTTACATTATTGTGAGAGCACACTTAATTTTAACTCTCAAGAAATCAATGTCCTTCATTCATTAACTCAGTTCAAGCAATTAACACAACTGGAATTCTACAATAAACATGATATGAATTTGACGCCATATCATGTACAAGACGTTTGTCCCAGATTGAAGCATTTTGCATTCGTCCCTGATTACCCAATTTCCGAAAGTATGACGTTACGTCTGTTGGAGAGCAGTAGCAAAATCAACTTGGACTTTATCGCCAGTTTGAGTCAACTATATTTAGATATTACATCTCTATTGGCTACATATACGAGGTACCTTGTAGGTTACTTTTCCGATCAATTACTTCGCTTAACTATCGGGGTTAGTCGTCAAAACTTTTTTAAATGGCTCGACATTGTTGGAATGGAACTTGCGTTAAAATTTATGGAAAAACTTAGTGGAATTAAATGAGTAAACATTAACTTTTACTTAAATGAACGATATGAAGTACAAGCCAATAAAGATTCCAAAACGACAAGATATTTTAGATTATTGAATGTGTTTAATGGAAACCGACGAACTCATTGTTCAACGGTGTTTGGTGAACCGGACGGGTTAGACGAAACAATTATTTCTTTTGACAATAGTATTCATGATACATTAACCATTACATACAACCTGTATGACAATGATTCTAATGGACTTAATGGTGGTGGTTTGGTTTTATCTGACAAGAGCAGTTCCATTATTGGTCCCGAAATTTTTACCGAGTTAGTCTTTGATATTGTGCATGCTACCACTGAATCGACATACCAGGCTTTAAATTACGCTCTTTTAAATTGTCCCAAACTTCAAAGCTTCGAGTACAAATGCTTCGAATATTAATGTGAACAAACGGTTTCTTGTCTTAAGTATAGGCACGAGAAAAAAAGTTCTTGCGATCCGACAAACTGTGAGATCAATTGTTTAGAAATCGAATATCTTGGTCGTGCTCAAACTTACTTTGATTTGGCAGCAACCCATTTGCATCATCTTGAACTTGTATTGGTAGAAAATGACGGTTGGGGCCGTTTATACGATGACTGCATTGTCAATTTAACGGCTTTAAAAAACCTAAAGACGTTTAGATATTTCCCTGGAATCTATGTCTCAAAAAAGTGTGATGACGATTTTGTCTTGTTCAAATATACTAATGGAGAAGAAGATTATTATTATATCGACAAAGAAAAAAACAAAAAATGCAAAAGCAGAGTACATTAAAAAACCTATAGCCCCATGTCTTACCGTAATTTGTGATGATTCTATATCTTTTGATTTCTGTGGGTAACGGAATAGTCTGAGAAACATATATCACAATATCAAAAAAAAATACGAGCATAAATAATTACATTTGTTTTTTTAAAATGAAAATCAGTCAAGTGTACTCCATTTCCTATTTGTGTTTTGAGACGAGCTATCAATTTTTAAACAAAGAAGCCGTTGAAAAAAACGGGAAGATATGAGGCATTCTTAAGTAGGCTCTTGTTTCAAATCATCCTGAGCCAAATCAAATCATCCCAAGCTAAATCAAACCATCCCAAGCTAAATCAAAGTTTGTGTCAACAATTTGTATTACTGTTTGCTTTAATAGCACGTTTTCTGGGCCAAACGCAACAAAGCACTAATTCCTGAATGCTTTTAAAAACAGAGAAAGATATGCGCGCCAGGTTTTTTTTTATAGTAGTTTAATGAGTATAATATCGCCAATGTGAAGGAAGAAATATTACGAGGATAGAAAAGTAATTAAGGTTTATAGTTTGTAAACATGGTTTTCGTACCGACAAATCGGTACCATGCCAAGTTTGATCCGTATCTCCGTAGAAATCTACCCTCGAAAAAGGTAATTCTTATGCTACGATATCAAATTTCTGCTGCTACACTTCGACGATACAGTAAGTTCTGTCAGTAGCAAATACAAGCCGTATTTTGCATTTTGCATATAAGATCTACGTGTTTAAGGTTGGGGGCACAAGAACCAACAATGTTTAAAAAAGGTTGGGACTAGTTACTCTCTTATTATCAAATGCAATTTACTTTTTTGTAAATAATTTAATCTTGAACTTCTCTTGACTTATATAAAAGACCTTTAAGCTCTTTTAGTTTATTTCTCAGGTCCTTCTATTTATGAAACAGGAACCGATGCTCGCTTTCCTTACAATACATCTTTATAGTGTTAATCAATAGATAGCGTGGTAAAAAAGGTAGAACTACAAATTTCGGTTTAACATATATGCGCATGAAAAACTGGCGCTGAAATTTTTAAAAACAGGTGTGTTTATCTTTCCCCCCTTGGGAAAAAAGTTGTTTTACAGCACTTGTGAGGGATTTGTTTCAAACGAGAAAAAAAAAAGTTGTTTATTTTCCTCCCACCTCACACATCAATGATGAAACAAGATTATAAATATACGCGTAAATAAACAAAATGTCAATATACCCCTTATAGTTTTTCCGGTTACATATTTCAAAAGCGACCTCGCAGTTTTTTTAATGTACGCGAAAAAAATAACAGTTTTCTATTCTGATAGAAGATCCAATTATCTTACATGTAGGTTAACGCTAAAGTGATAAAATCACCATTTTTTTTAAAAAAAGCTAGCCACCAGTCGTTTTAAATTGCATTTGTTTTTTCGCCATTTTTATTTTTATTATACAGCCCTCAAAATATAAGAATAAAAAAAGGATTTTATTTTCAACGTTATTAATATAAAAAAAAGGGGGGGGGGTATACAAAAAAAATTATGCAGTGGTAGGAGTAGTAGTATCAGCTTGCTGAGTGCGTACTTGTCTTTTATTACTTCGTCTCCATTTAGCGACGGAAGCCGCAGCTGCAGAAGAAGGTGATAATGAGACTAGAAATGCAGTAGTAGTAGGTCTCCTTCTCACGACGACGACAGGTTTTTTAGTGCTATAAGCGTAATCCTCGTCTTCACTGTCACTGCTCATGGTACTAAACAGACTTTTTGTTGTTTCATGAGAGAGACTTGGAGTAGGATGAGGCGACACTTTTTTATTACAGGTACAACAACAAGCAGTAGTCAACTCAGCATGATAAATCTCCTTCTTCTCCTCGCCTGCTGCTTGTTCTTCCTCTTTCTCCTCCTCTTTTCTGTTTTTACTCTCAGAAGATGATGCGTATATTAGTTGAGATGCTAATGCTAACGAAGAGAAACTATCTGTTGTTACAGGATGCGCTAAAAGCTCTTTATTTCGAATCGATTCATAAATGATATCTCGTAAAGAGACAGAGCGTCTTGTTAATTTACTGGTTTCTTGTCTACTTACGAAATCTTGCTTGGAAGGTAAAGATAGCAAATCCTTGGTGGATGGCTTGGGCGCTGTAGAAAGACGTATGAGTTCTGTAAGATACGTAAGTTGAGATGCTTCATCTGTTGTAGCGGTATTTGATAGCATTTCACTTTCATCTTCTCTGCAGTCCAAGTGGTTTGAATAAGGATGATCATCTTCTTTAGTTACATTGGGTAAAGAGTTGGTACGACCAAGAGTTGTAGTAGAAGGCTGTGGGAAATAATTGGATCTCATATAGGAAGGTGATCTTAATTCAGATCTTAATTTTATCAGCCGAGAGGCAAAATGAATACAGGTTTTTCTGCTACTATCTTGGGATTGTTGTTGTTGTTGTTGCTGGTAAGTATTTGGTAATGATGGATATACAAGTGATGGCTGAACATTGCTTTCAAAGCATAGGTCATCTGTTAAAACGGACATTACTTTCTAGCTACCTAGTCTTTTTTCTTCTTTCTAGTAAAAAAGAAAAATAAAAATCTAAATGAAATCAAGTGAGATATATATATATATATATATATGCTTGTATTCTTGTCCCCTTTTTTTGATATACATAGAGACGCCATAAGTAGCATTATACACTTTCCCCTTTATTTTTGTTACAATAGAAAAGGGTCCTTGTTTTTTTTTCGAGGATATAGTCTTGTCAAAAAAGATAAATTATATTTGTACAAAAAGTGAAGGTTTATTATTATATCTACAAAAAAAATGTTGTTGGAAGGGGGGGAGGGGATGATATACTACACATATAAAAAATAAAAAAAAAGTTATTAAAAAGCACCAGCCTCTAACAAAAGTGGTGTAACTTCCGAGTTTGTTACATCCGTTTTACAAATTGGGCACTAGTAAAAAGCAACAAAATGTTATTATTCAGCCCCATACATAGCCCTTTTTTTTAAAGAAATAAAAACTTACACATTTTTTCTTGGTAGTTAACCACAAGTCTACACAAACAGCATGATAATAATGGTTACAAGGTAACAACCTTAACTCATTACCCGACTCATAATCCTCTAAACAAATGGTGCAACTTTCAGGTTCTTCCTGATCCTTTTGATCGTTCATGTTGAATATCTTGACAGATAACTTTGATACCACTGAAACAGGAGCCAATTCTCTTTTAAACAGTATATTCTGCCTTAATCTCCAAGAGGCGTAAATCAATACAAGAACAAGACAAGGGGATACAATGACAATAATGAGCACATCAATCAATGGCCTGAAATAGAATAAATGGATCAGCAAAAAAAGGCCTTTTTTTTTTGTTTCTTTTTTCCCCTTTTATCTCCCCCTTTTTTTTGTTATGCTTACCAAGTGACATTATCATCAGGCTGTAAAATTGCAACCATGGGAGTATTTAATAATTTTGATAAATTTAATAACTTTAAGTATTCACGTTTTGGCATATACACACTTGGTATAAGTACATCTGAAGTATCGCCTTTTTTTAAGTGTGAAATGATAAGGTTAGTATTATTATAACAATAATAAGGGGTGGTTATAATTATTTTTTTTTTATTTACCAGGAGAGTACATTGTAATCCAACCAGAATTATTTGGATCACCAATAACCACAGCAATAGCACCACTCTTTTGCATGTATCTTACTTTTGTTACAAACGAACACCCACCTCTGGAAACAAGCGCTATCCAGTCTGTAATAGGTGCTTCGACAAGACTACAACCAGTTGTGTCTTGTAATGGTTCAATCATGTACCCGATTTTTCCATTGGCTGATAATCTAGGACCAAAAGATGCAATTCTATCATGAAAAGTTTCATTGGATATCTAAATCATTATCCTAGTCAGTACTAATATTTCTCTCTCTGTCTCTCTCTCTCTTCTGTGCTGTATATATATATATATATAACTCACTGTAACATGTGTTGATGCATATACAAGGGATACACACAATAACCAAAGGGGAAGAAGAATATTCATAGTTCAGTTTACAAAAAAAAAAAAAAAGGTTAAAAAGTAAAAAGAAGTAAAAAATAGAAATAAAAAACATACACACGCTTAATAATAGATTTTAAAACTCCGTTTTTTCCTTTTTTAAAAAATTGTGTTTTTTTTTTACAGCACTTTCTCTCTCTCTCTTCAACATTATACAAGCAAATGCATAATTATGGCATGGACGAAAAAGATCCCCAACCAGTAAAAAAGAGTTCTTTTAGACGACTTTCATTTTTCAAACAACCCAGCACACAACCTACGGTACTGACGACGCACGTTATCAATAAAGAATACGACACAGAAACAGGAAACAAAATAATCAACAACTTTATGATTCTAAAAGAGATTGGCAGAGGCATGCATGGTAAAGTAAAGTTGGCACAAGATTTAGATACAGGAGAACTGGTAGTAAGTCAAATAAATCCTTTCTTTCTTTTTTTTTTTTTTACTTTACTCCTAACCAAAAAAGCTCCTTAAAGGCAATAAAGATTGTGGATAAGCAATCTCGACGGAGACAATTGGGCTACAGTGCATTAAGAGCCAAATCAACAGGACATGACTCTACACCTTATTTAGAAAGCGAGCAAAAGATCAGAAGAGAAATCGCTATATTAAAGAAATGTATCCACCCACATGTCGTCAGACTGCGTGAAGTCATTGATGATCCTGCAAGCAGAAAGATATATCTAGCGCTAGAGTACATGGAAGGAGGGGAAATTATCTGGCGAGAGGACGAAGAGAGCAGCACACCTGTACTCACTGAAGAAGAATCCAGGCAGATATTTCGAGACGTTGTCAGCGGCCTAGACTATTTACACTACCAAGGCATAATCCACAGAGACATCAAACCAGCTAATATATTACTAACCAAAGAAGGTATTGTCAAAATATCTGATTTTGGTGTATCTTATTTCAATCAGCAGCTGGCAGGTGGTACATCGTTAGAGACTTACAATGATGAAATTGATAGAGAATTAGCAGAAACAGCAGGTACACCCGCATTTTTCGCTCCTGAACTATGTAGCTCGGTCGAGAATAATAATGTAGACGATAAGCGGATTACAAAGGCAATTGATGTATGGGCATTAGGTGTAACACTCTATTGTTTAATTTTTGGTCAGTGCCCTTTCACCGCCTCAACTGAATTTGAATTATTCGATATTATACCAACACAACCACTTGTATTTCCTAAAACAACAACACATATTCCAATAGAGTTAATCGATTTATTAAACAAGTTGTTAGAAAAGGATCCAAACCAACGCATTACACTAGATGGAGTGAAGCATCACCCGTGGGTCATTCAAGATCTCGCAGACCCTGCGGCTTGGTGGAAAGAATCCGATCCTAGACTATATAAAACTGTACATGTTACAGACGACGACGTCCCGAGAGCCGTGACGTTAATGGATAAGTTACGGAAATCCATACACCGCATCTCTTCTTCTTTATCTCATACTTTCTCAAAGCATGCTTCAAAGTCTTCATTAAATAATTCATTACCAGATATCAATACATCTCCTACTACTTCCATCATTTCGCATCCACAACCTATTACTACTAATACTAATACTCTTGCTACCAAAGAAAATAATAATGGTTGGTTACCTACTTCATTTACTCCGTCTACTTGTTCAACGAGTTCAAAAGAATATATCCATGACAGAGACCGTGATGATGATGACGAAGACGATGATAAAAAGTCTTCAGATTCATCCATGTCTGGTTTATTAGTTACATTTAGTCATCATGCATCAGAAAAATTATAATAAAAATACATATATACATATATATATAAAACGTTTATTGCAAGAAGGGTATAAATAAGGAAAAAAAAAAGTTTTAAGGAGAGTAAGGTGGTGGAGGCTTTGGTACATTCAATAACTGCCTTTGAAGTTGAAACTGTAATTCTTGCTGTTGCATACTTGGCGTGTGTTGATGAGATGTAATATGAGATGGAGAAGAAGAAGTGATAAAAGCAGATTCATAATCCGGTTGAAGTATATTGGTGACAGTATGATTAGGGTTTGTTGGTGTTAACGTAGAGCTTGTTGTTGAATTCGATCGAGATTTTATAATCGTTTCCTTTTTTATACTGTTTGATTCTCGGTTTCTCTTTCTTTTAAACATACAGGCACCGACAATAAGACTCAAGAACAAAATAATCCCAACCACTGTCAGTATAATATGCAGCGTATTCAACTTTTGACGACCGCGTTCGTGCTTTCGTACACTGTACATTTGACATGTACCTTTCTCACACACGCCTTGAAAGCATTGGTTATCTGATTGACAGAACTCGCCGTACTCGAACTGCTGTGCACAATAGTTGCTTTCATCACAGTACAGCGACTCGTCACAGTTACTGTAGTACAAGTCATAATCACTTAGTGACGCTTGCGGTGGCCATTCCATTGTACTTTCAGTTTTGTTTTTAGCTAAATGTGTTGCACTTCTCAAGATGGGTTGTGGTGCACTGATACAAGATCGATTAAACTTGACTCTGAGACCTTGATATTCAGGTAATGATATCGTGTTTTTTAAAATCCATCTAAAAATAACAACGGGCGGAGATTAGTATACGAATAATTTTTTTTTCCTCTTAAAAAACCCATACTTTGTTTCTTTCTCTCTCTGTTTACATTTCACATATTGATTTGTTACTTCGCATACATGATCGCTATCTTCCCAACAAGGAAACGTGCATTCAATCACAACTACAGCAGCTGTGCTTTTGTATACAAACGTTGTCAATAACAATGAAATAAAGTTGAGACTATTCATGTCATTTGTTTCTTTTTAGTACGTGAAAAAAAAAATATATATAAGAAAAAGTAAAAAAAAAAAAAAAAAGTAGAAAAAGAGAGAGAGAGATAAAATAAAAAAAAAAGGTTTTTATTTTAATTAAATTACCTGGAAACCGAGGAATTCATAGAATTGCTGTACTACTGTAGACCAAAGAAATACAAAGCTGTCTTTTGCAACCCCTCTGTTTACTCTTTTTTACAGGACCCAATTTTTTTTTTTACTCTGGACGGTTATTTAAAAAAAAACCTTTTTTTTTCAAAGCTGTGAAAGAGAGAGAGATTCACTATAAAGGGTTCGCGCCCATTTATAGTTTTTGGGTTACATAATTCATAAAGAAGGGGGGAGAGTGATCTCTTTTTTTTCTGCCTTCTACAGATCTACAAAAAATAAGATAGCGTTACCCTAAATAGGTTTTAAAGGTGACCTCCCCCCCCCCCCTTTTTTTTTGTAGCCAGTACTACTAAAAAAAAAAATGTCTATCGCAAATATCATAAACGTATTTTCGAACTTGAGGAAAGGACTGCAAAGAAATCTTTTTTTCGTACCGTAAAATGGCATTAAATGACTACATAGTATTAAAAAAGTCGGCTTACATATAATACGTATTTTATCTTGACCTTCCACCCCCAAAAAAAACATGGAAAGTTACTTTGATTCTGTTACTCATATCTGCAGTGACCACCATGTGCCGGGTACCAATATTCCGTTTTCTGCAATCGCAGTAATCACCCGAGGTTGGACCTACCACTGTGCTCTATTATACTCAAACCCGTCGTCTAAATGGGTCTCCGCGTAAGGACTTTACTTGTCAATCATTTTGTTTATCTTGATATAAACAATTTCATCTATACTCTACACATTAACTATACCAAGTAAGTACACCTGCAAAAAAAAAAAAAAAAAAAAAATTAAGCGTCGCGCTTTTTATAAGTAGTGTTGCACAACTTTTCAGAAAACAAAATGTCGTCGGAATGAAATGACAGTGCGTTACTCTTATCAAGATATAAAAAAATGAAATGTCACTATCATCAAGAACTTCTTCCATTCGTTAGTGGATAACTCAATGTTTTTACCAGCAATACATGTGGTTTTTTCCGCTGTAGCAATTAAATACATTTTTAATAAAAGTAATTTTATGTTATCTACTTGCTCGAGCAAATCTAAGTTATCTTTGAAATTTTTTAAGAGAGTATATCCAAGACGGATGCAACTTTTTTATAAAAGGTCAGTTCTGAATCATTCTCGTTTGCTTTTGATGTGTTGTCAACTATAGAATTTCCAACTACAAAGTTAAAAGTATATATTCCTGCATATCAGACATTGGAGGTCAACGCTTAAAATGTTGACCTATTCCAAGAGTACTCGAATTAATGAGACTCGTAATTTTTGAAAGGGAAAGCCTAAGGTATGATGTTATTTACGCAATGATAATTTTTTTTAAATAAAGATGTACATTTGACATGGTCGTGTAAAACTGACGACAGTTTTTAACTGTAATGTGGCATTGCGATACTTCTTTTCTTTTTTTTTTTACAAAGCAAGCTTTTATTTAAAAGTATAAAATGCGTTATCCCGCTTGAAAATAAAAATACACGTTAAGCTTTGATAGCAATAAGTTTTGTTTTAAACGGTTCAAACTTGGTGTCACGTTACGGGTGTGTCGATTGTGATAGCACCATGGCAAAGAGTGAATTACTAATAGTCTTTTTTTTTCAATTGTGGACCCTATTGGCCATAATGTTTTATTTTGTTTTATACGAAAAATAGCAGGTACTTTGTAATATACAGTTTTAAATTTAGGGATTTTTATTTGTTTATTAAGTGTAAATAGATATGTAGTAAACCAATTTTTTTTTTCAGACAGTCCCAAAGATAGGCTAAGGACAGAAGAGAATACCCTTCCTTTGAAAACCAAGCTAGTCGAGGACCAAGTACGCTTATAATCCAACCTTTTTTTTTAAAAAAAAAAGAACTGGACCGGTGATGACCATCTTAGTCGCCAGGGTGCTTTCGGACATCATCACCAAAGCGGCAGAGCCAACATCTTTTACTTGATAACGCCGTAGGTATAGAGTAAGAGAGACAGTACACCACAAGTTAGCATTTTTTTTTATCTAGCAGCTAAGAAAGTATTAGAGAGGGTTTTTTTTTTAAAAAAAAAAGGAAAAGTAACATACCTGTATTTTTCAAGAGAGGATACCACTTCAGGATTAATTTAGAAGGATTTGAGGGTTATTTCAGAAGCATTTGGCGAATAATAGTTTTTTTTTTTTTTTGAGAATGAGGAACGAAAAAGAACTAAAAAAAATCCGCCACTTTATATAGTTTCTGAATAATAATTGCTCCATGACGTTCTTTTTTTTTTTTCATATGATGAATTATGTCATTAGAAGTCGTTTTTGTTTATACACAAAATGATTTGGAAACAGATAGACGGAAGTATCCTGATTTTCACTTGATGAGTAGATGATGTCAAAAGTAAATAAATCTGCATATTTTTTTTTTATAAACTGCGAATACTTTCGCTTGCTCTTTCTTTTTATATTTACTCTAGCAGTACGACCTCACCTCAAAATCAAAATATAAATTGTATTGATGCTGCTAAAAGATGAACCAAGATAGACAAAGCTGAAGAGAGTAAAAAAAAAGGAAAAGTATGCCTAATTTGTACGACTTTCCATTTTTTGGCATGATGATTTGTTTTCCATGGAAGCATATCACTACTAGATAGAAACCATCTCCGTTGTTTATATGACTGAATCAGTTTTTTTTTTCTTCGGCCGAAAGGAAACAAGGGCTTATCGTTAATATTTGTAGTACATTCTCTAATTAATCATTATCTTTAATGTCTAGTTAAAAAATACACACCCTTTATATTTAGGACAGCTTGTTTAAAGCTATATAAAATTGCTGTTCTGAAATAAAATATACCAACACAAGACTGCTGCAAAAAGGTTAATAAAACAAAAAATTTACTATTACGAAGGAGAAAAACACTTGATTCATTAGTAAATTTATTCCCGCGCTTGAAAAAAAAACGCCAACATACCATCATCTCATGTATCTGAATAAATATCTACAATAGGCAATCAATAATAAGCATACTGGTTTCGACACTAGCTTAATTACATAAAAAGGATTAAATATATCACAAAAGTGACCACCCATTTTATCAGCCCCGCTTAAAAGTAAAAAATATAGGTTGACTTTGATAGCAATAAACTTTTTTTTTTTATTGTTAAGAAAGACAATTGGCGCGAAGAGATATGTTCCTAAACGTTCAATAAAGAAAAGTATTCTATTAGATTTTTTTTTACTAGAGTTAAACCTAGTGGCACCTTGACAATATTATTCTTTTATTAAAAAAAAATGCTAATTATTTTTTTAAAAAAAAGGGTGATGGGTCAGATACTATTAGTTCTACCTGCAAGCGTACCCCTAAAAAATATCACAAATTTGCTTTCTGTTTCCTTCTAATCCAGACGCGCCTTAATAATACAATTAGGAGCTATCTGATAATATTTTGTAGAAGTGTAGTTAGATCTTCTCAATAAATTTAATAAAATAAAATAAAAGTATTTATTTATAGTGTGTATATGTATTAGGGTTTTCACCAGATAGGAATACCACCCTCGACACCTTCTGGTTCAGTTTCATACCCAATCAAGGCTTGACTCAAGAACGAATACTCCTCTTGATAATGTTTCTTTTTATTACCGGTAGCAACTGAGGCAGATGCAGGACGGCCAGCATATCCGGGCGATGCACCTACATGATGTTCAGTTTCTGCAAGTGCAGTAATAAAACGAGGTTGAACGTGCAGCCATGAACCCATATTCAATGGTTCTTCTTGACACCAAATAGTTTCTGCGTTGGGGTACTTATCAGCGTGTTCTTTAATTGCTTGGAACGGGAAAGGATTTAACTGTTCTACGCGAGAGATGGCTATATCGTTCATTTTGTTTTGGTTACGAGCTTTCAAGAGAGTATAATAGACTTGACCGGAACAGTAAATATGTTTTGTGATCTTTTCAGGAGATGCCAAATGGTCTGGGTGAGGTTCTGGGATATAGAGTTGAAAGGTAGTATCACCCGTCATTTCAGATAGGCTAGAACGAGCGATTGGGTGACGCAGCAAGGATTTGGAGAACGGAAGAATAAGTGGTTTACGATAATCACGACAAATTTGACGACGCAAGACATGGAAGTATTGAGCTGGAGTGGAAGCATAAACAACTTGCATGTTACAATCTTGATGTTGTCTTGCCAACTTTTCTGGAGATGGATAAATGTAAGGGTTTTCATCGCACATTTGAAGATAACGTTCGATACGTGCTGAAGAGTGTTCAGGGCCTTGTCCATCAAAACCATGAGGAAGACTCAAGACTAAACCTGTACGTTGTAACCATTTTTGTTCACCAGAAGAAAGGAATTGATCGACAATGACTTGAGCAGTATTAGCAAAATCACCAAATTGAGCTTCCCACATAACAAGCGATTTTGGATCAACAAGTGAGTAACCGAGCTCGAATCCCAGAACGCCGTATTCGGATAACGAAGAATTGGAGATGGAAAGGATACCTTGTTCAGGACTAATGTTGTTTAAGAGAGTAGTACGCGCATCTGTCTTTTGATCGTGAAGGACTGCGTGACGTTGAGAAAACGTACCACGTTCAACATCTTGACCAGAAACACGAACATGCTTGTTTTCAAGTAATAAAGAACCCCATGCTAATCCTTCAGCTGTAGACCAGTCAATATCCTTACCTGATTGTAAACTCTTTTCACGAGCTTGTAAAATACGAATAATGTTACGATGAGCCAAAAAGTTTTCAGGAAGCGTGGTCATGGCTTTTGAAACTGTTTCAAGAATTTCTGAAGAAACACCTGTTCGATATTGAGGAAGGATTTCGGTTGCTAATTCTTTAGGCGACTTAAAGCCTATTGTAATTTTTTTTTAGTAAGCATATATACTTTATGTGTTAAGCTTTTTTTTTCTTACCTGGCCAACTGCTAGATAACCATTCTCTAGAACTAGGCTTATAAGTTTTACTTGCCTCATAACTCACTTCTAATAGCTGCCAAACATGTTTCTTTCTCTCTTCAATTTCAGTATCAGTTAATGCACCTTCTTTCTTCAACTGTTGTTCATATTTTTCAGCGACAGGTTCCATCTTTGCAATTGCTTGATACATTAAAGGTTGAGTAAACATGGGTTGATCAGTTTCGTTATGCCCATGCTTTCTATAACACACTAAATCGATAACACAATCTTTATGGAACGTCTGTCTCCAATCCGCAGCCAATTGCATTACAAACGTAACTGCTTCTACATCATCTCCGTTTACATGGAACACTGGCGCATTGATGGATTTAGCGATATCTGTACAGTAAGGAGTTGAACGTCCGAATCGAGGATCGGTAGTGAATCCAATTTGGTTATTCACAACGATATGAATTGTACCACCCGTCGAGTAAGAAGGTAAATCACAAAAGCCCATGGTTTCATATACAACACCTTGACCAGCCATAGAAGCATCACCATGCATTAAAATACCCATGGAATGTTCGCCTAAATTATCCTTAGCATAAAACTGAAGCGCTTTTGTTTTACCTAAAACAACAGGGTCCACAGCCTCCAAATGAGAAGGATTGGCTACAAGCGAAAGATGGACACGTTTGCCGGACGGAGTAGGACGAACATAGTTCATACCCAAGTGATATTTCACATCACCAGACCCTTCCTCATCAGGAGCAGCTGACCCACTAAATTCACAAAATATAGATTCATTTGGTTTACGAACCACGTTGGAAAGTACATTGAGCCGACCACGATGAGGCATACCAATGACAATTGAGTTTACGCCTAAATCAACTGACCTGTCAATAAGTGCCTTCATACCTGGAATTAAAGACTCTCCTCCTTCAAGTCCAAATCTCTTTTCGGAAGGGTACTTGGATGCTATAAATCGTTCGAAACTATCGGACCAGGTGAGACGGTCAAGAATTCTCTTCTTTTCTTGGATGGAGTACTTGTAGGGTTCGGGGTTTTCAACCCTGGCGCGAATCCAGTTACATTGAGCACGATCGGGAATATGAACGTATTCAATACCAATAGAACCACCTAAAAAAGAAGAAGAAAAAAAGTTCTTAGTGTTAACAGTTTATAATTATATACAGGGAGGGGGTATACTTTACAATACATCTTTTTAAGCGCAGCAATGATTTCTCGTAACGTTAATTCCTTTTGAGTCTTTGTAAGAGCAGATAATATACCAGGACCTAAACTAAATTTACGATCAAGATCTTTATCTGTAAACCCATAATATTGATAAGTGAGTTCAGGGGGGTTTAAATTTTCGATACTGGCATGTTGAATATGCAAAGGGTCCAAGTTAGCAAGATGATGACCACGTACTTGATAAGCACGAACCAAAAGTTGAATCTTCATATGCTCAATTACTTGTTTAGACGATTCAGATACTGCTGATAAGTGACCACCAGGCATCTCTGGTAAACGAGCACTATCAGAAGGCATCAAGGTAGGTGGTGGTGTGTATGCTAGTGTGGGTGGTACACCATTTTTCATGTTTTTAAAGTAAACTTGCCATGAAATATGAACCGACTTTGGGTCATGAAGCCAAGCTTCGTACATGGATTCAATATAGTTTGAAGAACTACCTTGAAGAAAACCATCGTTGTTGTTGGTAAGCGATGTATGGAACAAGACTGTAGCGGTTGGACGGAAAAGGTGTTGAGATTTATGTAGAGGACGAAGAAGGTGGTGAGACCTATGTAGAGGATGTAGGCTTCTAGAAAGTAAAGGTAGTTTGTACATTATCGCGTAAAGAAAAAGAAAGAAAAAAAGAAAAAGGGAATTAAAAAGAAGAAGAAAGGAATGTATACGCAGTCTCTCTCTTTTTTTTTTAATATATACGCGATACAGCGTTTCACCGATATCCTTCTTTTTTTTAATGCATCTTTTCATGCGGAGAAAATTTAGCCGGGGACAGGGATGTTTTTTACAGAAAAAGAAATTCTGTTTTGGCTGTAAAATACTAAAATAGATTTGGGCCTCTTTTCATTAAGTTTTCACATCTTTTTCTGGTTTTTTTTTTTACTTTAAAATGTTATCATCAACAGCGCAATGATTTTTTAAATAAAAACACCAAGTTTAAAGAGGATTGAATCATCCAAAAAAAACGAACGATTTTTTAAAAAAAAAGTTGAGCAAAAATGTCACAGCGTTTTTTCTCATATGAACAACAAGTGTACATAAAAAATGATGTAAAAGTGACCATCCATTTTATCATTTTTTTTAGAATAGATAAATCACTTTTCTTTTGCATACCAGTAAGTATTTTTTTATATGTATACTTTTTAATGAAGCTTATATTTATTATTCTGCATTTTTTTAGAGCCGAAAAAAAGTAGCTTATATAATTCAGTGGATATCTTGGCCTTGTACTAGCTTTTATCCGACGGTTGCTTTAGGAAGAACCGTATTCTTTTGTATGAACATAAAGAAAATAAAAAGGCTTATAATAAAGGTACGTGTACCTCCAAAAAATGTTACGTATTTGCTTTTTGTTTCATTCTACTCCAGACGCACCTTACAGATAAAAAAACCCGTTAGTCCTGCTATTGTGGCTGCAAAAAAACATGAAGGATGGTCGAAAATATATTTGGTAGAATGAGCTACACTTGGAATCCTTTGGAAATGACAGAAGACGCTTTCAGCAAGAAGGATGTATTCGATCCAATTTTTAGATAATATTACGCACGTAAAGTATCATGGTGCAGACCATGAACTCACCGAATCGAAGAAACGAAAAATCGAGCAAGCATCATCTTCTAGCAATAACAGAAACGCTAAAGGAAGAAAGTCTGATCGATCTGCTGAAGTTTCCTAGTCCTTCTTGGGGTACTATAAACCTCATGTTCTGGTAGTAGAAATAAAAACAGAATACCGCTCGAAAAACAAGCCTGGTTTTAAAAAAGTTCGTACAAAAATGAAAAACCGCAGACATTGCATTAAAAAAAGGAATGAAGAGAGAAAAGTGTTGCTGTTCTGGGTCTTCTTGTGGAGGGTGGAGATTGTATGTTGTTTTATACTTCTTCTCCCGTTAGTAATTTCTACCCAGTCGTAGAAATATCGTCTCTATTTTTACCTACTGGTTATAAAGACTTGCTTGTTTGAAAAAATAATGTTGCTTCTTTGTGTCTTTGCATACGACCTGTACCTGTATGTCGAAAAAAAAATGCATTAGTAACCTAACAATATTTTTTTTAAGGGGGAGGAAACTTGCAAGATCTAATATTGGCAGCAAGATAATAACCACATTGACTCCATGAGTTCTTTTTTGCTTGTGGAAAGCGTGGTTACCGCAACGACAACAAAAGGTATGACGAGTGAGCTAGTAGTAAACTTTGACTATTCTGTAAAAAAAAAAAGCTTTATCTATCTGGATATATGCCTTTCCTGCCATAGAAATACAAAGTACTTGTAGTTATGCGTTTTCTTTCCTTGAAATTAATTTTAGTTGTGTGTAACTGATATCGTCTTATGGATGGTAATACCAATATTATCAAAAGTAATGCAAATATTATGTTACGCACATGGTTAGAATCAGAATTCGACAAGGAATCGAATGTGGATACTTGCAAAGGTCAAACAAGTGCTTTAAGCAAAATGTTCACGTTCAAAGTGTCACCAGATAGGACGTGTGACTTTTCTTCGAACTTTTTTTTTTTGAAAAACTATTTATTTCTTTACCGACGATATTTGATTTTTCAAAACGGACAGGTCTTTAACTTCTCCAAAGTTTTACTGTGAATATGTCAAATAAAAAAAAAAATGGGATTTTATCGTTAGAATCGATAATAAAAGTCACCTTGGCGAATCTAACACCACAAATTTTTTTGAAACGATATGAATACGACAGCAACTAAAAATATAGAAACGTTATAGGTGCATGGATAGAGGAAGAAAAAAAAAGCGAATTATTGAAAGCTTTCAAATTGTGGCGCAAATCCGAACAAGCTGTATTGTTTTGGAGACAGCCAATATCTGACGCGTCTACCATCATTGATAGTGATCATGAACGGGAGGCAGAACTATCCGACAGTAGAAAATCATATTACGGAAGTTGAAGATACTATAACTACTCTGGAATGAGACATTATATCGAATAAACGCGTCTACTCCTGTTATGATAAACTAGTATGGCTAATCACTTATAATTAACTTTGTATAATAATACTACGGTCTTTTTTTATATTTAATTTTACAGATATATTACAAAAAGTGGTTAACAAAAAAACTACACACACCTCCCCAAACATCATGTCGTACTTTCGGCCGATATATTACTAGTGTTACTCACATCACCTTGTTGCCGTCTACTACTATTCTTGTCTTGCAACTTCTTTTTCTTTTCTTCTGATTTTGCGAGTTTTTCTAATTGCCGCCTTTTATTTACAACACCTTCTATTAAGGCTGTCATAAACCTTTGTTCGTCAATTAATTTAATTGCTTTTCTCTTTTCTTTTTTGTTGATGGTTGCAACAAATAAATTTAAAGTGGATGCTGATACAATGAATAATTTTCTTGTATTTAATTTGAATTTACGTAATTCGTTAAACACATCTTCTCTAACCTTTATAAGTGGAGGAAATGTAAGCTTAAAGTAAAAGAAAAAAAAAACTCACTTACCTCGCCAACTAATTCACCTGCTGCGTCATCTTCTGTGTAATTTTTGTTACCTTCCTTTCTCATCATTTTACTGCGAATTGACTACTTGTTGTTTGTTAGTTTGTCATATGGGTAACAAAAAGGGAAAGTATATATTCACCTGATCAGATTTGCTACGAACATACAATACTGGTATTTTGTGTTCTTTTGCTTTAGCTGAAATAATGATATCAGATTCCAACACTCTAAATTTTCTAATACAATCAGATTCATATAAACGCGTATACATATATAAAAAGAATGAAAAGAGAGCTTGCCTGTTTCCCAATACAACGACTAATAGATCAAAAGCATACAAATAATTGTTATCGAAATACGTATCAATTGGGTGTCTTTGTGTACCCACACCGGGCATATCCCAAATTACCATATTTGCCAAGTCAGGATGTTGATAGGATGATGGTCTTGCGGTTGTTTCTACTTCACCTACTTTTGCTGCTTTTGATTCAGTGTCTTTATAACCGAGTATAGCATTTACAATTGAACTCTAAATTTGATTTTAGTTTTTTTTTTTTTTTTTTTTTTTTTGTCTCTTGTTTGTTCTTTAAATTGTTTTATACCTTTCCACTTCCAGATACACCACATACAGCTACGTTATAAAACGAAACAGTATTTAATTTAATATCTTGTTCTGCTTTTAATAATATACTAGGAGATATAGGTAATGGTACGGGTGGTTTGTCTTTAAAGTTTATTTTAACTGCACCCCAAATAGCGAGAAATGGAGATAATGGCCCTAAAGATTACAAAAAAAAAGAGGGGTTCAACATATATATATCGATATCTCGGTAAAAGCTTCTTTTTTTTACATGCAATGACACCGAGTAAACCACCAATGGCACCATCTACCATACGATGCCCGGTAATATCCATATCTTGAAAGGCGTAAGCGTTTAAAGCGGGATAAGCAATAATGATTACAGGCACAGTTAAAGTTGAAAGAGTTGCTTTTGAAAATGTATGTGTAATATCTTCATATTCGCTTTTATCTGAATTGGTTACTTTTTGAAAAAAAGATAATGCATTTGGCGAAGAAGTAGCCTGACCCATTTTTTTATATAACAATAAGAAAAAAGAGAGAAAAAGGGAAGAAAAAAAAGAGAGAGATTTATTAGATTTTATGATATATTACACATGGCAGATTTTCTTTCCAAAATAGGACTGTTGTTGTTACTTGCTAAAAGACTAATTTTATATTCTTCAGCAGTTTGGTATCCTTTCAATTGAATTTTGGTTTCATCCGTCTTTGGTAAAATAATAGCAATAAATCCAGTATCCATATGATGTCCGTTAAACAATAACGATCTACCTTCTTTTTTAAACCGATCGTTTAATTCTAATAATTTACCTTCCATCTCGGCCTTGACATGGCCAACCACTTCGCCTTGCTTGTTTTCAAACGTACAAAGTGTTGTATTTTTCTTAACTTTCTCTCCAATTAAATTGGTATTCATCACTATCTTTTCAATATCGGTAGAAGGGTTGCTAATACCGAGAACACAGATTTTGTTGGGTGATTGGCGTACATAGACATCGCTGGCTAAAGGATCCGATTCCTTGTTTACTGATTTATAGTAAAGAGAGTAGTATCGGTTCAAGTAGGCTGTAGGGTCTCGGCTCCAGTCATTTGTTAACTCGCTGTAGTCTTTGATATCGTAATCGGCTGGTTCGTCCATATGTGTGCTTTGTGTGTGTGTGTGTGTGTTTAGTGAAAAAAAAATATGTCACAAAAAAAAAAAAAAAAAAAAAAAGTTTAAAAATGTCCTTAACAAACGGTCACGAAGGATGGCCTTTGGCTGTAAAGCAATCTTTGAAATCTTGCTTATGAACCTTCATTATACAAAAGGAAGTTCAGATTAATAGTAGTAGAAGAAATAGGCCACATCAAGTAAGGGTATCGCCCCGGAAGCGTATCAAACACAAATTTAACGCGTAAAAAATATCATTAAACTGCACGTTAGATAAAAGTAATCATATTTACGGCCAAGTTTAGTGAGGATTGAATCACACGAAAAAAAAAAGTTTAGTTGGCGTTTTTTTTAACCTTATTGGGTGAAACAAGTGTAGAACGTAATAATGATTTAATCAAAGATGAAAATAGATAAATCGCCTTTCTTTCACTTCCTTTGCAATATATACAACTAGTGAGTATTTTTTTTTTTTTTTGTATGTGTACTTTTTAAAGTATCTTGTCTTCATTTATTATTTTGGATCTTTTTTTTATATCAGTTCTGTTTTCTTTATGTCCGTACAAAAGAATACGGTTCTTCTTGAAGCAGCTATCAGGCTTAAGCTAGCACACAAGGCCATAAGATCTGCTAAATTATTACGACCTACTTTTTCTCTGCTTTTATTATAAAAGTACGCGTACCCCTAAAAAAATGACACAGATTTGTTTTTGTTTCATTCTAATCCAAACTCACACCTTACAGCTGAGAAAATATCGTTTACACGACCTAAAAGCATTTCTTTTCATACGCTGTGAATTTACAGTCAATAACAATTGATAGTCGTAAAGAATGCCCTTTCAGGTTTTTTTTTTTTTTGTTATTACTTGAATCTATTGATTCAAACAAAAAGGTAACAATAACTGTACCAGAAGAATTCAGATGGAAATTTGAAATAATAGTCGAGAAAGAAAACATGACAAATATAAGTATTGCAGTAAAAGACAAGCTTAGTCTTATGGCTGGTTCCCCAATGAATCGATTCTTTGACTCGAACGAGTATACTGTTTGTGATAGTAATTTCAAGGACGACTTAGTCATGAAAAAGACAGATATGAACAAAACGGATGCCAAAGCAGTAATTGAGAGGTAGTATGGACCAAAGTTTGTAGAATCAGTCGTAGTATCGAAGAATAGCTGACTCTTTATGACCAGTTTATCTTGTTTTATTCACGACAATCAACAAATTGATGATTGTACCGATCAGTTCAAAGTCGGATACCAAGAAAATGCAGTTGCATTCATAAGAAGAGAAACCAGACTTGGAAAGGATTATTTCAAGTTGACATACAGGTTTGGCTATGTCGAATTATTGGCGGTTGATGGGTTCTTTGGATCCTTAGACTTTGTTTTCTCCCTCCTCCGGTCGTCAATTCCTGAACTCCCTGTGTCAATCACAAACACTTTTGAAACTATTTCTACAAAATCAATATTTATTTCCGCAGAACAGAAAAAATATGTATGTAAAAACAGGATACTCAATCAAGATATGAAGACGAAGGCTTCTCGCCTACAAACCCGTTGATGTTTGAAAATAATAATATCTTTCATTCGACGGCATCACTTATCATCAAGTCTTCGCTTACCAGGATGTTCAATTAAGTTGTATGAACAAATTTCTCCCTAAAGTAATTGCTGCGGATGACTCTTCCCTTACATCCGTCAATTAATCAAAAAGTATCTTTTACTTTTAAACAAGTAGGAATTTCCTTCTGTGAAACAGAAGGAAGCGAAAAAAGATCTCATCGAAATCTACAGTCGATGCTCTAAAAGGTCCCAATACAAAGAAGGTCGAATTAGCTAGAAAACGATACGAAGAAGAAAGATGATTTCCCAGAAGGATACCTTTTTAATGTTTAAAAAATAAAAAATATATTATCAGAGTTGATGTCTGGAGTTTTAAATGAAAGTGCTGTTGTTGTTTTAAGGACAATTTTTTTTTTTTCCTTTTGACAGACTCTCTTTTTTTTTTTATACTTTAAGAGTCATGTTAAGATCGCTATTATTTCAAAAGACCCATTCAACGTTTAAACCAACCCTTGTACTTTGCCGTCGGTTACAATTAGATTCCAAACCCAAGAAAGGGTATACCAATATCCGTAAAGGAAATGACCTTTCCACCGCCAACTACTATTTCGAGAATGGTAACTATTACTTCCCTGTCATATAAAAGAAACCCTTTTATCTTAAAAAAATAAAATAAAAATAGGATTAAGAAAAGTTGAGCCGTATTTCTTTAGCTTTGAATTTTATGCAAAAGTAAGAATGTACGGGTCAACCGTTCTCGATATATTTTTACGAGAGTACCGTGGACGAACCGAAAGATACTACGTAAAACATTATAAAAAAAGTGAAACAGCAAGTAAAAAAAAAAAAACTAAATATATATATTTAGCGTCATGCAATAGAAAAAGGGTTTATTACTGTCAATCAACAGCCTACAACTGCAGGTGCGATTATCCAACACAACGATTTTATCTCACATGCAGTACACCGACATGAACCGCCTGTCACTGATACACCTATTGAGATTATCCATGAAGACGATAAGCTGTTTGTCATTAATAAACCTGCCAGCATACAAGTGCATCCTAGCGGTAGATATCGACATAATACAGTCTTACATATCATGCGTAAAGAATTAAACTACAATGTTTTATTCCGTAAGTTTCTTCCCCTGGCCCCTTTATACATTTAAGAGTTAAGAGTTTTGACGTATATATGTGCTTTTAAGCTTCAAATAGATTAGATCGAATTACATCAGGGCTCATGTTGATCTGTAAAGACGCAATTGAAGCCAACAGGATAGGATTACAGATGCGCAACGGGGACATCCAAAAAGAGTACATTTGCAGAGTCAGTGGTGAATTCCCCACTGAGCGTATTGTCTGCAGCGAACCCATTAAACAACTCGCTTACATTGTGAACTTTAACTATGTAGACGGAGCAGGTAAAAGCTGTACTACGGTTTTTGAAAGAATTGCATTTAACGGAAGAACAAGCCTTGTACGATGTAAACCTTTGACTGGCCGCACACATCAGATCCGAGTGCACTTGCGATACCTTGGTTTCCCAATTGCAAATGACCCAATGTACGGTTACTCAACGGCGTGGTCAGATCGACTTGATGGTGGTGGTGGTGAATCATCATCACACGAGCAAGTGGTGCAAAAGATGATCGATACTGCACCGTATGATTATATGGACGATGATCCGTTGAATTATAATGGATTAGCGAGGTGCCAAGTGTGTAATGTACCTGTACCTCAATCAGATCCTATACCTGCTCAATTATCTTTATGGCTTCACGCATATAAATATTCTGGTAAAAATTGGTCCTTTCAAACGCCTACTTTACCAATATGGGCAAACGATTCATTTAAACAAGATGATGTTATTATTCCTGCTTCATTTTAATATTATAAAGTGTGTGTTTTTGATGTTGGTTTTTTTTATACATGTGTTTGTCTCTTTCCCTTTTTACTCGCTTATTCGATCTCTCTTTCTCTCTCCAAATTTTTCTCTCTCTCTCTCTCTCTCTTTCTTTTACTCTCTTAAAGTACATACTGGTTCGTCTAAACTTAATTGAAGGCCGATAGTATCAGCAAGTACATCTACGTCGCTAGCATCAGCAGCGGCAGTAGTATGAGGGTATCTAAAGACGTAAAAATCAATACACAAAAACCAAAAAAAGAGAAAAAAAGTTCTTACCCATTGGTATTATTGAAAGATGGAGCTATACCTAACATTGTTTCAGGTGTGACAGGCATAGAAGATCTGGTTGGAAATCCAGCAGGAAAGATGTCTCTTATATTGTTTGCGGGTACTTTTTTGCTGGAAGTTTGGTTCTTGAGTCTCTTTTGAGCAGGAGAATCGGCAAAACGTACCTGCAAGGGAGCAGAAGATCCAGAGATGGAATGTCCGTTAAACTTTTCAATGACGGCACTGGCGGATAAACGATCCGCTAGCCTAGCAAATCCAACGCCTCTGCTTAAACCTGATCTGGGGTCACGTAAAATACGATTTGATATAGTTTGAAAAGGTTTGAACAAATCTTGTAAACCCTAAGTACAAATTAAAAAGTCAGTGAGTAAAATACATCAAGTGTATATCAGTGTGTGTATATATTTACATCCTCGTCCATATGAACAGGTAAGTTGGATATGTAAATGTTAGTGGAGGTTTCATCTTGTAAACTTCTTAAGCGTGAACTAAATGATTCCTTAATAAAATTATAAATAGGTATATATTTCCTTTTTTTTTTTTACTTATAATACAACTTACTTGTCCAACACGAGCAAGCGATGCTTGATATCCAGCAGCATTTAAATGAGTAATAGCAACCTGGCAATCCTCTTGATCTTGAAACATGGCGAAACCATACCCTTTACATTCTCCTGTCTTTTGATCCAAAATAGCTTTAGAAGAGCGAATAGGACCATACACCTGACACATTTCCAAAAACGATTCATCTGTTTCCGAAGTCGCCAACCCACGCACATAAATATTTTGAGGGTGAAATTGGGATAAATGAGCATACTCTTGTTCCAACAACTCTTGATGTTTTTTAAAATCAATGATTGGTTGTGTATTGGAAGAAGCTGTCAATACGGGAGAAGAGATATGAAGTGGAGGAAAATGTTGCTGCTGCATATGCATGTGTTGCTGCTGCTGTATGTTGTTGTGTTGTTGTTGCTGTTGCTGAGAAGGAACCATAAACGCATGATGGTTGGGTGAAGTTTGGTATTGAAGGTTAGGACTGAAGGGAGGACTGGAAGGATGAAGTTGAGGTGAGAGTTGGTAGTGAAGCATAGGTGAACCAGGATAACTGTTGTTGGTTGGTTCAGCGTAGTATTGAACTGAGAAAGGTGGACTTACAGGATAGATATAAGCAAACGTAGCCATACTGTTGGGATCACTGGCATCATACACCAGTTGAGCAGGTTGGAAAGGTGGATAAGGCGGAGACGTAGGTGTCATAAAGTGCATTACCTTTCTATTATTCTCCATCTTGCAAACGAAGAAGAAGGGAAAAAAAAAGAAGGGGGGAGAAAATAGAAAAGTTTAAGCTCTGGACGTCATCAAATAAGGTTGGTAACACAACAACACAAAGACACGCCGTTAAGGTGGAAATGTATCACGGTTTTTTAGTAGTTAAAAGCGACAGCATAAATTGGTTTTTGTTGTCTTGGCAACTACAGCTTCGAATTATACAGCTTATTAAATAAAATTTCGGGTAAAATACTTGCAAGATAAACAACAAAAAGAGTTGTTTGTTTTGACTCTTTTTCTTTACTTTTTTTACGAGTAGAAATCAAGTAATATAATGCACGAGGGAAAAAAAAAAGGTATTTAATTCTCAGTTCAGTTCAGTTGAAAGAAAAAAGAGTTTCTTGATTTCTGTCAAAAAAAGTACATTTCTTGTGGTTTTGAACACAAGAATGTGATATCAATGCTATAATATAACCAGCAAAAAAAAAAAAAAAATAGCAGTGGTAAGCCAAGTATCTCTTACACATTAAAAGCCGTATTTTTTTTTTACCCCATTAACCGGGGTAAATTTTGCTTTGCTCTGCTTAACTCTTTCAGTCGGTGTACTCACGTGGATAAATGTTGATCTTCGTACCTTGATTATTTGTTCTTTTTTCTTTAAACAAGTTATTCCAGGAACAAAAAAAAAAGAGTCATACGCACAAGAAAAAACAAATTATATACACATTATTACTGTACTAGTATTAAATAAATCACTTGATGGGAAAAAAGAAAAAAAGTAGGGCACACCAAAAAATGCCCTTTTTTTATTCATTTTGACCTGTTGAGCTTGTGGTACCTTTTATCTCGATGATGATTGGCTAGTTTTTTTTGATTTTTTTTAAAAAAATAAAATAATAAAAATCCCTTTTTTTCTCCCTTCTTTCCTTTCTCTCTTTTTCCCCTCTCTCTCTCTCTCTCTCTCTCTTCTCTTTTGCTGCGTTATAACCTTTTTTTTAAAAAATATATATATATTTCAACAATGTCAACTATGGACTTAACAAGTTCGAATCCAGCAGCAGATGAAAACTTTCAAACATGCGATTCACCTTCTGGTTCTTCTACTTCTGAACCACATGACGAAGCCATGAACATGCAACAACCTTCTTTTATTGACCAATCCTTCTTTTATAAACTAGACCAACTTTCACCAGATAATCCATTATTCTTTATGCAGCAACAAAATATACAGCATCAGCAGCAACAACAGCAGCAGCAGCAACAGCAACAAACCATACAGCAACAACAGCAAAGCATACAACAACAGCAGCAACAAAACATACAACATACTATGTCACCTTCATTATCTCCGCCACCTTCTTTACATTCTCCTCCCATTCACAACATGAGTTTTGTTGATCCTCTTTTACCTAACCCACCAAACTCTACTGAACCAAATCCAACATTTTGGTCTGGTTTCAATAACGTGAGTTAATATTACACAAACACTAAAATAAAATATAAAATCTAATTCTTTCCTATTAGGCTATTCCAACACTAGCAAAAAATTTTACTGAATATATTGCTGGATACCCAATGCAACAACAACAACAATTCAATACTTCACAAACGTAATATAATTCCTTTCCCCCAACAAAATTGTATATGTATTAAAACTCTTTTTTTTTTTATCTCTCTCTCGTACAGATCAAGTGTAGATGTAAAAACTACAATTCCTGGGTAAAAAAAGATTTACCAGTAAAACAAACAAACAAAAGCTAAAATATATTGTTTATTTTTCTAGTATGCAAATTAGAGTACTGGGTGTACCTCAAACGGGTGCAAAGTCTCGTGTTGAAACCCAAATCAAATTATGTATTCAACTAGTCACAGACGACGGCGACAAAGCACAATGGTGGTCTCACCTCAAACTACCTGAGCACATGGTCGCCAAAGACAAACTCAAACGCCAAGTGCTACTTTCCACCGCACCGAACGGCACCAAGATCGCCAACGTTGCAGGACTCGACAACCCTACAATCAAACCCGAAAAGATGCTATTTCTCACTGCGCGTGTTATCTGTGCCAGCGACCCCTCTCGTAAAGTCGTCACCTGTCTCGGCTGCATCCAGCGAGAACGTAAAAGATCACAACGACGAAAAGAAAACAAGGTCAAGAACGAAAACAACACCGAGGATATGAGTATGGAAGATGACAAATCATTAGCCAACGAGGAACAAAAAGTGCTGCTGTTTAACTGTTCCGAAGTAGTTGATTTTAGTTCGGGTGATACCATTCTTCCAACACGTATTACTTGTTACTGCAGACATCATAATGAAAGACTCGGCTTTTGTATTTATTTTGAAATGCATGATCATAACGGGAAACAAGTCGCTACAGGTATGTCGCCTCCGATCATGATTACCGATGATCACAAATCAAATAAAATGAAGGCTGGAAGAAAGCGGCTTCGAACTGATGTTGAAAAACCTTCAACAAACACAAGTCCATTTGATACAAGACAACATCAACAACAACAACATCAACATCATTTGAGCGCTGGTCCGCTTATACCTCAACCTCGCCTTCCTCTTCCACCTCAACAACAACAACAACAACAACAACAACAACAACAACAACATCAAACTCAAAACTTTCAAAACAAGTATCAAATTCAACCTCGACCTACTACTACTACCAACAGCATGATCGATTCACGTAACAGTCCTATTACCCCCATGGATTCACCCATGACACATACTTCTCCTTTTATGACCGAACGAGCAATTTCACCTGCCCCTGTTTCAGTTTCTTCTTCCAGTACAACAACCGCGCATCTTGAACGACCTTTACTACAACGACTGATCCCAAACGAAGGTCCTACTTTCGGCGGTGTCGAAGTCACTGTCTTGGGCAGCGGATTTCGAGCTGGTTTAACTTGTATGTTTGGCGATGTTGCAGCATCCAGTACACATTACTGGTCCCCCAACACACTTGTGTGTATCTTACCTCCTGCTGCTGAAGCAGGTACCGTCGTCGTTTCATTTAAAGAGCACCCTTTGGTAGTAGATAGTCAAGACGTCACGTTATTTACTTACTATAATGAAAATGATCGTGCGTTAATGGAACTTGCGCTCCAGGTTGTCGGGTTAAAGATGACGGGTAAAGTAGAAGATGCTCGTGATATTGCTATGCGTATTGTTCAAGGTGGCAGTGGTGCCGCCGATTTATCATCATCAAAGCAACAACAGCAAGGCAGCACACATGGTGGTAATAACTCCCAAATGTCGTTAGAGCGTCATATCATTCAAGTGCTTGAAGTCATGAGTACGTTCCGCGACGTTGAATCTTGTGATGTTTCTATTACCAGTGCTCAAGGTCATACGATGCTTCACTTGGCAGCCATGCTGGGCTTTGCAAAATTGACACGTTCGTTGATCCAACTCGGATGCGATGTCAACATGACGGATAAAAACGGGTTTACAGCTCTACACTACAGCAGCTGGTTCCAACATGAAAATGTGGTCAGTGTGCTTTTAGACAATGGGTTTGCGGATCCCGAAATCTCTAACATGTGGAACAAAAAACCAATGCATTTAACTGACAATACAGCGATCCAAAACAAACTTTGGAACCATGTGCCTGTAATTGAATCCGAAACTGAGTCGCTCGGGTACAATTCGTCCGATCGCATGAGCGCAGATATTGATACCTCGTACGCAGAAGAAGATGATGATGATACAGATAGCGTTTGGTTAAGTGAAAACGAGTCAATAGATAACAACAATGCAACAACAAATTGGAGAAGACACAGTTACCTCTCTGACTCAGAAGAAGAATCAAGCTCTGCCGATGAAACACCGACGTATGAAGGTATGCGTCATCGACGTCGTCAACAGTTAATCACCATGGTACCGCACGAAACCAACCAAACCATCCCCATTCAATACCTAAACAGAGAAGAATCCACGTCCCATTCCACTGATGAAATCATGGACGCTGAACCTTTATCAGAGAAACTGCAAGAAACTGATTATGAAGATAACAACGATGATGATGAACCCACTAAAGAAATGAACTGGATGCAACGTACGTTATCTCATTTCCAGCAGCCAACAACTGACTCTTTTCTTCAAAACATCAAAAATAATATCCCTGCTAAACCCGCAGATTTAAATTTAAAGAACATTGCAGATCATTTATTACAGTTTCCTCGACCTGCTACCATGATTGCTAATATGTCCGTGTTGTTCTCGCAAGAAAACAGTGATAAGAATCAAGAAGAACCCGCAGAACAAACTTTGGCGTGGTATATGGCGTTAGCGTATGCGATGGGCGCTCGTAGTTTAAATGAAGAAGAAGAGGAGGGCAATCCGTCGGTAAAGAAGGAGTTCCATACACCATCCGCCTATAATAATACACCACCGCCTGTTGGGCAAGAAATAGAAGCAAAGAAGCGTAGAGATAAGAGATTATTTTCCTTCTGGGTTCCAATGTTATGCCGTAAGTTTTTAATGCAAAAATTAATTTCGCTTTGCTTTTGTAAACTAACTTTTTTTATATAGTTATGGTGATATGGCTTATTTATCAATTCCTTTCTTCTCATCCTGGTGTAGTAGATACAATCATTGGCATATCTGGTTTTAGAAGACAATACTTGACCATTCATTAATTTATTCATACCTTTTTTTTTCCTTTCTCATTTCATATCCCCCCCTTTTTTCTAATATTGTACACTAAAAAAATAAATAAAAAGCAGTCGTTACGATAAGCCACATTTAAGCTTTTTTTTTTTTTTTGCAGTTATTCAAAAAAAAAAAAAAAAAAAAAAAAGTTATTTTCTGTTGAACACGACCTTTTTTTCAACAAAACGAAAAACTTTTTTTTCTTTTAAAACCGAAAATGTCAGCTCTTGATTCTCTCGTATACAAGTACTTGTTAGCTAACGGTCAAACCGAAGCTGCTGAAGCCTTGAAGGCCAAGAACCCCAAGGTAACTAAAAAAAACCCCTCTTCATGACACGTCAAAAAAAAAAGTTTTTTATGTACTAATCTATTTTTCTTTGTTTCAAATAGGTTGCAAAGACAAAGACCAAGAAGGATTTAAAGGTTATCTTTAACGAGTATCAATCAAAGTAAATATATATACGAGAAATAACAGAAGGCTTTTTATAGCAGTTGTACTTACGACCAGGTATTTTTTTTTTTTAGGAATGAGAGTTCTTCTTCCAGCTCTAGCTCTAGCTCTAGCTCTAGCTCCAGCTCTTCTAGCTCATCTTCTTCTGACAGCTCTTCCGATGAAGAGGAAGTTGTTGCTACCAAGGACGTTGAAATGAAGGAAGCTACTTCCAGCTCTTCTTCCAGCTCTTCTGATAGCAGTGATAGCGAAGAGGAAGTCAAGGACGTTGAAATGAAGGAAGCATCTTCCGATAGCAGCAGCAGCAGCAGCAGCAGTGATTCCGATTCCTCTGACGAAGAAGAGGAGGTTGTTGTCGTCAAGAAGGTTGAGTCTAGCTCTTCATCATCTTCTGACAGCTCATCATCATCTTCTGACAGTTCTTCCGACGAAGAAGAGGAAGTTGTAGCCAAGAAGGAAGCAACCCCCAGCAGCAGCAGCTCTTCTAGCAGCTCATCATCATCTTCTGACAGTTCTGATGAAGAAGTTAAGGAGGAAATCAAGAAGGAAGTTTCGTCATCTTCTTCATCTAGCGATTCATCTTCTTCTGATAGCTCTTCTGACGAAGAAGAGGAAGTTAAGGCCGAAATCAAGCAAGAAATCAAGAAGGAAATCAAGAAGGAAATCAAGGAGGTCAAGAAGGAAGTCAAGGAAGAGCTCAAGAAAGAACTCAAGAAACAAGATTCCTCCAGCGATTCATCATCATCATCATCATCATCTGATAGTTCTTCCGATGAAGAAGAAGAGGAAGTCAAGAAGGTAGAGGAAACCAAGAAGGAAGATTCGTCTTCATCATCATCATCATCATCTTCCGATAGCGATTCATCATCTGACGAAGAAGAGGAAGTTAAGGTTGAAGTTAAGGAAGTAGCCAAGAAGGAAGAGTCTTCTTCTAGCAGCAGTGATTCATCATCTTCCGATAGCTCATCTGACGAAGAAGAAGAGGAGGTTAAGGTCGAAATTAAGGAAGTAGCCAAGAAGGAAGAGTCCTCTTCTTCTAGCGATTCATCTTCATCTTCCGATAGCTCTTCTGATGAAGAGGAAGAGGAAGTTAAGGCTGTAGCCAAGAAGGAAGATTCATCTTCTGCTTCTTCTGACGATGAAACCGTTGTTACCTCTGTTACTGAAACTACTACCGTCACCACTACTACTGCTGCTGCTCCCGCTGCTACCAGCGACTCTAGCGATTCTGATTCTAGCTCTAGCGACTCTAGCGACTCTAGCGACTCTAGCGATTCTGATTCTAGCGATTCTAGCGATTCTAGCGACTCCAGCGACTCTAGCGATTCCAGTGACTCTGATAGCTCAGACTCTGAGGATGAGGATGAGGATGCTACTATGGTTGAAGCTGATGAATCCAACAAGCGTAAGGCCGAGGAGACTGTTGAAGCACCTGTTACCAAGAAAGCCAACACTAGTACCAGGTAAATACACACACAAAAAAAGAACCCCTTTTCAGTTTTCCCCCCCTTTTTTTTTTTTTGTATATAATATATGAAGCTGCCCTTGAGAGAATAAAAAAGTAATTAATATTTTTCCTCCCCTTTCTTACCAAATCTATTTTATAAAAAAAAAAAGTGAAGTAGCCGCAGCACCCAAGAAGAAAGGACCCAAGGTACAAGGTACACCATTCCAACGTGTTAAGCCTGAAGAAGTAGAATTTTTGGACTCTCGTTTAAAGGATAACACTTATGATAATAAGGGTGGATCTGATATGAGCTCTTATGGATGGAAGGCATCTCAAGATTTGCTCAAGGTGCGTGGAGATAAGTTCCGTGCTGAAAAGAATAAGAAGAAGAGAGGATCTTACAGAGGTGGTGCCATTACTATGGAAAGTCACAGTATCAAGTTTGATTAAACTTGCTCCCCCCTTTGTTTTTTTGCTTTTTTCTTGTATTCTATATATTTTCTCTCTTTGTTTTTTTCTTAACCTTACACACCCACACACACACACACAACACACAACATACATACATAAACTTCTTTTTTTAGCTTTACTGCATTAAAATCACACTTTCAAAAAACAAATAATTTTAATGATATTTTATGCATGTAACATGTGTGATCACCACCAGGTGATTTTGCTGCTGTTTTTTTGCTCTTACTTTCAAAAAATAAAAATAAAAGTGTGTTTTTCAATTGTATTATTAATACGAATTGCCGCGCAGAAAAAAATAAATTATGTTTCTATTTTTATACACCTGCAAAAAAAAATATAGCTTACACATATTTTTTTTTTTTTTTAACAGGGAAAACGCATGACTTTTTTTAATCGTAGCCAATAAACGTCGAGACCCCCCTTTTTTTTCCTTTTTTCCCAACAAAAAACCACTTTAAAATCTCTCTATCTCTTTTTATCTCTTCTTTAATAAGTAATTACATGGCGGACCAAAACTTGTTAGTTGCTTCAGATTTGACTTTGAACTTACTTTCGAAAAGTTCACCTTCTCAGTTACAACCCTTTCAGTTTAATAGGTCGCGTACTCAACCACTTCCAACCGAAGCTTTTTATATCTCATCTCAAAAGAATCTAAACAACAATAGTAGTAGTGGTAATAATAATAATTTAAAACGTTGGTAACAAAAAAAAGATAAATATTACCAACAAAGAACATAAAACTAACTAACAAAAAACTCTTCAAATAGCATCCAACTTGTCTCATGTTCCTTGTAAATTTTATAAGCAAGGTACCTGTACAGCAGGAGCAAATTGTACTTTTTCCCACAGCTCCGATTTATCCTCAGAATCAGCAGTGTGTAAATATTTTGTAAAAGGTAATTGTAAATTTGGTACAAAGTGTGCTTTATTACATACAATGTCCCCCTATAACAATAATGGAAAGAGCCGTACATCACCACCTCAACCACTACTACTGCCTGGTAGTAGTAGAAGAAAGACAAATGAACAGATGAGTAATAGCTTGGATCATCGTTCTTTTCTTCATGATCCGTTTGCTTCTTCTGCTCCAGCAGTTTCATTATTTCATACAAGTACAGGAGAGCAACAATTATGGCGTAACCAGCAACAGCAACAACAGTTACAACAAACTCCACGCACTATGGCTGCTAGTAGTAGTAGTATGATTTCAAATGATTTTATTGGTGTACGTTCTTCACCGCGTGAATCATCGGATCATTTCTTGGGCGGTGGTGGTGGTAGTAGTAGTTATAGACAACAATCATCTGTTCGAAGCAATAGTGGATATTTTAACAGTATACCAGTAGAAAATAATAGTATGAGTAGTAGTTACAATAACAACCATCGCCGTCAACAACAACAACGACAACAGTTGAATTATGGATCTATTGATGATTTAAACGATGCCATGTTACCTTCTTCATTAAATGATTTATTCACACCCACTGAATTACACGCTAGAAGTTTAAGACAACAAGAAACTATTTATGATAACAGTCAAACTTGGAGAATGCCGCCCTTCTTTAAAGGAGAGGAGGAAGATGAAGGTGGTAGTGCTGCTATCAATATTCCCGGTGGAAATAATAGTGGAAGTAGTGGTGGAAGTAGTGGTAGTTATTTACAAGGAAATCAGAATAACCAGGAAGACTTTCTTCATGATGATGACGTTCAATTCTTTATGGAAGATGATGAGGCTGTAACATATGATCACATGAATAATAATACTACTACTAATGTTAAATCAAATCAAAATTATACTTTTCCTTCTCTTATTAGTTTACCAAGCACATAAAAAATATATACATTTTTTTTTTCTTCCCTTTTTTCTCCCTTTCTCCTTTTTTTCCCCTTATAAAACCAAAAAAATATACACTTTCTTTCTCCTTTTTTCTTATTTAATATTGCACACACTACCAAAAAAAAATAAAATCTACAACACTTTCTACACACACAAATTCGGGTCATGAGGCAAATACATGATTTTTTATTTGTGAATTGCTTTAAATTTCCTATGTTGCTCAAAATAATCCAGCATCTTGCGAAAAAATTAGCTTAGCTGCAAAGCAAAAATTAAAATTTTAAAAAAAAATACCTTTTGTGGACATTTACAATACACTTCACTTGAATGATGAACCGATTTTATTCCATTTTTCCTTTATGTAACTTTTTTTTTAGTCCTTTAAGCTTCTTTTTTTTTATAAGCATTTACCATTTTACATAAACTACAAGTCCTGATAATTTAGACTTTTCAGCATAAACAATACAATCTACACTTGATTCCCAATCAGCAACTGAATTAGTATATTTAAATACTGTTTCCTTGTCCATATTATAGTTGTTGTTGGTCGGTTCAGTCTGTACATTGCGTCGATTGTATTCCTTTAGCACAAACGGCCATTCGCTAAATATTTTTTTTTTTGGGGGGATAAATCAAAAAAAAAGGAAAGCTTTTTTTTTATTATTATGCTTATAATTCAAAACACGTCTTACGCTAATAACTTTTGCTCGGATTCCCAAGTATTATCTGTTTCGTCGTATCCTGTCCATTTAACATAATACTGTCGTTGTCCATCCTATTAAAATATATTCGTTAGTTTTTCAACAAGGAAAATGTTTGCTTGTTTTTATTACATGGCTCGTTCTTTGTTTAATAATATATTCTGGGTAATCTTCCAACATGGTAACGTTTTGTATCAAAAAAAAAGGTAACCGCCCTTATTTAGTTGTGGGCATCCTCAAACCCGAGTCACTTTTTTCGCGTTGTGACTCCTTTTATTTGGTTAAATTACCCCCTAAAGGAAACCCTTTTTCTCCCCGGACGTAAAACAACAAATCTTTTTTTTATTTTTTACTTTTTATCTCTAAGAAAAAATGTTGTCTGCTCAACCAGCTTATGCACTTGCAAGAGCTACCTTTAAGCGTGCTCAACGTGGTCTCTTTGGTGGTAAACACATTCAATTTGGTAACAATGTAAAATTCAAAAAAAAACTCGTTAAAAAAATAAGAAAACATGACATTTTGACATTTTTTTGCTGTTGTTGTAGAACCCTTTTTCCAAGAAAAAGACTAGACGTAACTGGTTACCCAATGTACAAAACAAAAACTTGTATTCCGAATCACTTTCAGCATTTATCGAAGTTAAAGTAACCACTGCCGTATTACGCACCATCGATAAGAAGGGAGGATTAGATAAATATCTTTTGGAAACCACAAACAAAAATTTGTTCAGTGAAAAGGCTGTTGAATTAAAAAACAAGATTATCAATGTCAATAACTTTCAAGCCAAAAAGCAAGCTAGAGCTCTTCAAGTTTCTGCTAAACAAGTTGAATCAACTGCACCTACCGTATAAAAAAAAAGAATAAACTCTTTCTTTTCTTTTTTTTTGCCCCCAGCAGCAATATTCTCTCACCCACTCACACACACCTCTCTCCCCACCCACATCCCCCTTTGTACATTAATCTAATAAATAGAAGGAAAAAATTCAAAAGAAGAATTACTCTTTTCATGCACTCTCACTTCATTTTTATCCCCCTTGAATCAAGCTGTATTAACTAATCTGTCATAGTGATTAAATACGAGTAAATGAACTTGATTCGTTTTGTATGATATGTATTACGTCTTTAAAGACGAGCCTAATCGAGAACAACAGCCGCGTGTGTAAAAGCACTTCTTTTAATATCATATCCAGCGACTTTTTGCCTGGCATAATACGTCACAATTGTTTTTTTTTTCTTATAAAGTGTAAGATAAAACTCCCTTTTTGTTTTCTTTTTTTTACGTGCAAAAAAAAAATGGAATTACCTCAAATTGGAAAACACTGTCAACTTGATAGCTGTGGAGCTTTAGGTAAACGCCCCCTTTCGTTTGCTACAAGAAAAAAATAGCGACTTATTTTATATCCCTAGACTTCTTACCTGTCGCTTGTCCACTTTGTCAAAACACCTTTTGGTAAAAAAAAAAAAAACCTAAAAACGCGACATTTCGATTTAATTTATTAAATTGTTTTTAAAAAAAAAAGTGGAAAGCACAAGTTACCTCTCGACCATACATGTTCTCAATGGAGTTCTGTTGATAAACAGTTGATTCAGTGTGATACTTGTCAACAGTTGATTAAGGCACCTGAAACAGAAAAATTGACAACTGAAGCATCGGTATAAAGACAACAAATTTTTGTAAGTGAGAGAATCCTAACTTTTTTTTTTTTTTGGGCAGTTGATAAAACATAAAGAATCCAATTGCAAAGTGTACTTGTATCCAGCTAATGATACGCCCAAGATGAACCGTCAATGCGCTATTAAAGGCTGTAAAGATATCGATCCACGTGTAGGACCTGTCCACTGTGATGGTTGTGATCAAGATTTTTGCCTAAGGTAAAAAAAAAAAATTGTCACCAGGAATTAAACACACAAAAAGAGACTTATTTTCTATAAAGACATCGTCATCCTTCTTCTCACGTCTGCAAGTCATTAATTGAAGACGAACAGAAAAAGATGAATAGAAAAGTTGCAGCACAAGAAAAGGTAGCAAAAACTTTTTCGTATACCAGTGAACCAAAGAGACAAAAAATAAAATCTGTACCTGTAAAAAGTAAAAATGGGGGTATGGTCGAGTTGATGAAGATGAAATCTCAAGCAAAAGGCAGCGCGTCTGTTCCTGCTGCTAGCAGAATGTATTTGTACGTTCAGTGTCCAAAGGGTTCAACTTTGGAGTCACAATCAGTTTACTTTGACAAGGTACATTTCGGCGATATGCGTATATTTAAATGAGTATTGATAATTATTATTTTGGATTGCTAGAAAAATACTGTGGGAAGGGCACTCGATATGATTGCAGATTTGTGTAAAGTAAATAACAAGAATAATGTACTTTCTGCAAACGATCCCGACGTAAGTTGATTTTGCCATAATATATAATATATAAACTCATTTTTTTTTTCTGAAAAAACAAAACAAAATAGCGCCTAGAATTATACAAGTGTCCTGATATGACGATTTTAAACAAATCAAGTAGTTTAGAAGAAATCCTCAAAAGTTTAGATACCGTTATGCTTGAAAGACAAGGAGCTGTAGTGCTTGAAGAATAAAAAAAAAACTTGCACGATAGCATCTCCCCAACCCCAACAATCCGTTACTGTTTTTTTGTTGAAGTTCCAACATAATAATTTTGTTGTTGTAAGACTACATGCGCTACCCTCATTTTTTGAGTAAAGGCGTGCAAATTTCCATAACAATGCATTTATGATGATCGGTTCGTTTGGTCTTGGTTTGTAATGACTGAACAATGTTACAGGTTAGAACAGAACTATATCCCGACTTATAACATCAACCATTATAAATACTTAGAAAACAGATATACTTATATAACCTCAAAGTTTATAATATCTGTTTAATATCCATATTATTTCTTTATTTCCTTTTAATAAACTTATATTCCATCAATTATCTCTTGTTATACTTGTAATATCGATTTACATTTTCTTTTGTAATTCGAATTGGTTCTTAACTCTCAGATTAGCGATAACACTATTTCTCTTTCTTCAGTGATAATATAATTATATTCTATTATTAGTTACCTGATCGCTACAGAAGAATGTAAAAAAAAAAAAAAAAAAAAAAGATCAAAGATTGTCCTTGTATCTACTAACAAAAAACTTTTGTTGTAGTCTTTAGTATGTTTCAATTAGAAAAGCAAAACATTACCTGTCAAAATCTCAGTTACCGCGAAATGCATGAATATGAATTGAGAATTACCCAATCAAATACGTTACACGTGACTATCGCGTGATATTCCCGTGATTTTTTGCAACTTTTTGGCATTTTGAGATTTATATTTTTGTTTTATTACTTTGACATGTAAGCGGGTATAGCTCAGCTGGGAGAGCGTCAGACTGAAGATCTGAAGGTCAGGTGTTCGATCCACTTTAGCCGCATTCATTTTTCTTATTTTTGGCGATTTTCCGGGTAATATATTATGCTTTTTTGTGTTGTTTTTTCCAAGTAAAAAGTTGTTTAGTTTTTGGGTAAATAAAATGTGTATAAATAGTGAGCACCAGTTCCTGTTTTGTAAGTAGAACGACTTACACTATTTTCAGATATTATTTGCGCACTTATAGAAATAGAGATAGTACAATGGATCTTAAAGTCAACCTAAGGGAATAATCGTTATTAAATAAAAATACATTAAAGCAAGGTTTTTAATAAAAGGATCAAAGTAGTTTTTAAAGATAAAAATATTATTAAGCATTTATAAGGTTGACCAATCCATAAGATGGATGATCGATTCAATAGACGATCCATGAGCTGGATTAGTCCAAAAAAAAAGAAATATAATTTTTCAGTGTGTAACACTTGCTACTAAAAGCATTCATTGATTTAATAAGTTTTCTAAAGTTATCTTAAAAAAAAAAAAAAAAGTTGTAAAGACATGATTGTATCTTAAATTAATCTGCTGTGGAGGAGTTGTCACTGTTGCTACTTTCATTAAGAAATATTCCATAATATAGAACGATCAAAGCTACCCATCCATACACACTTATTTACTTTATGAAATGCGGTTAAAAGAGATTGAAAAATAATATTGATCGACCGTGCAAATCAAAGAATTTCCCCCAAAATCTTTTTGTTTAAACTCCCTAATTTTTGTATTTTTCTCAAGCGAGACAAAAGCTTTTTTTAAAAGTACTTTGATAAAGTTCTATTGCTACTATGTGTGATTTTGGGGTTTGGAGTATTAGATACGTATTATTCCAAAATGTACAACAGTATGTAAGCGTTGCTTACCACATCAATTGTATTTTTTTTTTTTCAAGGAACGAATTAAAAACTGTTGATAAATAAGTGCTGCGAAAATATTAGAGACTTCATTGTTGGTTCGATTTTCACGTACCGCATTTTACTGCTTATTGTACTCCAATAAACATAAACAACGTGGCTATTTCTATTCCTTATAAAGAGATATACGTTTCCTACTTGAATTTAGACAAATATAGAATTATTCCGAATGTCAGATTATTTTTTTAAAGGTACATTTTTAATTTTAATCATAAAAAAAGGTCCTTGATAAAATAAAATTTGATGTGTGATAAAACACCTTTTTTTTTTGCAAAGTAAAAACTTCCTGGAAAGATTGTACGAGTAATCTCTAATATAAATATATTTAGTAAACTGTTTTAAGAAAGTATTGTTTCGGGGGAAAAAAAAAAGCTAATTAAGCCGATCACTTGCCCGTAATGTTGATCTTGATTACTTGTATCGTCCTTTTTTCTTAAAAAAAAAAGAAAGCCTTGGAAGGTAGATTTGTTTAATCTAATGCAAAATGACAATCATGTGCAAAAAAAGGTGTTGCGTTGTGTGTTACGGTTACAGTCTGAACTTCAAATATACGACATACATCATCCTCACGTTATAATTTTCTTTTTCGTTTTTTTTTCCTCTTTTCTTTTTTCTTTTTTCAATTATAAATATTAAAAAATGGATGCGGTTAACAGGGTATTAAAGCCTCATCAACTGGTATCTTTCATACTTTACCCAAGCACAGTATTCATTGCATTTCTATACTCTCATATTGGTAATCCACCGGAAACATACTTTAGCAACAAGCGTAATATTCTCAATGTGTTTTTCGTTAAAGTTGGTTGGTTCTGGGTAACACTCGTTTACTTTGTATACCTTTACTTTGTCAAATCAAAGAGCTTACAAAACACCAGACAGTTCGTACAAGGTACTGCTCGATATGTGTTTGTCACTTTATACTGGTATATTATGACACAGTGGTTATTTGGTCCTAGTTTTATCGATCGTATTTATGTTTTAACTGGTGGTAAGTGTTCAAGTTTTTTGCAAGACCAAGATTCTTCTGAAAAGTTTGCACAAGTATTTCAACAGCAAGCTTGTCGTCAGCTAGGGGGTCAATGGGCTGGAGGACATGATGTTTCCGGTCATTGCGTAATGTTAATTCACGCAAGTCTTTTCTTTTGGGAGGAATTAAGTTGGATGTTTTATAATGCAAATGCATTCATTCAAATGAAGGTACATAACAGAGCTCAGTATTTTTCCATTGTCGCTGTGTTGGCTATTGCTTCTATTTGGTGGTTTATGCTGTTTATGACTGGTGTTTATTTTCATGGTCACTTTGAAATTTTATCTGGTTCTATCTTTGGTGTATTGGGGTGGGCTGCTTTAGTAAGTTATTTTTTTAGTATGAAATAATAAGGTTTTGTTTTAACGAGTATTTTTTTTTTCTCTGTAGTATCTTGGCGTTTTCCCCAATATTCCAGCTATTAGTCTCCCATCAGTATCACTTTCAGCTTAGAAAAAAAAACCATGTATTATATATTTAGATAGTTTATTTCACTTTTTTAATTTTTTTTTTTACACATCAAATTATTGTCTTTCTAAGAAATACAAATAAGCTTCCCCAATTGGTGGGTTTGGTGTTACTGCAACCTTATTATCATTAAATAAAATCCATTCACCATTCTTACGAACATGTGATACATAATGGCCACAGTGAACAGAAGTTCCTTTGTGAGATACAAACGAGTCCAAGTTATAATTGAATGGACCAGTAGCGCTACCGACAACAGCAGGTTCTACACTAGCATTTGGTTGAACAGTTTCTTCACCATTATCATCGGGGTGACTGAATAACCAATCTAATGCTCTTTCTGTATCATTGTTCTATTATAATCTAAATGAGTTTACAATGTACTTTTTTTTATATGTGCGTGTTTCATAACTTACAGTTTCACGTAATGCTTTCTTTGCTTGAGCAGCAGAGAATCCCATATCTTGCAAAACAGAGATTTGATCATCAGAAGGTCCGTTACTAGCAGCATTATCTGATGTAGCAGGTAATGGATCATCAATATCTAAAAAAAAAAGAAAAAAAAAAAAAATAGCGTGTCAGTTAAAATAAGTGGATCATTCACAGAAATTATCCTAAAATACCAGCGTCTTCCATATGCTCAAACATCCAACTCATGGCAACATCAGCACCGTTATGACCGGTATTCATTAAAGCTCTCTTACAACGGTTTTCAGAGAATCCCATTGCTTTAAGTTGATCAATATCGCCTTGGTTGAATGATGGCTCAGATGATGCAGAAGAAGCAGGTGCATCCTCTGGTAATAATTCTTCTCCAGGTTGTTGTCCGTGGCTCATGTATTTATCAAGTTGGATTGGTCCATTAGGGAAATTAATGGCAATATCTTTTCGGTTTCAATTTTTAGTATTTTTTTTTCTTTTGTTCTCTATTTCTTTCAGTTATACTTACTTAATTTTTGAGGTACCCAATCAATAAAAGCAAAACGACGAGGATTCATCACCAAAATATCAGGGAAGGTACTAAACTTGACGCATCTACAAGAGAAAAAAAAAAAGACTTGTTAGGTAAGTGCTACTCAATACAATTATTAACAGTATTTTTTACCTAAATGCAGTTGTCTTTTCTTTACAGTTTGAACAATTATATCCTTCTACAATTTCTTCTCTAACAAATGTATCAAGACATTCGGTAAAGTCAACAGGTTCAAAAACATTTTCCTCTTCACTTGATTGAATATGACGAGCAGGTACGCTCACCGAGATACAACTGGTTTGATCTTTTTGATATCTTACTTTTTTACATTTACCACATTGTAAACGTTGTTCGGTCATAAAATCAAAAGATTTTGTAGGATCGTTTTTAGTGACATGTTCCTTTTGTTGAATAGTTTTACATAAATATTGGAAGAATTCAAATGCATCTTGTTGACGCATAGTAGAGAATTCCTCATGACCTTTACCTACAAGTGCTTTAAACATACCGGGTGCAATACCGTCTTGGTACTGTACACCGTCTTCGTTCACAAGTGGTTGAGAGTATCTGCCCGATAAAAGACCATCAGCTAATTTATGAAGCTGACAGAACCAACAGGTGGCAGGATCAGTTGTACACGTCATGGCGTGTTCATTTAATTGAGTATAGTATCTATCTTGGAACGATTGAATGTTGAATACAGATTGAAGCACGGAAGCCATATAACAACTGTTGCCCAAATTCTTAAGTCCAGTGTATCCAGGTCCAAACTTGGGTTCCAATTGTTTACCGTCTTCAGTTGTCATACTAAAATCAAACTTCAAGTTTTGTTCCAATTGTAATTCGGTCATACTCTTTTCAGTTTTCATTTGGTGAGCTACATTGATACCCCAATTGGCAAGATGACTAGCTAAATCATTATCAACTCTAGCATCGTCACAACTATAGCAGTAAATATCAGCAGTTCCTTCTGCTGTAATCGTGCCTAATTTGACATTGACGCCGTGGCCTGTCTTTTGGAAATGATCAATTGCATGATTGTTTCCTCCTGAACCGTCATATTGTTTACGTCCACATCCTAAATTGCCGCATGCTAAACATAACCATAAATTTTCATTTAATTCACAGTCTGAACAATGAGCTAAATCTTGTTGCTGTAATTTTTTAGGTGCGTCTTGTACAAGGCAAAGTGTATGCTCGCATGGTGTAATAACTTCTTCCCAAGCTTTGACTTCGGATTGTTTGGCTGATGAAAGTGATGATAAAACAGCATCAACAATGGTGTTTAACTAGGAGTATATTTTTTAATTATTTGTCCTTTGGATTCCCTTTCTCTCTCTCTCTTTTACCTTGGGTGAACTTTCTTTAGCTTCTTCAGCTCCGTTACAAGCATAACAACGAACTTTGGTAATATATTCATATTGAGGTTCTTCATTCTCCACGACAATGGCAATTTTACTAATCTTTTGAGGGGGAGGAGTTCCATCGGCACTTACCTATAAACACATTGTTTTTTAGTAAGAGATTGTGCACTCTTATTTAAATTATTAAGCACGTACTCTTTTAGGTTGACTTACGACAAGACGACGAATATTGACAGTTAAAGGATGACCAGTTAATTGGTGATGAGTTAAAGCATGGTGTCTAGTAGAGTCTAAGCAACCACCGTTAAAACAAGATAAACAAACGTCAATACCGTCAGGTCCGTCCTATGTAATAAAAGGTGTAAGTTTTTTTTTTTGAAGTACAAAAAAAAAGCGTAGTTTTTTTTACTTGGTTATCAAAACATTGAGTACATTCTTCTTTATGTACTTGAGTATAGGCAGAAGGTGGATTTAATGAAGCGTTTTCGATATGAGAGCAAACCATGGTGTGTGTATACGCGAAAGAAAAGAGTATTTTGATAAATGCATGATGTTTTCTTTAGGACCAATTTTTTTCAATGACGTGGATGGGAGTTTTTATTTAAGCTCAGTTTTTTTTTGGACGCGTTTAAAGTTTTTCAAGTAAAATCAGCGTGTTATGTTTTTAGGCTTACGGAAAGAAATGATGTTATGCTACGAAAATGTGTGTGATAAATACGCGATTAATAAATATTTTTGAAACAGGTATTAATCTTGTTTATTTATATATCCGTGAGTAGAAGATTGTTATTCGACACCTCTTTCTTTTTAACACTTTTCACTTTTTATCTATATCTTTTGAAGCAATGAATAATCTACCATCCGAACTATTCAAAAAAATCTTTTTATATTTAAATCAAGAAGACCTTCAAGCATGTTACTTTGTTTGCAAGCGTTGGTATCCAGTAGCTACTCCGTTGAACTGGGAAAGCGTAAGACTACCAAATGATAAAGTTGTTCTCGTGAAATCTCATTTGAATGATTCCAATTACTACCAATACTTCAAGTATGGTCACCTAATCATAAGTATAAAAATCGATTGCCCGCCTAGCCCATTTTATATACCTCTCAGTAAGCCAGAACTATTACTGTTGCTGAACCGGTTACTAAACTTAAGCGAGATTGATATGAGCTACACCAATCATATTAAGATGTACCTGAGAGATTTGTTAGATGCTGAAATGCAGCATATTAACAAGATTTATATTGGATATGAAAACTATCCTCTTGATTTATGCTTTTCAGTGTGTTACAAATTTCGCAGCTCCATTTCCAGTATGGAATTAGTTTGTAATAAAAGCACAATTAACTTCAACCCCCAGCAAATCAACATATTAAATTCATTAACACAGTTCAAGCAATTAACACAACCGGTGTTCTACAATAAACATGATATGAACTTGATGCCATATCATGTACAAGACGTTTGTCTCAGATTGAAGCACTTTACATTCTTCAGTGATTACTCAATTTCCGAAAGTGCCATGCAACATCTTCTGGATACAAATAGCCAAATGAATATAAACTTTAGCACCTGTTTGAGTCATCTAGACTTAGAGTTTCCATCTCTATCGGCTACGTATACGAGAATCCTTATAGATTGTTTCCCAAATCAATTACTTATCTCTAGCATCAAGATTCTTAGTCAAGTTTTTTTTAATTGGATCAATCTGGGACAAACGTCTTGTACATAATATGGCGTCAAGTTCATATCGTATTTATTGTAGAACACCGGTTGTGTTAAACCCTTGAACTGAGTCAACGAATTAAGGACATTGATTTCTTGAGAGTTAAAATTAAGCGTGCTCTTACAATAATGTAAAGCCATACAAGAAATAGAATCCCGAAATTTGTAACAAGCCAAAAAATGCAGATCATAAGAGTAGTCAGCATTCAAGAAAGGGCCAGATGATCCGACAGTAATCTTGCTAATACTCTGTTTATCAGCATCTAGAAAAAATCCAAGGTAATCGTTACAGTACTTGCTGCTGCCTATGTCAATCTCGCCTAAATTAGGTAACTGGTTCAATAACAGTAATATTTCTTTTTTGCTGAATTTATTAAAAAGTTCAGACTCTCTGATAATAATTAACTTTTTGATAAGATGACCGTATTTCAAATATTCGATGCAGTAGGAATCGTTTAAGTGAGATTTTACGAGACCAATTTTAGAATCGTTCAGTTTCACGTCTTCCCAGTTTAACGGAATAGCTATGGAATACCAATCCTTACAAACAAAGTAACATGTTTCAAGGTCTTTTTGATTTAAATAGTGAAATATTTTTCAAATATTTCTGAAGGTAGATTATACATAGTTTCAAAAAAATAAAGTAAAGAAAAGGTGATAAACATTAAAAAAATACAAGGATTGTGAATAATAAACTCTTTTTTGAATATTACTCCTTATTTTATTTCAGGTTAACGACGAGTGAAAACATACATGAAACGAATTATTTGCTTAGATCAGCTTGATTATTAAAGCAAAATATTTACTGGCTAACTGATACTTTTTAAAAAGTTGCTTACAATTTATTTGACATTACTATGTAAGATAAAGAGCAAGTACGATGTTGCTTTTATTATTTTATATTAATAGGTAGGCATTATGAAAATTATTTTTTTGGCAGTGAATATTAAAGGTTCCTCACTATTAGAAGTTATGGTACTGGTTATATGTCTACTAAAATAGGTTTCTTTCCAAGTTTCATAAAAGGTGAGCAAGACATTTTTATTTCTTAATTAGCAAATAAACGACCTATATAAATAAATTACCTGCACGTAAATGTTTTCCCATACCAAAGGATACATCATTTCTGGCGGGAGTAGTAGAGACTTTGCTTTAGAAATATCAGGGTCCACGTATTCCACTTCAAATCAGATACTGTTATTATCGAAGTTTAATTGACGAGTAAAAAATTCAACCATACATAATCAGGTATTTGACAACCGTTAGAGAAATCAAAGTCTTGCGCTTTGACAAAGGCCGTCACGCATAGAGTTGCTGGAAATCATCTTTCTCCATAATTCTGTATCGATGGAGATGTTTCCGAATGTAACCGATTATATTGTTGGCCATAAATTTTTCCATAAGAACAGCAAGTAAACAGTGTATACCGTAGCTCAAATTGGTAGAGGCAGTAGCTTTCTTCAAAAAACCATTCAAAGTGTCGTGTATTAACCTCGTTAATACGCAACCAGTCTCTTTCAATTATCTAATCTCTTTATATGGATCTTGCTAGATGCTAGACTTTTGAACATGTTTTTTTTATACAGAACACTATTACATAAAATATTAAAAATCCAATCATGCTTACATAAAGCTCATTTTTGTTAAGACAAAGACAATAATCATTGGCTCTGCAAATGTAAGCAAACCACCTTCTTTCGTCTCTTCACCAAAGAAAGAGACGAAATATATCCTTTATAGTCTACAACAATTACAATAGGTAAATCTTGACCATTTCTCCAACAAAATCGGTGAAGTACGGACCCTTTTCTCTTTTCTGACGCATGTTTATAACTGAATATTCTGTCAAATGTTAAAATATCTATATTTTTAAGCTTAGAGTAGACTAATACATGAAAAAACAAGCTATAAGTAATAATCTCATATTATATTATTACAAGGGGAAGAATCGTAAGTTTATCACTTTAAAGAAAGATTTTATTTTTGGATCTATAGTCAGATCTTCATGTATGATCTCGTTGATTTTCCATTTTGATGTGTACTAGCATAGTTTCACTGAATCGCTATTACAAAAAAACTGCGCCCTATTTTTTTTTTTACTTTAGTAACGAAAATGGGTCAATAACAAAAAAAAGGAAAACGGAGTTATTAGCCGTTAAGACACAAGGCCCTAAAAAGAAAGGTATATCACTGATTTACACAGCACAGATGTCATCGAAAGCTTTCTTTTATTATCTGTTACTTGGAACAGACTCAATTAACAAAATTCAAGCACGGAAATAAATTGCATATTTTGTGAATAATTTTTTTAGCGTCGTATCAAAGTTTTTATGGTATCACCAGTAAAACTTTGGTTTCGCGTTTCTTTTTTTGGATGGTATGATCAACTGAAGCAGATTTACTATACCACCTACAGCAATAAAATATAATAACTGTCAGATCTACACTATTGAAGAAATAAAAAACGCTTATTACGATCTAGATAATCTTTTCAGCCCCATGGTAGTTATTGATATAAACAGAAAATAATTATTACACAAATAAGATCTATCGGAATATCTATTGAGCGGAAAGAGAGTTCCACCATCATTCCAAGGTTTTTTTTTTTGTTTCGTATTTATTTTTTTGCGTATATGGCCCCAGTGAAACTAAAATGTCCTGAGAACTTGGTCACCCTTTTTTTTAGAGTGTTTTTTGTGTGTGTATGCCTGATCTTTCAAATAAAAAACAGGTACGCTGTTTTTTTTTAAAAAAAGGAACGCCTTAAAACTTGATTGATTTTTTTTTTTTCAATTAAAAAGAATGATGTCCGTATGTAACAAGATATTACGGAATGTTTTTGAAGAAAAGATGCACGTGAATAAAGCTCCTTAGACATATAACTTTGTTTTTTTGTAGCATTTTATTTATACCGTTTCAACTTTGACAGAGGAGTGTAAATATAGCCCCCAGTGTCATAAACAAGACAAAGGCAACGGATATTCTGTAACATTTATATATGCATACACATTTGTTATGGTTTACAAATTGCCCTAGTCCAAATACTGTTTACAGTAACACAAACAAGTTTTTGATAAATAAAAATCTTTGACCTGTTATATGATATCATTTAGATATAAACATTGTTCTGTTGTATATTTGTTTCGGTTGTATTTGAAATAAAATTGCAATTTTGCGACAAAAACTGGATCCAGCAAATATATGTGTATATATATTCTGCATGACATACTCTTTATGAAAATAGAAATAATCGGCTGGATAATATTTGAAACGGCTAGTTTTTTTCTTTTGGGTGTATATAAAGAAGCTTTTTGGGATCTTCTCAAATGACTCAAAAGAATTTGGGGCTATCACATATAACATATTAGTCGTCATATATACTTTCCTTATACAAGATAGCTTAAGAAATGATCTCCCCCTTTTTTTTTTTTTTTTTTTTTTTTTACTTTGGCGTTATGATCATTAAGATATATAACTCATTAAAGAAGTATTATATAAAGAAGTATAATATCTGTTAGTTTAATAAAAATGATTAGTATAAATAACACAATAACCAAACGAGTTTTTTTTTGTTGTTGCCGTACTTGTTACACCATGTTCGCTAACCAATTTCTTTTTTCCTTGAACAATGATTGAGTACAATGTGATACAGTTTATTTCTATCAAGAAAGGTAGTCTATACTGTTTTATATAAAAATTCTCGTTTGCTCATGGGGGATAAAAAAAAAGTCACGAGTCCTTCTCTTTGGTAGAAATCTGTAAAAGTGTGAGACATGAATATATGTAAGTTTAAACGTGGTTTATATTGAAAAACCAAGGCGTATATGTCACAGGAATATGAGAAAATCAAACGAACCAACTGTTAAATCATGCATACACGTGCCTGAATTTATTGTTAGATTGGCATGTGAGCCAAACAATAATAATAATGACTGTTTTATATTCCTTTCAATGTAAATAGTTTACTGGTAAATTGCTTTCGCAAAAAAAAAAAAAAAAAAAAACCAGGTACAGTACGATTTTATAGGGTACAAAAAATACTATATTGAGAAATGTGTACAAGTTGTTTTTTATATACATAATATAAATCAAGGTGTCATAATTTGTAAAATAAAAATATGCAATGGACATATATAATCGTATGTGCGCATAATACGAGCACACCATGCTATTTATATATTTTTTTTTGCTGTATATATAAATATAAATACACACTTTAGCTCTTCTTTCTTTTTCTTCTTCTTTTCTTCTTTTTTTCCCCCTTCACCTGTTCTTTCTCACACACTATTTTTCACTAATTTTTTTATTATTGTATATACTAAAAACAAAGAATCTATTATCTTTTATCACGCAACTCTTATAAGTGATATACGTATACATATATAAAAGTAATATATAATTTAATGGCATCCAAAAAGAATAAGCAAAATACAGTTCGAGCAACGTTTCATGGGTATATTGAAAACACTCGAGACTCACTTTTATTATTCGAGGCTTGCAAGCGAGGTATTATCCCACGTATCTCCAGACGGCTTCAAGACAAGGAACGTCACCTAATCAAAAGTGGATCTGTTTTCTGTTTTGATGAAAACGAAAGTGGTATTAAGCGCTGGACAGATGGACTTGTTTGGAGCCCATCTCGGATCCTGGGAAATTTCTTAATTTATCGTGAATTAGACGATAAGAAACTAATTCGTAGTAGTTCGGCAGACTATGGTATGATGCATGGAGGCGCAACAAATATTGATGAAAACAATAACAATGAGATGTTGCGAAGTCGGAGTAGTAGCCTTGGAAGCAGTTCCACAGCTGTTACAGCAACCGGATATGTGGTCGCACCAGACCATTTGAGACGTCAGCGTGAAAAGGCTCTTCTTGGCTCTCTCAAGAATTCTTACAAGTTTAAAAGAAATGGTTTAATAAAGAAGTCCATGTCCTTAATAGTAGATGGTGTACAGCAACATATTATTAGTTACTATAGTAAAGAAGACGTTTTATCCAATAGACTTAAAACTCCTTCTAGTATCGTTGAATTATCGTCATTGGAAGTATCACCTGGTTTATGTTTAAGACAGAATTTCCGTATCCCCATTTTCCTAAGTGAAGAAATCTCGGATGATAGGTAGGAAGCAACAGCAAAACTTTTTCTCTCTCTCTTGACTTTTTTTTTACTAACAACTTTTTTGTACTTAGGTTTATGGAAGAATATCAAAATAGTAACAGTAAAAGAAAATTTTCTGATTTTTCCAGTGTCCCACAATACGAAATGGGATCTTCTCCATCTTCGTTTGCGTCATCTTCATCTGGTAGTAGTAGTAGTAACCATTTAATTTCATCGATTGATAATAATCAGCAGCCTTCACAGTTTTTTACTACTTCCACCAAGGCACCCAATAGATTGTACACACCTGTTACACAAAATAATTCTTATTCCGAACCAAGGTCAAACAAGATCTCATTCAATTCTTATAAGGATATGCAGCCTACGGTTCGAAAAAAGAATGTATCTTCTTCAAGTAATGCCATATATCCAGCAAAAGACATAAACTATCATGACGGATTAAGGTTAAACACGTCACAGTACAATAATCATGCGACTCAACTTAGCGAACAAGAGCAACAGGCAGCCATGATGACCAACTTGATGAAAAAATCGTTTATTTCCATGAACAGTAAACCTGAACCTCATTTACCTGGTAAGCAAGTTGGCAAATAATTTTTATTTATTTATAAATAGTATGTTAATTATATATGTGTATAAAACAGTAGATATTATTCAAAACAACAATGGATCATTTGATAAAAAATTCAGTAACACCAGCAATATTACCTCAGCAAAATCATTTAGTAACATTAATAATAAGCGGGAAATTACAAACGCACAATACAACAATGATATGTCCATGAACTTTTCACCTGTTGATCTTCTGCCGAGAGGAGGATTCCATGCATCTGTTTATAACGATGATTTTCATCAAGGTCAAAACCCTCATCAACATTTGTTTTCATCTTCTTCGTTTCATACAATCAATCATGCAGCTTTACCCAATCGTACTGAAATAGCTACCAATTCTTTCATGTTGGACATGAACCTATTGTTGGGTACCGGATGGAATGAATTTGAGTTACAAATGTAATTTTTTTTTTTCTGTTTAAAAATACCGTGTATTATATATATAGCCTTTTCTCCCTCCCTTTTTTTTTTATCTCTCTCTCTCTTTTAGTATACATAATAAACTTACATATATTTCACCCTCCCTCTCCTTTATTATCAATAATATAAAATGTTTGTGTGTGTGCGTGTACACAAAATAGCATTTTTAATGTAGTAGAAGAACAAATTTTAAGCTTGTTGCATGGAGCACAAGTATCCCGCATTCCACAGAAAACAAAACAAAAACAATACACGCCACGTAAAAAATAATAATCGCCGAATTGTCAAGATAAAATTTGTAAAAGACCCCAAAAAAGGGGTCCAAAAAAAAGGTTAAAAAAAACTTTTTTTTTTTTTTTTTTTTTTTTTTTTTTCTGTAAGGGAAAATCTGAAAGGGTAAAAGAAAAAGCAGAAAAAAAAGGTACACACATTAAAAAAAAAAGATTATTAAAAATAAAAATTTGATTCATCATAAGTTAAAAGAAGACTAATATCATAAGCATGGTCTTTTTTCCAATAAATAAGAAAGAGAGAAAAGGGGAGGGGGGGGTGATAAAGAGAAAAAATCATGAAATATATATATAGGAGTACAATAGTTTTTTTGTGGTTTTTTAAAAAAAAAGAAAAATCATAGTTGTGGTTCAGTATTGTGATGTGATAAAATACTTGAACGGTTTGTGGCATTTGACGGCTTAATTTGTTTCTGTGAGTTACCTTGCGAATTATCTACTTTTAACGGTACGAATGCACTCGTGTTATTATGTTGATTTAAAAGTCCAGAGTTATCATTTGTATGATAGGAGTTCATCAGTGCGTTGTAATAGGATGGCGAATGTTCGGTATACGTAGAATAATGCATATATTCTTGCCGACGGTAAGAAAATGGTAAATGATTTGAATTTGGTGCCGACTGAATTTGGTAACTGTTTAAATTCTTTTGGTTATCAGTTAATTTCACATGTCTTTGAGGTTCTTCGTACGAAGCATTCGTCTCAAATAACCCATTTTGACCAAAAAATGGTCTTTTGGTAGGTGACGGGCTAGAGTTAATGTAATCATTAGGTGATCGTTTATAAGTGTTTTCGGTCGAAGGTGAGGTAGAGATATCACTTTCTGCTTTAGAAGAGGGTGTGTATAATAATGCGGGTGTGGAGGCGTTTACGGCTGTAGCAGCAGCGGCAGCGGCAGCAGCCATATTTACAGCATCATAACAATAGGATCCACTTGCAGAAGGTGTATAATCTACTTTGGGACTAGATGTTTTTGAAGTATATGCGCTTAAGGATTGACTACCGTTTCTTCTACTAATGCAAGTAGGACATTGACGTACGAACCTTGCTACTAATTCTTTTGGTATCCAAGAAAATTGATTCCTTACCTATAAAAGAAAAAGAAAACGGGTGAGTAAATGATGCAGTAAATGCATTTTCGATATAAAAAAAAAACTTACAATAGCAGAAGTTTTATCTCTACCACCATGATGAGCTTCTTTATGCGCATTTACCAAAATATCATAGATTTGTTCCTTCATAGCAACAGGTTTATTGTCATGACACACGAGATCATAAGAACCAGGTTGAAGTTGAAACATTTTTTTGACCCAAAATCTAAATTGAGCAGTAGATATTAAAGTATTTCTAGGATTTTTCAAGACGTCTTGAATAAGACAGTAGCGAGCATGATCTACCAATGCCTTGTCTCTCTTTTTGGGACTTAGATTGCCTAAATAATCATTAATGATGCCTTGGAATTCTTCAAACGTAGGTAAAGGGTCTTCTTCTTCATTTTGAGTAGCTTCCGAAATTAAATTATGCAGTTGTTGCCTTTGCTGTTGGTAGCTGTAATCACAGGTAGTAGAAGAAGCATAGGGTAGTTTGTTAGTATGTTGATGCTGCATTGATAAAGGGGTTGAAAAAAAAAGGCTTTTTTAGATAAGTAAAAACGTAAAAAAGACAAGAAAAAGAAAAAGAAAAAAAGAATACAAATACTAAAATTAAGGCATGCATCAAGGATGTTTATGTACTATTTTTTTTCTTTTGATATGAAATAATCCAGGAATGACATATTCGGAAGAAAAGTAAGAGCTTACAAGATAATAATAATACTTTTTTTTTTTTTTTTTTTTTTTTTTTTAAATAATAATGGTAATTTATAAGTGTAATAATAGGTCTTATACCTAAATAGTCTTTTTTTTTTCTTAAAAAAAAAGACAGGAGTTTACTAGCTACGTAGTAGCTTGACTTTTTTTTTTTACATCTTTTTAACAATAAGAAAATAAAAAAAGAGCCATGTTTTATAAAAATGCAACATTGACTATTGGCCGAGAATTGTCAAATTATTCTTTTTTTTTTTTCCTGTCTGTAAATTGAAATACTCAAAACGTAGCAATTGCCTTATTCGAACATTAATTAGACCATATATAGGAAAATTGATTTTTTTTATTACATAGAAAAAAAAATATATGGGAAGAGAGGGGGTTAAAAAGGGAGGGAAAAGAAGTGGGTTATCGTAAAGACTTTCTGTTGTCTAAATGAAATATGTTTAAGAACGAATAGGCGTTGCCAAATTGTAAATAATTGCACCTTCACCTATTACACACATGAAAACAAAATTTAAAGTTTTATTAGTCAATACATGAATTTTTTTTTCTTTGGTTTTTTAAAACTTACTATAATCTTTTCCTTCTTCACGTTCATAAGATGGAGGAAACAATCTACGCTTTTCGTCATAATAGTGATCACGGAAATTACCTTCACTTGCAGCATTATATGTCAAGTAAACAGCCTTTCTAGCATTTTCTGTTACGTTATCACCAGATCGATGAGCCAGATATGCACCGAAAATCAAAACGGACCCCTAAATAGCATTAAATGTTATTATAATGCTCTTTCTCCTTATAATTATAATCTTACTTACGCGTTGACAATGAACAGGTACCCAATTATGTTTATTAACCCAGTCCATTGTAATAGAGCCATCATGCTTTTCTTGAGGGAGAATCCTTCTATCGCATTCGTTGGTATGTGATCCAGGCACAACTTCCAAACACCCATTAGCAGCAGTAGTAGCATCAATTGTAAACATTACAGTCATATGGGAAGCTTGACCAAACTGAACAAAAGCGGGTGCGTCTTGATGAGCAGGGAATCCACCACCGCCAGGTAACTTGTAATTCACTTTTTCTTTGAACAAGACATACTTTTCACCGTGGAGTCTTTCAAGAACCTGTAAAAGACGAGGACTGTTGACGTAATCCTTCATACCTTGGTGGAAAGGGGTAAAGTTTTCGGTACGACATAATTGATCTTTTCCACTGACAGTATTGTGCTCATAGTATTGCATCCATTTACCCTTTTCTTTACCCCATGTTTGGAATTCATCGCAAAAGGTTTCTAAAGTTTGGTGTTCAGCAGTAGAAAAGAAATCTTGAATTAAGAGGAACCCGTCCTTGTTGTAGCTTTGAACTTGTTCTTCAGTCAAGTTATAAGCTTCGGTAGTAGGAGCGACAGAGATAGGAGCCATTGTTTTTTTTAAAATTTTGGTAAGGAAAAACTAAAAACTGTAATTGCGCGAGTTTATATATACTTTAAATTTGTGCATTTTTTTTAGATAAACAAGGTTGATATCATTCCCACGTTGGCGCATATCGTTGGTAGAACAAAACAAAAAAAAACTGCCCGAGAGCTCGCTTGTAAGAAGAGTATTATGTAAATACCGATAATTAGACTGGCATCACACTATTACACGTGCCCTTGAACACACAAAAAAAAGCTTCTTTTTTAGAAAATAAATAAACATCAGGCATGCGGCCTAAGCTGGCTTGGATTGGCTTAATTTATTTTATTAGTGTTTATTGTCCGGTAAGCCGATTCTCGGAAGTGCCGTTCACCACGGAGATCTTGTATTTTACGTAAAATACGTATTTTACATTTGAGAAAAAATATACGCTAATAAACAATGATCATTTTTTTTGCTTAAAATGTCCCCTTTTTCTTCTTTCATCATTACTTTATAAACTAGAAAATGACTTTTACACATTCGTCCGCTGATAAAATTGTTGATGCTATCTTTAAAGTATTGATTGATGGCAGTAAACAAGATTATATCGGTGAGAAGATTTCGCAATTGGAACATAGTTTACAAGCTGCTTCTTTTGCTTTAGATGCCCGTAAGTTCAAAATAAATCAGTGTGTACTTATGATATTTTTTACTGATTTTTTTTTATACATATGCAGATGCTGATGAAGAAACTGTTCTTGCAGCTTTACTTCATGATATTGGCCAGTTTGCTACTTCCGCTAACCAAAAACAAATGTTATGTGATGCTTCTGATCTCGATATCTTGGATCCTACTGCTTTATCTTCTGATAAGCCCAAGAAACAAATTAGCGTAGGTGTCACAGGCCATGAGCGTATTGGAGCAGAATACCTTCGTAACCTCGGTTTCTCCGAAAAGATTTGTGTATTGGTTGAATCTCATGTACCTGTAAAACGCTATCTTACAGGAAAATACCCAGAGTATTATGAAAGCTTAAGTGGTGCATCAAAGTTGTCTTTAAAATATCAAGGTGGACCTTATACACAAGAAGAAGTTGATGCGTTTGAAAATGATCCATTTTTTAAGCTTAAGGTTCAAGTACGTCAGTGGGATGACGCTGCTAAAGTAGTCGACTTAAAGGTACCTGACTTGGAGTCTTACCGCCCAATGGCTATTCGTCACTTACTACAATCATCTTCATAAATAAAAAGATCAGACTTTTTTTTTTCGCACGAACCCCTTTACGTCGGTATTTAAATACAGTGCTCTTCTTCTTTTTTAACCGGGCTTTTTTGCCCATATTAAACGTTTTTTTTTAACTTTTTTTTGCTTTTTACCCCTTTTCTTTTTCTTTATACTCTATTACATTACTAAAGCAATATAATTATGGATTCAGCTATTTCTGGGTTATCAGTCGAGTCTTTAAATCATGGATGTACAGAGTTACCTGTCGATGCCAAGTTTGAAACTACTTTACCTTTCGATTTCAAATATATTGAGACCACTGTTTATAATCTTGCTGAGTCAGATGATTCCCTTGGTCGCAGTGTGAAGGAAGCATTGCAAGTCATTGAAGAAGCATACAAGAAATACGGGTAAGTTTTTTTTTGGTTTTTTTTTTTTGGAATGGTAAAGCTAAAAGGGAAATGTAGGTTTAACTCGATAGCGCTTTCGTTTAATGGAGGTAAAGATTGTACAGCATTATTACATTTGGTAGCAGCAGTAATGAGCCGCCTTGGGTACGAAAAAGAATTAATACGAACAGTGTTTGTCACCTATCCAAATCCGTTTCCTCATGTGGATTCGTTTGTAAAAGTATGTATCCAACGATATAAACTTCAATGTGTTTATCTCCCAGGACCTATGAAGCAAGCATTACAACATTACTTGGATATTTCAAAACCTGAGCCTAAAGCAATTTTTGTTGGTATTAGAAGAACAGATCCTTATGCTGGTAAGTTAAGAAAAAGAGGTGTAGAGATTCCCCCCCCCCCCCTCTATTTTATCTAAAATGGATGACTTATGTTCATTTATGTAATAGAAAAGTTGACACATTTTGACAAGACAGACGAAGGATGGCCAGATTTTATGCGAGTTCATCCAGTTATTGATTGGAATTATAATGATATTTGGGAATTTTTATTAAGACTCGGTATACCATATTGCTCGCTTTATGATGAAGGGTAAAAAAAAAAAAAAATGTATGGATAAAGCATAATTCAACTGACAAATTTTATATTCACATGTGAAAAAACATAGTTACACATCATTAGGCAGTATGGAAAATACATACCCTAATCCAGATTTATTAGACAAAACCAAATCCAGTGGTTATAAACACGCTTGTAAATTAGAAAATGAATTACATGAGCGTGATGGTAGAGTTGGATCTTCTAAAAAGTAATAAACATATTGTACAGTGGAAAAAATAAATAAAAATAAAAAGTTAAGCAGGCGGTTGGCAAAAATGTCACGTAAAAAATGATGAAATAGATCAATGAGTTCAAGTGACTATTTTTTCAATAAATAAATCACTTTTTCTTCCTTTCACAGCGTATACCCACCAGCAAGTTTTTTTTCTGTGTGTGAGGATCTCATGGCCTGGTGCTAGCTCATACTAAGTGGTTGCTTTAGAAAGAGCCGTATCCTTTTGTACGGACATAAAGAAAAAAAAAACTTTTTATAAAGATACGTGTACCCCCAAGGAACAAGCAGAAAAGGATTTCAAAGATGCGGCTTTATTGCTTTCTCTTCGTGATAACCCTAAATATAAAATATTGGCACGAAGAGAAATAGATACCAACTTCCAAGTAACTTTAAAACATTAGTATTATTAACGAAATAAACTTATAATTTCTTATTAGAGCATAGATAACACAGAAACAGAAGGATATTGGGCTACTTTAGCTATGAATTCAAGTATTCGACGTGATGTTATTAATACAGAAACTATAAAATTTATTAATACAAGCAAGTCATAATGACTTTAAGAGAAGCCGCTGTGATACCCCCTCTTCTCTTTACCAAAAAGGAGAGACGCAAGTCGACGACTAAGTAAATATGAATTTAAGCCAAAATTTCAAAAACAATGCTTTATTATAGTTTGAACATGAAGGAATAATACTTGATGGTTTTGGACATGCCCCTTTTTTCTTTTCTGAAAACCCACGCTGTCAGTACTGCTCATCTGTTTGATGAATTTGGCGACAAAAAAAGTACTATATGATGTAAGACCGTATAAACATGTATCCGCATATAAAAGAAGTGCAATCTAAAACTCTCTATTTTAGGATGAGTATGAACAATGATGTTGATTTGACAATACTGCTGATAGCCAACTGTACTTGTTTAATTATAATCAAGTACGACAGCTTAAAGATATTCTCGGCTGTACCAATTCTAATAACTGTCAATATATTGACATGATAAAGCACAATATCGAGCAGGTAAGATTACCATAAAATGATAACTAACAGCTTTCAACGTCGTACGGAGATGCTAACAATATTTCTTTCATCCTTAAATAGAGCATACCCTTAAACCAGATCACCCCTAAATAGAGCCACTACTCAGACAAACAAAAGCTAGTATCGAATGAAATAATTCAGATTGATAACATACTTCATAGTTATAAAAGTTATCAATCTGATATTAAGATCCCTTCATTTCAAGCCCTTGGTATATATTATGTCATGAATACATCCGTCCAATATATTAACCACCATTGCTTCCGTTTTAGATTTCATTACCTTTATAAAAAAAATCCCCCAGCTGTTACGTTGTAGGCCGTCTTTCTACCATTGACTTTCCCTGCTCTAAAAAGGCTTAATAAAAGTTCATTAATAGAATCTTAAAGTTAAAGGTTGGTATTAGCATACAAAAGAAATGCTTTACTCTAACTTTTTTTTTTGTATGAAATGGCGATAAAGTCCCATGCAATTGTTCTTAGGTCTAACAATAGTACCAAGAAAACCGTTGAGGATTTGACTTTGGTTGAATCATCAAAAAATTCTAAATTACCCAGACAAACTTTATGGCTATAATAATTTCCAACTATTAAAGAGGAAATCATTTCGTAAAAACAAAGACCTGTCTTCTTAACGTATCTTTTTTTGTTTTTGTTTTTGTCTTTATTCTCACAGGGTGTCTTTGAAGACTACACGTTCAGCTGATATTCCTGATTTAGTGTCTGGATCAGTTGCTAACTTATAGACAATTGAATGGTCCTATTTATCTGGCTTTTTTTAACGACAATATATGTATTTAATAAATTGATAAATTGACTCACTAAAGTACAGCAAGAGTCTGTTTGATAGCTTTTATTACGTAAAAAAAAAAAAAAAAAAAAAAAAAAAAAAAAAAAAAAAAAAAAGACTGTATTAAAAAAATATTTTGTATTCTGTGCTAAACGAGGAAAGGAAAAATAAAAAGGAAGGGAGAGATTTCCAGCGCTGATAAGAGATCTTCAGACTTGCTGTAGCTAAATAAAAGTACCCCCGAGATTCACCCTCAAAGAGGCAGACTTTTCTGTCTATCTTCTCATCTCCGAGGTCCTTGCATATAGCCAACTAAATACTCACAATTTCTTGTAGACACTTTACGCTAAAAGTTTTTTTACTTCCAGGCCGTCGTTCAAGTAATCAGCGATATCTTCTATATCAATACTTTTGGGAAACTCCTTAAGAGTGCCTAAGTAAACCTTATCGAAACTTCAATCAGAGGGATAGAAGATCGCCGATTGTTCGTTCTTTCGTTCAGCGTAACATTTTCAGACGAAATGATTTTCCTCTTTTAAGAAACCGCAATTTGATGTTTATAATAATAGACTTTGGTGTAACTGTAAATCTTTTTTTTTTGTTTTGTTGTAATCCCCCTTTTTTTTTTCTTTCTTTCGTTTTGCTCTTCTTCTTTATTCTAATCATGCAAACATCAATGGCGCATAACCGTCATTTGATTATATTCACACTCCTTTTAGCTTTTTTATTCACTTTATTTTATATATTTCGATCTACTGATCAAACACCATCTTTTGAAAATGGAGATTCCACTAAAGTCGCTTTAAAAAAAACTATTTGTGACAAGGTGGATATTGGCTGGTTGTAAGTAATTTATTTTTTGAAGAAGAAAGAAAGTGACAAGTGGGTATTAATTTTTTTAAAAAAAGAGCTGGTGACCGACATTATTGGGATGGTTGGTCTGACAAAGCCATGTTTATTAAGCCAGACGGTACATTTACACAAGGTAATGTTTATATCAATCAAGACGAAGAAGCGTGTATTGTAGTACTTGTAAGTTTATACATCTATATATAATCGATGCAATTAGGCTGATATATAAAAATAGCTCGGACCTATACCAGCAAAAAAAGAAGATGTCACTCACACAGGACCGCGAGATAGTATAGTCATGTTTGCTAATGGATCAAATTCAACCAAATTTACGATCCAATTACAACAAGATCCACATCACTCCAACGCTTACTTTACAGCAATAAAGTTTCGACATGCAGACACATATCATTTAAATGCCATTAATGAGTATAGATCTTATTTTTGGGAATCACCTGTATCACATTCATATCACCCAAACCCGTTTGAATCACAAAATAAATTAATTGTTCGACCTATTAATACAAGTATTAGAGCTGGGTTAAATCAAACACTGGAGATATGCGATTTAAAAAATAGTACAACGGAATTAAAAGGTGCTTGGTTAAATAAACAAGTATACGGATCAAGAAATAGCCTACAATTATTCAAGGCCTATGAAAATTCAGAAAAAATGTATACCGTCAACAATAAAGTATTTATAGCAGACACTTGCACATTAAAATATAAGAGCAATGGTAAAGGAGAACAATGCCTTGGTAAAAGCAATGTTCATGTATTTGGTGACAACAATATTCGAAGGTAAAGAAATATATATATGATATATCAAGAATTTTACCTGTATATTGACGTCAAAAGGGATGATTTAGAAATTTAAAGGCACTTCGGTCTAGAAACAATTGGTGTAACGTCGATCAAATTCGAAAAATAAAAAACAAAAAGGAAAGAGAGGAGAAGATGACGTGTGCTTGTAATGATGATGCTGAAGATACAACAGAATACCCTTGGGTGAATAACCCTTATCAGCCATTACAATTAACAAATTCTTGGGATGTAGACAGTAATGTTTATTTTTATTCTATTCAACAAACGGTAGTAAATAATGAATCAGAAATCAACCAATCTATTAAAGAATTTAGTTCCAATCATACCATTCCTCATGCTGATATTGTCGTTATTGGATTGGGTAATGCTGACATAGAAGCAATACAAGTATCACCTAATCAATTTGCAACCTCTTTTCATCAATTCTTAAAGCACTTGCGTAAAAATATTTATCATAAACAAAAGATTATTGTCAAGACACCTCAGTATTTTTGTTGCGGTACAATTGATGCTACCTCTTGGAATACGGGAAGAAGTTTAGCATTTACAATAGGCGTCCGTAATGTAGTTCAATCACTCAATGATGATAACATATTATTATGGGACGTGCATAGTTTAGGAACAGATGAAACTACTTGTTTATCTGATAGCGGATCTTCTTACTCAAAGAGAAACGTTATTAATATAGAAAACTTGCTGTTATGGAATCTCATTTGTGAAAATTAGATAAACATTCTTTCTTTTACATATATATATCTCTTTTTTTTTTTCATGCATGATTACATATTTTATTATAAGTAAAAACAAGAAAATAAAGTTAGGGCCTTTTTATTACTATAATTAAAATTATTCTTCTCGTGCATTATTTGCATCTTATTTTTTAGTAGTTGCATCATTTTTTTTAGCAGTTGCAGGTACCAAGTCAGCAGTACTTGCACCAAATTCTGAGCTACTAGCAGGCTTACTGATGCTACTACTACCAGGAGAGGGATTCTTTTTTTCTATTAATGCCGATTCATTATCCACCATGTGTTGAGCTGCAGTTAATACACTTTTTAAGCCTATTCGAGATGTCGATACGACATCCTCCGGCTCAGGAATACCACGTTTGGATATTTCATGAGGTATAGCAAGCGCATTGCAATGAAAAAGCAAGCAAGTTATAGCAATAAATAGTACCATGATAAGTTTAAACCTGCCTTCCATTTTGTATATAATATATTTAGAAGTTGTAGAAAGAGACAATGATTTTTCCTTTTTTTCTTTTTCTTTTTCTTTTATATATAGTATAGACATCTATTGCTCTCCTATTCATTATTTTTCCCTGCTATCTCCGTTACTAATGCTATGAAAAGTAGAAACCTGGATTTCTACAATAGAACGTGACCTTTTCTTTAACTGGTATAATCTTTGTTTCATTAGATAATTGGAGATACCCTCCTTCTATTCAGATGTCAATAGAAAGAATAACTAGAGAGTATTTACTTGATATGTTTTCCCCCAACTCCTATTTCCAATCAAAAAGTCAAACTCTTCTCCTATTCCGACATGAATTAGACAACGAGAACAGTGCCTTTTCTATATTCATTCTGGTATATATTGACTTTTACTTTAGTATATAAAAAAGGGAGGTCAACTAAAGAGACAGGTTATAGTTACTCCCAGTAGTACATGTGAACATGCATCACTTTCTCTTTTTAAACTTAATTGTTTTTTTTTTGACAGAAATATGGGATAAATATAATTTATTTGTGCATGTAGAAAATATGTAAAAAAAAAAAAAAGTAATAGACATTCTTATTCTTCTCTATCAACAGGCTTTCCGTTTAAAAAAGGTGGTTCGTCTACATCATCTGGATCTTCTTCAGGATCAAAAATATCGCCTTCTTCCAAATCTGCAGAGAGTGGTACCGATTCTACGCGGCCGTTACTTAATACGACAGTGGTCATAGTCGCATCAAGTGCGGTATCAGTAGAAGATGACGTCTCAGGTGGGGGAGAGGCTTCCGTTTCTGAATCAGGTGAAGGGGTTAATTTCGCTGTTCTGGTAGGTGAAGGAGTGACAGGAAATTCTGGTGCCGGCGTTTGTTCTATGGCGGGAATTTGGTACACTGGAACTTGTTCAACAACGGGTGGCGTAGGAGGGTATGTTACGGGAGCAGGTGGTAATTGCTGTTCAAGCTGTATCAATTGGGCCGGTGGAGGAGTGACAAGATCCTTTCGATAACTACTCATAGCAGCTCTTAAATATCTAAGCGTAGTTGCATAATCGCGTTTACTATAAAGATACTTCCTTTTAAGTTTATTCTTGCTATATAATCTTTTACCACCAAGATTTTGTAAGTATGAAACAGGTTGTAGGTCACCTCTGGGTCTTTGGAATGAACCAGATGCTGGGTTATGTTGGTGGAAGTTTGAAGCATCGTTTGTGAGATGATTATTTAGAGCTGCAGAAGTTTGAAAGATGAGAGTGGTAGAGACTCCTAGTAAGGATAGCGCCAAAGTTGTTAGGTGCATGATTATGATTTTTTTTGTTTGTAAGCAAAGAAAAAGAGAGAGGTAGAACTGGAAAATAATGCACTATTTAAATATAAAAAAAGATGAAGCAGTAATACCATACCTCAAAAAAGAAGTTTAATTTTGACGGCGAAATCTTTTTCAATATACATAGTTCACCAAATATTCTTACTAGTAAAAGTAACCTCCTCTCTTCCCCCCTTTATTATTATTACACTATGCGATTAATATGTCTTTTTTTTTTTTCTTTTTTAAAAAAAATAAACAAAATAAAATATATACTAGTGTAAGAATGAAGATAATAACGGCCAAAATGATTATTATTTGAATATATACATAACATTTTAATTACAAATATCTCTCATCTAAAGTTATTTCTTCGCCTCTCCCCTTTTTTTTTTCAAACCTTTATATATTAATTCAATACTTGAAAGAAAAGTTCGTCATTTTTTCAAAATAATTAATTTATTAAGTATGTTAATATAATGAAAGATAAATTGGGTTTTTATTATTATTATTCGTTAGGGCCGTCATCTTGAAGGCCACCTACGGCATTACCGTGAGCAAAAAAGTTATTTAGGATGTCAATATTTTGCTGTAAAGGTGAAGTTAATTCAGGTAGGGTAGCGGGAGGTGGTGGATTACCTCTTTTCTCATATCTTTCATTCACATTCCTTCTCCGTTCCATGTTGAGGGAGACGACTTTAATATGTCTTTTACCAAGATGATTTGCAAATACCGAGCCAAATAGCATTGTTGTTACAATGAATAGTGTAAAAACAGAGTATAGGTTTAGTTTCATAATATTTTTTTTGGTTTAGTAAACAAAAAGGGAAGCTATCCTATATCCCTAAAAAAAATATAATTTTTTTTTGTATGATTTTTTATGAACGATTATGATGATAATAGAAGGCCCCTATTTTCTTTTTCCGATTCATCTCCCTAATTTTTTTACAGTGGTACAAAAAAGACATCTCGGAATTACTATTTAACCTTTTTGCACGAAAGTTGCATGAATTAGATACAGTCCCAAATATTCACAGGTTGGTTTTTGAGAGAGAGAGAGAAAGAGCTCCCCCCCCCCCTCCGTCTTTTTTTCAGGTAATTAATTTGGTTTCAAGTAAATTTTTTCTGAAGACGAGTGTCCGTATACTGAACATGAAGGATTTGACAATCATATTTTTCACCCCATTCTTTCTCACTGGTGTAAGAAGAGGGGGGAGAGGTAACACAAATATGTCACTAAAAAGCTTTGTGATTTTATTTACTGTAGCAAAATAAAATAAAAAATAGTATGCACGAAATGATATTACATGTATTTTTTTTTAAAAAAAAGGACTCTTAACTAATTCTACAAGATCCGGTATACTACACAATATACTCTAGGAATAATGAAGACCATACATACATTTTTAACACTATAACTTGGTTTTTTTTCCAAAAAAAAACCTGCATCACTCAACATTTCATTTATCCTGTTTAAGTATCCGTATTTATTACATAAAACTAAAGGTTCAAATACATATATATTCGAACTAGTTGGTGATGTCATTTTTTTTATAGGACAAATGCTTGTTAAAAGATTCTTTTTTATTATTATTAATACAGAGAGAGGGAGACAAGCTTCTAAGAGTTGATGAATAAAGTACAAAAAAAAAAAAAAGTTGATGCTAATGAATTTATTCATCATCTTCTCCAACACAGTATATATATGGGCATCTACCTACAATAAAAGAATATTAGTATACAATTTGAGAACAATGATTTTTTTTTACCTCCTGTTCCTCTTTTTTGGATTAGATCAGGGTTTTTTTCAAGGTATCTCTTGATGGCTATTTTAGACAGTTGTGGTTTCCTTACATTGATCAGATTTTTGCTAGCGAAAACAAGACTAATGTTAAAAAGCAAAGCGAGTAAAATAATGTAGAGTTTCATTGAAAGAAAGTATTTTTTTATACTGAATGTATAATAAAGAAAAAAAAGAGGAATTATAAGAATTAATCATTTATATATACAAATAAATAAAAAAAATTGCCCATTTTTTGATTGATGGACCCAAAAAAAGGAGGAGGTACAAAGCTATTACAACATTAAAATAGTAACTGAAAAGAGGGGGGGAGGATGCCGTTACACATAAGCCGAGAATATAATAGAGTTCATTATTACAGTCTTTCCAGTTTGAACTGAAACATTTTTTTTTTTGGTAACTGAATTTGGTTTTACTGCTTATAAAAATTACGACAATAACATGAAAACCCTTCTTATTTATTCTTTCCCGGATTATATCAAGAAATAAACGGGTTTCAACTGCTTTTTTAAAACAATGGCATAACAAATGGTGAATTGGCGTTTTTTTATAGAATCAATTTCGCCATTTTATTACGGACCCGAAAGTCGCATAGTATAAATACAAAAAAGGAAAACTGAGAAACGTGGGATTGTGATATCGTAATTCGTAAGGAAAAAGAAGGAGCAATGATGACAATCAGTGATACAATGGATAAAAGGAAGTATGGTATACTAACCTCAAAGTACAACTCATTTTTGATAGTATCAATAAATCGATACAAACTTCACATTCTCATAAGTACGAAAAAACTTTCTTTCTATTGCAGTCTTTTCGTAATTCAAATTATTACATATCGATTCCAAATCATTCTGCGTTTTTTTTTTTGGGGGTAGTTTTTTTTAGCGTGACTAAAAAAAAAGTAATAGTAATGCCCTCGTGTAAGTAATACCAAGAGAACTACGAAACGACACGCCGATAAACAGAGTGGCAAGATATTATTAGTCCGGCCTTAGTTAAGGTTCATCTAACGAGCCAAGGCTTTTTATGAGCGACATACATACAATATACAAAATAACCTTTTTTCACTTAAAACCCCATTTAATTAAATAAGGTTTCGGGTAGCCACTAAATTGTTTTTTTCCCTCTCGCTGGTTTATTTTTATGTTTTAGAATTAGGGCGCTCTATAAGTATTAACTGAAATGTTTATCTCCCCCCGCATTCTTTTTTTTAAAGCAGGTTATATATTTTATTGAACAAATAAGGAAATACTTAATATTAGAATGTAGCACTTATGACTGATACAACTTGATAGACACGAGTGTCTTTTTTCTTTTGGGATCCTTGAAACCAACCGAGATTTGATTATTAATAGAATGTAGAGGTCAGTGGTTCCGTCACTACGAACATGACCTCTGCGGGTTGTTCCGCGGAAATTAATATAAACCAAAAGACACTTTGGTACGTGGCATTCGCGGTGAGCGCCCTATCTTCCTTATATAGAAACGTCATTACTTCTTTTATATCGTAATAAATTACTTTAAACGTATTTAACCAATAGTTTTTAATGCATACTTTATCAATAAAAAGACGCATAACTTCAGCAATATCGCCCGCCTCAATACTTATTCATACATTTTTTGTATACTGGTGTTTCTTGGTGCAAAATTATCCTTAGATAAGAAAACGGTTTTGTTGCTGTCAATATTTAAGTGATATAAACTCATAACCACCCCCCCCCCGAGTGTTGGCGTGAGAATCATATTATAATTAGAAGTTGGAAATTTGCCGTAATCCAAGTCGATCAATATTAATTCAGCTGCACACGATTTGACTAACGCCAAACAAAAACCCTTTTACAATTGCTATCAATACTAAAAAAAAAAAGCTTTTATTTCTTGTTTGTTATTATTACAAGATATATATTGAACACAGTACAGAACAATACTTTTTTTAAAAAAATCGATCTTGAAAAAAAACTTATTGTGTATTGTATAAATAGAATTCCTTTACATCAGAAGCACCAAAGTTAAGTGCACATGACGGACATCTTCTTTGCCTTGTTTCCAACCGAGTTCTAATGCATTCATTGCAGAATGTATGAAAACAGCTCAGCAGTATGCATTTCCTGGTACGGGTTTTGCATGTACTACACTTAAATTGTGCCTTTGAAAAAAAAAAAAAGTTTAGAGATCACTTTTTTTTTTTACGTCTGCATTTCATTTTAACACTATTACCCGAAGGTCCTCCACTTCATCAATTAGTTCTTGTGACGCTGGGTTTTCTCCATTAGAAATCATTGTCCATTTTCTTTTTAGTTTTTCGTAATCGTCTCGTACTTGTTTTCCTAATGATATTTCTTGATCAACTGATTTTACTTTTTCGATTGTTAATTTTTGTAGCTTTTATATGTATATGTTAGTGTATACGTGTTTACTATTTTTAAAAAAAATATGTAGTACTTTACAGAAAGTATTTGAGTATCATAGAGTTTTAAACGCTTTTTGATTTCTTCACTTTCTTGAGTATAATCATCTACTTCCAAACGACACTGTTCAATTTTGCATTCTAGTTCACGAATTAATATTTCTTGTTCATTCTAAATAAATGAAATGAGCATACACTTGTCGATAGGTAAATATATAAGAATATGAATTGATATATATTTATACAAAAAAAAAAAAACACTACTAACCATTTGTGAAGCTAGTACTTGTTCTTCACTTTCTTTTAAACGAATACGTTCAGCTTGTTGTTGATTGATACGTTTTAAATTGTTTATATTCTTTTTAATCCTGTCTGCTTCCTTAGTCAGGGCAGGAAATGTTTGAGAATACTTTACGTTTTCAGCTTGTAATCGTATGAGTTGTTCGTTTTTTTTATTCATCCATGATGTCATGACAGAGATACGACCTTCATAAACTCGACCATCGCAGTCTATTTGGGTGTACAACTGGCGTTCAGTCTAAAAATAAACGTTGGTTATTTAGTATATACATATACATATATATATATATATATATATTTTTGGCTAATAATGAATATATACGTTTTCGAAAAATTCAATCATGAGTAACAATGCTTGTTTTTTCTTCAAGAGATCATGCAATAAGTTAATTTGATCACCATGTGTATTCGATAATCTTTCAAAGTTTTGTTTCAAAGATTGAACTGATTCGTGAGTTGAAGTTAAATACTGTTGGTCTTCGTATTGACTAAATATATGCATGATGCCATGTGTTTTGCTGCATAATCGTTGATATACGGGTAAGTCCATAATGAATATATGTTAGGTTAAAAAAAAACTTACTTTATTTGATCTAGAATCTGTTTCAACTTGTTTGCTTCTTCCATAGCAAGTAATAAACCATCATCTTTTCTCTTTAATTCAATTTCTTTTTCAAGATCAATTATTCTTTGCTGTATATAAGTTAGTAACGATATATAAATAGAAAATAGCGCTTATTCACCTTTTGACTATTAACTTCATTTATGACCAAATCATTTTCCTCCTTAATTTTGTTCTCCTTGAGTATTTGAGTATGAAATGACTGTTTCAGATAATTAGACTGACTTGTAATTCGTTCCAAATTATTCTTGAGGTTCTTCATTTCGGTTGCCCACGTACTCTCCTGAGACAATTTTTCTGACTCAAATCGATCCCGCAGTGATTTACTTTCTATTTTTAACCTATCGTATTCTAATTCCAAAGTGCCAATTTTGTGTTTGTAATATTCAATTCGACCGTAGTGAAAGTCAATAGAAGATTCCAAGTGATGAACGAAATTTGAATCTAGAATTTTATCATCGCTTAACGTTTCTGCTTGCTGAAATAAACCATCAAGTGTAGTCTGTAACACCTCAATATCCTTCTCAAGTGCGATAACTTCTCTCGTTCGTATATCGATCAAAAACTTGTATTTCTCTGGTTGAGTTTGAGTATCTACTACTTCTTTGGGTATGTCACTTTGTGTACCGACAGGAACAGGCACAGATGTTTCCTCTTTACGATCGCACATTAATTCAGTTACAATTTTACTTTGAGATCTATCGTATCTTTTTTCGGATATTTCGATACTCTCTACACAATCTTGCAATTCTTCTTGTTTCATTTTTAATTGCTCTGATAAAGACTGAATTTTGTTCAAGATGGAATCAGTGTGTCGTAACTTTATATTGTAATCATTTTGTAATTCGACCAGGTAATGATTTACGACAGGATAAGAATTTAAAAGATTTGTTGTTTCTGATTGAATAAATCCAATCCATTGTTGTTTACCTTCTACTTGTTAGAATAATTAATAAATGTAAAAAAAAAAATCGTTACTTGTTAATGTTACCTGCTTGTAAATTATCAACCTTGGTATTCCAACTTTTAATTTCATTTACAATATACATGGATAACTGTTTTGTTTCTTGTAAGAGAGCTTTCATATCGTCTGGACTACTATCTATTTGTATATATTTTAATATGAGCACTATATATTAACTTACGGAGAGAGAGAAAGATGATGACAACTTACTTGTTGGTAAAGAAGGATCAATAACTTTTGCACCAGACATAAATTCATCCCGGAGCTTAAAAGAATAGAATGAGTTCCTGCGTCCTTTTTGATCCACAAAAAAAAAACTTACCAAGTTTAACAGTAATCGAATCGTGTTGGGATTATTTAACTTAAAATCATCTTGAAACAATGCCTCGTTTTTCGCAGCCAAGTATTCTTGCTATATATAATTGTTATTTTTTAAAAAAACATGTATTGATAAAGTATACCGGAAAAAGATAATAATGCCTTTTACCTTGGTTGAACGCATTTTTTCAAGTAACTCTTGTTTTGAAACATGCTTTAAACTAGATAAATCATTCTATGTGTTGAAAATAATCAAAAATTCACGTTATGAGCGATAACGGCTAAAAAAAAAAAAGTTTATTGAGCAATTACTTTTACATTTTCTTCTTTGTTCGAGTTGGGTTGATCGAAGCCTGTTGTTAAACGTTTCTTCAAAGGAGGTGGACGCGACATGAAAGCTATCGAGTTCACTAAAAGCTAGTTTTTTCAAATATAAAAAAAAAAAAGAAAAAAAAAGACAGTTGTTTTTTGCTTCCAAAGTTGGGATTCTCCTTTACTTGTCACGTGTTTGTACATACAATACAAAGAAGGAAATACTTTTGTGTACGAAAATGAGAGCGTCTATTGGATGATTCTATTGACAAGGTATAGCAGTTTCAACGCGTACGATTCAACGATACAACTATACCATATTGCTTCAAAAATCGGTTACACGCATATTTTAAAAATATTTATTCTAGGGGAATTCTTGATACACGCTCTATTTACACTCTCAAGCAAAAAATGTGTAATATATTTTTTTCGTTGAAGTTCTTGCATGAAACAAGTGGGAACGACATTTTTGGGTTTGTCAGAATAGCTTTTAAAAAATAAAAAGTTAAGCAGGCTGTTGGTAAAAATGTCACGGCATTTATTTTCAACTTCCTTGCGTGAACAACAGGTGTAAATAGATCAGACGAGTAAAAGCGACCTATTTTATCGGCCCAAGATGTATTTACAGTGCTCACGGTACCAATTTTTGGATATTTGTGTGAAGTTAAGTTGCCTAGCCAGCTTCTAAAGATTATTTATTCAATAATTTAGGTACATATGATTTTATTATTGAATAATTAATATAATACCAGTATTATTTTGTTCACGATCAATGGTATAATAAGAATGTTTTATTTCTTTTGCTTTTTTAGAGATACGAGAGAGGATAGCATAGTCATTTGATAACCAGTCGACAGGTGAGTTTTAAACTTGGCGCTTTAAACTGTTGAAGCTATATAGCGCAGCAGTTTCAATATTGGTGACAGTTTCTACGGCGACCCCCTTCAAACATAACAAGTGCGTAATAACGTTTGGTAGAAGCGAAGATTAATCCAGGTTCTTGAATAATTTAATTTTGGATGCATTCGTTAGTCTGTAAAGTTTTGGAGCGGGGAAATCCATAACATATGTTTGTACGTTTTCACCTTCGCAGTGAATACTGCAAACTTTAGGCTTTGTAACTCCTTTGACAACCAAAACGTTCAAAATCTCCCTCATCTGTTTTGCAAGTTTTACTAAATCTGATTCAATATACGAGTTTTGCTCTGTGGGTTTAAATTCAGCAATTAAAATAACACATCCGACGCTACCAGAGAGGTTGAATACTATGAAGTCAGGCTTGGATTCATTGGGATTGTTTTTAATTAACTGCCCATTTGCCCATTTCATTTTTAGAAGAGGGTCTGAAGCGAAGACAGAAGATAATAAGGGTGAAAGGTAATAATGAACATAGCTGTCTTCATTTGAATCATCGCGATAACTGACACTGTTTAGCCGAAAAATGATGGTTAACACTTGTTCATTTCGCGTTTGATAAAATACTCGCTGCACGATTTATTCACACGTTCAACTTCGTTTTATCTGCATGAAAAAGGAAACTGGTGTGAATCAAGTTGGGACGTGCGTACGATATTTTATCATCACATTTAAAAAATCTATCTTTTCGTATTTTTTCTTTTTCTTTTTCTTTTTAAATACATTTATACTAACTAATACGGTTCTTCTTAGAGCAATGGTCATCCTTAAAAGTAAGTGAAAAATAACAGACTAAAGACTTAAAAGTTATCTTTTCGGCTAAACAATTTTTTTGGTACCAGGAAATATAAACCTTCTTCCTCGAAGACACACAACTCATTTTATTTAACTTTGGCAGGACCGTTGGGCATGCTCTTAATATTCGTGACTCGTTTAGTCGGTTCGATAGTATTCCAGATATTATTTTAGAATGTACTCCGCAGAAAATCATACTTTCTTCGTTTGGCATTCCTTCAGAAAGTACTTGTTACGAATTCATGTAGTTTTTATTTCTCAGTTACTGATAACTATTTTCATTATTATTCGTACTCAGTTAATTCGAACTGCTGCACTGAATATTTCCTGATTGAATCTGCAAAACTTGTTGTTGACTTTAAAGAGTTTCGAGTTTTTGTAGATTTCGCTGACTGCATGGAAATACCCGTATATGCTTTATTCGAAGAAGTTGGCAAGTAAGTAAATTTTACTTTTTTAAAATTAAACATAAAAAAAAATTGGCAACAGAAAAATTGTAGACCTAATAAACTTCCAAATAAAAAATTCATTCTATCTATTATTAAAGATCACGTCTAGCACGATTTCCCTTTCTATCGTCAATATCTTCTTCTTCTTCAACGTCACGCACTTGGCTGCCTTGTTTAACGGGCAACCCATCCAACTAAGTGATCAAGTTTAAATAAATCATCCTTCCTAAGGTTGGAGACTCTTGTTTTGTTACCATCTTTTCTTTATTTTTACGAATATTCAGAGATAAATAATAGAACCTAATACAGAAAGAAATAATAAAATAAAATAAAATAAGAGTGGGAAGATAAAAGTTCTTCAGCTTCGCTTCAAACTTAACTAACTAATATTAACTTACGTTTGCGGTTGTGTATACTAAATATTTAATCTGTAATACAGGTATAATAAAGCAATAGTGGTTTTATTCTATCTTTTTTTAGAATAAATAAATCACTTTTTACTTTATTTTAAATAAAATCAAAGCTTCAATCTTGTGGTGAAATCACCACATAAAATAAATATAATTAATATAATCGATGATTCATCGATTATAAAACATAACGTAAGTAAAATAACACTGGATCTAGTAAAGCAAGATCTTCAGTCTATAAAAGTCATTAAATCCAATATAAGCGTAACAATCAATCACAATAGTGTGACCACTATTAAAATTAGTATAAATAACAAACGAGAGTTTGCAATCCCTTTTACCAGGATTGATTTTACACCAAAGAATAAGAAATAAATGTTATCACACCTTTAAACTTATTCCTATTGTTTTATTAATTTTTCCGTGTCAAATTCTAAAAGAATTTTTTCCATATATCTTATCATAACAAATGGATAACGGATACAAACTGAAAAATTACCAGGACGAATTTTCCCTTAAATATTTTGTAGACCATCCTATTAGCGAATGGTCGTTTCCAAAATTTGAGGCTTCATTTAATAAAAACTCATATATACCAGCAAAGACAGCCAAAATCAAAAACACGTATTCGATCAACATGAAGAATATTTAAGACTTAAATGACGTACTTGATTTTGTAAAAACAGAAGCTTGTCGTCTATCAACATCATTAGAATCACCTGAAACAATGCCTCAAAACATCAGTTATAGCTTTACAGCAGATAATTCTTTCTTCAATACTTCGGGCCCTGTTTCTATAAATTCAAATCAACAATCCCAACCCTCCCCAAAGCAAAAGTATAGGTAAATAGTAAATATTTGTAACTTCTGTATGTATTTTGCTTATTTATAATATTCTATAAAAAGGTCTAATGATGACAATAGTGAAACCTCAAAGGTACAAGAAACAGAGGACAAAATTCCATCAGATTTGTCGATCGGCCATTATCCCCATCGCACTTGCGATTACAATCCTGCATTGGTAAATTCAGATGAGAAAGAAGGGGAAAACGCATACGAATTCGAAAGTACCTCAGTTGAGTCGAAATGGATAGTGGATAATACTTGTATCTCTGATTTATGCTCTACTATAAAGAATGTAACTTTGGAATTAGCCAAATGCAGAGATCCGGCAAAGTTGTCTGATATTCACCTCCTCGTCCTGAATGGCATTTACAAGTTTGATAGAAACTTCACATCATCTGTTAGCAAGTATTTTTCATCCAAAGTCCATACTTTACTCAAACCAATTTTATCATTTGATGCTTATCTTCCCACGAAAGGACTGAATTGCTATGACTGGTGTATGGACATTGAAGTATCTCCTCCTGTTGATTGGAAATCCTCTTTAACATTATGTGCTAAAATACTTACTAAAGCTTGTGAGTCGAAGAATCTTTTGGATATACACACCGCTCATGTTCTGACACAAATCCGAGGCAGAATTTTTAGTAGCAGAATTTTGGACAATTATTTATCCGATTTTTTATTACGCCATACAGCCGTTCTCCAGGATGTGGGGGGGGGGTTATAACTTCGAGAAACGTAATTGACTCTTTAGATGCGCCTCCTTTTATCTTCCTTAGTGATCCTACTGGCTTCATGCAAGTGCAAAGAACGGAGAGTAATATATATTTACCAAAAACGATCAGCATTTGTACATATGCAACATACACTTTACACGGTAGAGTGTATTCAACTTCTTCTGACTACAAAAAAACCGACAACAGCTTTTTTTAGCTTCTTTCTTAACTCTCTTTCTCTCTTTCTGTTTACTTTATTTTAGTACTTTTTCTTCTTCGTTCTATCCTATTATTATCTTTTTTTATTACCCATAAACATATATATTATTACAAATGCTTTGTACATAAGGTACTAAACATGCTTTGTATGTGAGGTACTCTGTACCTGAGTGGCCGTTTTTCATTTTTAATTTTCGGATATGCAATGATCCAAAATTCTGCTACTAAAAATTCTACTACTAAATTATCCAACACCTACAAATCCTCCCAGTTCTTATCAATGGACCGCCTGAGAACAAAAAAAGTACCTTTGAAATGTTCTACAGGTAAATTAGCAAAGGAAAAAAAAAAGGACGTGTCGTTTTTACACCTTCTATTTACACGCTCTCCAAAAAGTGTGACGTATAACTTTTTTTTTTATCGGCGTTCATGCATTATTTACATGTTTATAAATAAAAAAAAAGGCACGAATTTTTATTGTTAAAAAAGCAAATATATTTACTCTTCTTGAACCTTAACTACAGCACGAATACTACAAACCAAATAAAAATTAGTAAAAAAAAAAACAAATATAAAAACCAAAATAAAACTTTACCAAGAACCAGAGTGCATGGCATCAAGAGCTTCGTTAATTTGAGCAAAGTCAAAGGTATGAGTAATGAACTCGTCAATCTTTAATTTACCATCAAGATACTTTTCAATAAGACCACCCATTTCAGAACGACCCTTAACACCACCGAAAGCAGATCCACGCCAGACACGACCTGTAACGAGTTGGAAAGGACGAGTACTGATTTCCTTACCAGCGGCAGCAACACCAATGATAACAGACTCACCCCAACCCTTATGACATGATTCAAGAGCAGAACGCATAACATCAACGTTACCGGTACAATCAAAGGTATATTCTAAACCACCATCAGTGATTTCAACAAGGTGGTTTTGGATAGGACCTTGGATATCCTTGGGGTTAATGAAATCGGTAGCACCGAATTCTCTGGCAATCTTTTCCTTGTCAGAGTTGATATCAATAGCGATAATACGCCTATTGCAGAAAAAAAAATAGCCGTGTTAGCTATTAATTCTCTCTTTCTCGTTTCCCTCCACTTTTTTTTTCTAAAACTTACTTGGCCTTGTTGTTTACAGCACCTTGGATTACACTTAATCCGATACATCCAACACCAAAGACAGCAACGCTATCACCTTCAGCAACCTTTACGGTCTTGGTAGCAGCACCGAAACCAGTAGTGATACCACAACCTAAAAGACAAAGCTTTTGCAAACTAGGCTTAGGATCGACCTTGACAACGGAGACATCAGCAACGACGGTATATTCAGAAAAGGTAGAGGTACCCATATAATGGTAGATAGGTTGACCCTTACAGGTGAAACGAACACTCTCATCGGGCATTAAACCACGGCCTTGAGTAGCTCTGACGGAACCACAAAGGTTAGTCTTACCACTAGTACAGAACTTACACTTCTTACACTCGGCGGTGTAAAGGGGAATAACGTGATCTCCGACTGCAACGTCAGTAACACCTTCACCGACAGATTCAACAACACCGCCACCTTCGTGTCCTAAAATGGCAGGGAAGACACCCTCAGGATCTAATTGAATTATATGAGTAATTCCATCCGTTTTTTATTTATTTTTTCCTTTTTGTCTTACCAACACCAGAGAGAGTATAAGCATCAGTGTGACAACTAGAATAAATAAGTTTAATCTTGGATATACTTTGGAATTACATGTATGTACATATATATAAAAAAGATACGTACACACCGGTATAGAGGATCTTGATACGGACTTCGTGAGCCTTAGGGGGAGCAACTTCAACTTCTTCAATAGCTATAATATAATAATTAGTCATACGTAGAAAATATACCAGCGTGAGAAATAGAAACACTTACTGAGAGGCTTTCCAGCTTCCCAGGCAACAGCAGCGCGACACTTAATAACCTAAGGGAACAAAAAAAGCAAAAAGTTAAACATGCAGTAATTTCTTTGACGTTGAGTAAACGAAGAAATATATATATATATATACTTTACTTGACCAGCAGTAGACATTTTTTTTTCTATATAAAAATTATATGTGGAAAGAAAAAGAAGAAACAACAAAAATCTGGAAAGTTGGGATTAATTATAAATCGCGAAAAAAAAAAATATTTTTATTTATTTTAGATAGCGCGAAATCAATGATTGATTGAGAGGGGTGTGTCACATCTCGCTTGATCCTACTGAATTTCAACTGTAATTTTCCCCCAAAGAGTTACAAATAAGTATATGTATATAAAAAAGGGTTTATAAAGGATTCTGAAAATAAAAACCGGCTTTTGGACAACATTTCATCAATTGAAGGGTAATACACTGTCTTGCTTAATAGTTTTGGTTTGACTGTAATATGGAACGTAGTAAAGAGAGATTTCTTGATTTTAAATCATGATCTCCTCCCCGAGGTTATTTTATCCTTCAAATGTGTAAAGTATCAAAAGCCCGCACTGGTTTTGGTTTAACGCATTCATCTTTTTGGGAAGAAGATCAATTGGATACATCAAACCCCCGGACAAAGGTTTTTATGTACGTGATTGATTGGTTTATTCTTCCCCGCCCTCCAGTGAGGAGGCGGATGAAAAAGTTTGGTAACCAAATGTCAATTATTTAAACGGTAGTAAAAAGTATCCAAACAAAAGGTTTTGTCTTACTTGAAAATGGTGTAATTCCTAAAGATAAATATTAAAGAGTAGGTATAAGATTGTAGACAGTTCTTTCAACCTGTTTTTTTTTAGAAAAAAAAGTAGATAGTATCCTCAACCCTAGAATATGATATATCCTTTGTGTGTGTTTCACTTTTCATAGGCGGAATAAAGCAAGAAGGACTTTCTTTCTGGTGTAGAACGCCCTTTGTTACACACGGCCGTTTTCTTCATAAACTGGTAATTAAATAATTTCAAGTTACGGGAACTTTCACTTCGGTGCATGAAAAAAAAAAGGTAGATATTTAGCATGGAAAAATACAATATCCACTTGCCATTTAGCTTCCATAGGCACGTTTTTCATTTATACAAGCAACATGCTTGAATGCCTTTCGTTTCCCTACGAATACATGTTTCTGCATACAATACTTGTGTAACTTGTGTTTGACTTTCGCTTTAGCGAGTACATATAACACATGTTGCAGGAATTTTATGATATACCATTAAACGCACACATGTCGTCATCAAAATGATATAAAAATTTCCCTTTTTCTCCTTTTTTTTTTCCTTTCTTTTCCTTCACCCCTTTTTTCTCTCTCTCTCTAAAGTAATGACAAAACGTACAGCGAAAAGCAACAATGTTCCACTTCATAAAGTAATTATGGTTGGTTCAGGTGGTGTAGGTAAATCAGCTTTAACACTTCAGTACATGTATGGTGACTTTGTAGAAGAATATGACCCGACAAAAGCAGATTGTAAGATTGAATAAATATAATACATTGTAAATAGTAACATTGTATAAATATATAAAAAAATAAAGCGTACCGAAAAAAGGTGGTTTTAGACGGATTTGATTGTCAAATTGATATATTGGATACGGCAGGTCAAGAAGAATATGCGGCAGTAAGTGTGCATTTGCATTTATTTTTTAAAAAAAGTAACAAAATGGATATGTATAGATTCGAGATAACTATTATCGTTCAGGCGAAGGGTTTTTATGCGTATTTTCAGTTTGTGAACAAGAATCTTTAGATCATACACAAGAATTCAGAGACCAAATATTAAGAGTGCTTGATGATGATTCTGTAAAATAACATAATAGAGCTTCTCTAAAAAAAAAAGGCTAACGATATATTTTTATTTTAGATTCCTTTTGTTCTAGTTGGAAATAAGGTTGATTTAGCTCACCTTCGTAAAGTGAATTCTTCTGACGCACAACAATTAGCTCAAGAATGGAACTGTCCTTATATTGAAACTTCTGCAAAAACCAGACAAAATGTAGAAGAGGTCTATAGTACTTTAATGAGATTAATAGTAAAGAGAAAAGGAATCATGCATCGTGAAGAAGCAAAGTCAAAAAAAAGTTCATGTTTGATATTATAAAAAAAAAAGAAACACTGGCTTCTACTTATAATAAAAAAAAAAACTCAAATGTCACTTTACACTGTTGGAGCTCCGTACATGTTTATTTGTCTTTTTGACTACCTTTTTCTTCGTCTTTTTTTTTACATATTTTCTTTTTTAGTATGAGTGATAGTGAAGAAAATGAACAGATTGCAAGAGCAATGGCCTTGTCATTACAAGGTCTCGAAGCTAAATTGAGTCAAGAAGAACAAGAAAGATTGGATCTAAAGAATGCTATTGCTGCTTCCCTTGGAAAGACGGTTGACCAGTTGACTGCGAGAGATATGTTGTTAGCTGACACACCTGCCAAACCCAGCCTTAAACGAGAAAGAGAAGAGGATACAACCAGTGGTCGGCATCGCGTGTTAAAGCGGTTTGACAATTCAGAATCTCAATTCTGGAATGGTGTTGTCAAACTTACTTATATTAAAGGTTTTATTGGACCTGATTATATTCGTTTTAAAGATATTGTTCAAAAAGTAAAGAGTGTATATACTATATGCGTACATGTATTTAACATATTACATAGGAAAAACTTAAGAAAGCAGTGATCACTGCTTTTGTCTGTAGTATGGATTTTATCAATGATAACTTTCCAATGGATGTCAATCTTTGTATTGTTACGCACGGTAGACCTGTAAAATAATCTGAAAAATGTACGAAAAATAAGAGAGAAAAAAAAAATATTTAATCATTTGCATATTTTTAGGCGATGCAAAGACAAGTTCATTCACATCGAGTTATTATTCAGCCACCACTTAAAGATGAGAAATTTGGTGTATTTCATCCCAAACTGATGTTGCTATTTTACGGTACATCCATGCGAGTCGTTATCGGTTCTGCAAACATGGTTAGTTATTTACCAAAAGGGAAAAATAAATGTCTTAACAATATATATATATATTAGGAGCGTTATGATTATGAAGAACTTGAAAATGTCGTGTTTATCCAAGATTTTCCTAAACTAGATAGACCCTGTAAATCTATAGCTGAACTTCCTCGTTTTGCTAGAGATATTTGTGATTTATTGGATCATATGCGAGTACCTGTTTCCGTAAAACAAGAATTATTACAGTATAATTTTGAAAAAGCAAAGGTACAGCAACAACAACAAAAGATGATCTGATATAGAATCTTAATTAAACAATGAAATATAGGCGCATATTGTAGCTTCTGTTTCTGGTGTATTTGAGGGAGAGGAACAATATAAAAAATATGGCCATACTCGTTTAGCAGATGTTGTCCAAGAAATTACAGGATTTAATCTGGATCCCAAGGATTATCCTAAAGTAGAAATGCAGGTAAAACACAGATAAAACAAAAATATAAGAAATTAGTGATTTCTAACTACGAAAAAAAAAGACATCTTCTTTAGGGTCACTTTCTGTTCTTTATTTGAATGAATTGTATAAATCGTTTTGTGGATTACCAGCTTATGCTAATGGAAGAGCAACTGGTACGATCTTAAAAAAGAACGAGTTACCACCTATCGATGTTGTATATCCTACGCGTGAAACTGTAGAGTTTAGTCGTTTAGGACCACCTGTAATATTCTTGAGGATATTCTCCTTATATTTCTTATACATACACGACATTAATGATTAGTATTAATGATTATATTTTTAGGGTGCTGGTACGATTTGTTTGAACACAAGTTCCTGGAAAAAACCTACATTTCCCAAACAAGTGATGTGTGACGCTGTTAGCCAACGACCTGGCACGCTAATGCATTCAAAGGTTTGTTACCTTACCAAATAAGATTTTTTAACCGAGTCTCGCTTTTTTTGTTATTTTAATAATAATTAAAATCATTCCTCATAAAGTATATTATAGCAACGATTCCAAATGCAGTTTCAAAAAACTCCAAAAATAAAGCAAAAGGGTGGGTCTATTGTGGGTAAAGTTATTGGCTCAAATGAATATATATATTTGTAAATCGACTGATGGAAAAGTTGTTTAGGAGTCACAATGCAACGGTTTCTGCTTGGGGTAAATTCACTGTTTCAAGAGATTCAAAACAACCAAAAATGAATATTAGGTAAAGAAAAAAGAACAAAAAGAAAGTTACAGAAATAATACGCATGTAATTAAATCTCTGTTAACTCTTTTTATGTAAAAAAAAAAAAAAAAAAAAGTAACTGGGAACTGGGAGTGGTGTTACCAATTTATGAAGAAACAGATATTCCTGCACCTTATCTTCGCCCACCTCCTCGGTACCAATCAAATCAAGATGCTTGGACTCAAAATATGGAATGGTAAATCGTTAAATTTGTCTTAATGGTTTGAGAAAAATTCACTTTTTTTTTTTGTTTCCCTTCCTAGAACGGTAAATACCTAAAAAATGAAGTCATTTTACTTCCCGTAGACACTTCATATATTAATAAAGACTAATAGTACAAATGTCTCGGAAAAGTATTCTAATATTGTCTGTACCTTTAATTCTTTTTATGAACAATGGAAGTCCAAACGAACTTTAGATACTTACCAACGAAAAAAAAAAAAAAAAAAAAAAAAAACTCTATGCGTACTTATTTTAAATATATTTAATGTTATCTAGAATTATTAGTATTTCTATGATCGAGTAGTCTTGATGGAAATGAAGTTTAAAAAAAGTTAAAATTACATAACAGAACAAAAGAAGGCTGTTGCGCAAAAAAAAAAAAAAAGGTGTATAAAATACAATTCAATAGATGAAATCTAAACAGTATTATCCTACGTGTATTAAATAAAAACGTTATTAAATGATTTTTAATACATGAATTAAATTAAACTTTCTTTTTTCTGCGTATATATATCGACGATATTTTATTTCTATATACTTTTTTCCTTCTGTTATTCTGATTAATTTATTGTAACTAAACACCCTAAAAAAAAGTTAAAACATCTACCTGTTATCAGTGAACTCTTTTTTTTTTCCTTCTGAATTACGCATAAATCAGAAGATATTTGTAAGTTTAAACAGTACGAAGAATAAATTTGGTATTTACATTCATGCCTTTTGTAGTAAAGTCTCAAAAAAGAAAACGTTAGTTTAGATCACATATTTTTTTTTTCTTCTTGTCGTTTAAACTCACTATGCGACAACAAAAATGGATACAAATTACTTTTATACTATCATTGTTTCTGCAACTGATTTGTGCTGCAGTTATTCCTTCCAATGACTTAGTACACCAGCCAACCTCAATCGCCACACCAACCAGCCAATCTCCCTGTGGCGACGCTACCGAAACAGTAATGAAATTATACGATATTCGTCGTAATTCGTTAGGTTATGCAACGACAACGCTTGAATCATTTATTACACAAGTACCTAAAATAGTCGACAAAATGCAAATAGAAGTCGGATGTGGTCAAGGCGTTCAAAGCAACACCATTATACTTGATCACGATTTACTTGCAATTGAATCATTTGTTCAAGGTACTAACTTTCTTCGCTATACAGACAAGAAGAAGACTTCTCCTTGGGGTAAGTAGATGCACGTGTCTATATAAAAGTAAAGATACTAATTATTTTTTTTTACAATAGTTGATAATATTTGTGGGCATTGGATTTATAGCCCTGATGGGTGCCCTTTTCAAAGGTATCCTCATATATGGCATTCTCATGACGACGGATGGTGGCACGCAGGAGATAATTGGCACTGTAAAGCTAAGCGTGGTGAAAAATGTGTAGTTGATAAACCAAAAACAAAAACTACAATCAAGACAACAATCACTCCTACAACGAAAACGATTACAACTGTAGTTAAACCTACAGGGAAAATCACTACAACTACTACAGTGTATCCTTCAACTTCTAAAACTAGACCAAGATCTGTTACTACCACAACTACTACGGTAAGAAGAACAACTGTTGTCACTATCAAAAGGTCGACATCTTCTACTAGTAGTTTGCCTTCGTCTTGTAGTAGTTCAACTTTTCCTTCTAGTAGCTCAACTTTGCCTTCTAGTAGTTCAAATTTACCATCTAGTAGCTTTCCTTCGTCTTCAAGTGGCTCATCTTTGCTTTCCAGTAGCTCACCTTTGCCTTCTAGTAGCTCGACATTGTCTTCTAGTAGTCCGACATTATCTTCTAGTAGTCCGACATTATCTTCTAGTAGCTCTTCATTTTCTTCTAGTAGATTTATATCCAGAATTGTATCTCCAAGTTCGACTTTAGAAAGTTCTAGTACTAAAACAACTTTACCAAGCTCTTCTAGCGGTGGCCCATTTAGTTCTAGCGGGTCCGGTACTACATCTACAACACCCACGCCAGCATCTCATACTTTACAATCAAGCTCATCTACCGAGGTTTCCATCACTCAGTCTAGCTCAACAAACTCTCATCGTAGCTCACTGTTATCTTCTAGTAGAGAAACTCAAGATAGCTTCGTTCCATTTAGCTCAGAAATATCTAAATCGAGTACAACAACACAAGAAACTACTCTCTCGTCAGGAACATTTAGTGAAAACAGTAGTACTACGGAACCTGTTGGTTCCGAATTTGTAGCCTTAAGTGAATCTAGTGATCAAAGTACATTAAGAAGTAGTAAATTGAGTTCCGAATCAGATATATCAAGAACTACCAATGAAGACTGCCCCGATTGTACATCTACGGTATCTAAGACAGTTACGCAAACAGAGTCATCTAGTATTTCTTATTTTGGATCTAGCAAACCGTCTAGTAGTATCAACACGTCAAGTACTACATCAACAAGTAACGGAGAATCTTCTCGTAGTATGTCTAGCTCTGATTCTGAATCAACAACTAGTACCGCAGAATCTTCTAGCAGTATAAATACGTCAAGTACACATACAACAAATGATGAAAGTCCTTCTCGCAGCGTATCTAGCACTGCTTTTGAATTAACAACGAGCACTGAAGAATATTCTAGCAGTTTAAATACGATAAGTGATATACCTACAACGAGCGATGAAGAACCTTCTCGTAGTATGTCTAGCTCTGATACTGAATCAACAACTAGTACGGAAGGATCTTCTAGCAGTGTAAATACGTCAAATGTTACGCCTACAACAAGTGAAGAATCTTTTCGTAGTAGTATAAGTAGTTCTGCTTCTGAATCTACCTCTAGTACGGGAAATTTGTCTAGTGATACAATCACATCAACTGATGAACCTACGACAAGCGATGAACCTACGACAAGCGATGAACCTACGACAAGCGATGAAGGATATTCTAGAAGTATAACTAGCTCAACAACTAGTACCGAAGAATCTTCTGACAGTGTAAATATGTCAAGTGCTACACCTACAACCAGCGACGAAGAATATTCTCATAGTATGTCTAGCTCTAATTCTGAATTAACAACTAGTACAGCAGAATCTTCTAGCAGTGTAAATACACCAAGCACTACACCGAAAACAAGTAACGAAGAATCTTCTCGTAGTATGTTTAGCTCTGATTCTGAATCAACAACTAGTACCGCAGAATCTTCTAGCAGTATAAATACGTCAAGTACACATACAACAAATGATGAAAGACCTTCTCGTAGTATGTCTAGCTCTGATACTGAATCAACAACTATAACCGAAGAATCTTCTAGCAGTGTAAATACGTCAAATGTTACGCCTACAACAAGTGAAGAATCTTCTCGTAGTAGTATAAGTAGTTCTGCTTCTGAATCTACCACTAGTACGGGAAATTTGTCTGGTGATACAAGTACATCAACTGACGAACCTATGACAAGTAATGAACCTACGACACGTAATGAACCTACGACACGTAATGAACCTACGACAAGCGATGAATCTACAGCAAGTGATGAAGGATCTTCCCACAGTATACATAGCTCTACATCTACCGCCGACGAGCCTCCTCATAATATAAATACATCTGCTTCAGAATCTACGACTATTAGTAGTGAGCCCTCTCTTAGTACAACTACTTCCACTTCTAAACCTACTACGAGTACCGAAGGACCTTCCAGTGGTATAAATACATCTCAAAGGACATCCAGCAGTACTTCTAGTTCCCCAGAGCCTTCTATGTGTGATACAGATGAAGAAGATAATTTACCAGACAATAATTCTGCTGGCTCCTCCTCCTCTTCTTCTTCTTCTTCTTCTGGCGGCTCCGGTAGCTCATCTAGTAGCTCATCTAGTGGTTCTTCAGAAGATGATGATAATTCTTCAAGCAGTAGCTCAAGTAGTAGCTCATCTAGTGGTGCCTCTGATGGTGGCAGTAAAGGTGGTAGCTCGTCTAGTAGCTCGTCTAGTAGCTCCTCGGGAGGTAACGGTAGCTCCTCTAGTAGCTCGTCTGGCTCTGCTAGCGGTGGTGATAGTAAAGGCAGTAGCTCCTCTAGTAGCTCCTCTAACAGTGCCTTCGATAATAGAGACTACCAAGGTCCTCCCGATCTCTCCCCAGCAAGTAAGATTAACCAGATTTCTAAAAACGCGTCACCGGATGAAGCTAATTCATGTAACGCTATTGCTTTTTGCTCTCTAGACGAACACATGGAACGTGACAGACATGTAGAAAAGGATATCAGTCGATTATCAGACATTTTTTATAGTTTATTAGGAGAAATGCATCGTGATTCCTTGTAGTTGATTATTCCGGCCTTTTAAAACCGAGGGTAACTGGTTTAACCCTTATAAAAACATAGATAATAGGCATGATTTTCTTTTATATAAAACCTTTTTTTAAATTTGTAAACCTAATAAATTACTTTTTTTATCCCTTTCTTTTTTTTTTTTTTTTTCTCTCTCTCCTTTTTCGTTAATAACAAATTTTTTTGCATATAATGACAGAGTTAGACTCGATCCAACTTTCTACAAATACAAACGATGTAAGAAAAGAAGCAGAAGAGTTGAAAGAGTTAATTCAACAAGTTCGATCTCGAATTGATCTACCACCAATTTTCAAAGCAAAAAAACGATGTTTTGAACAACTAAATAATACTGATGAATCAAGGTAACAAAACAAAAAACAAAAAGGCGAAGGAAAACTACGGTTTCTAATTACTTGTACACAAAAAAAAAGTTTACCTAGTAAGAAGATGTTACTTGAAGATGATAATGTTGAATTGAGTAAAATAGATAGCAGAGAGGACTTGATGACAAGATTAAGTAGTTATTCAACCAACTTTCATTTAATCCAGCGACCAGTAACAGCACTTGAATGCGCAAAACACGGTTGGAAAGATACAAACAAGGCAACAGAAAAGGAACCAGATACTTGTGTTTTAAGTTGTGACACATGTGGCAATAACATTTTTGTTATTGCTATAAAATGTAAAGCAAGCGAAAAGGTTGTAAATGAAGTTAAGAAAAGATATGAAGCAGGACTCTATAATGGACATAAAGAATCGTGCCAATGGAGAACTCAAAAATGCGATGGTAAGTGATTTTAGTATTTTAGATAATTAAAATTAATTCTTTTTTTTTTGCATGATAGATGGTGTGTATTGTTTTCCATTAGTTACTATTGAAAGTGGATTGGAAAAGTTTAAAACCGATGCTAATAATATTATATCTGCTTGTGTTAAGGAAAAACAAGCATTGCCTACGCTCTGTCATGAAGTAGTAAGTAAGGAGTATACATGTAATGTTTTTTATGCTAATTTATATTTGGTAGGATGATAGAACTTTGATAAAAGTAAAATACTTTGCAGAGCAAACTCAAAACGAACACGTTGAATTAGAGAGTATAGAAACAGCATATATACTCTCTTTATATGGATGGGAATTATTACATGCTGATATACCAGGAGTGAAATGTGATTTATGTTGTACTAGAAAAGCATTTTATTTATTGAATGAACCATTTGATGTATTACGTAGACACAAGTCTTATTGCCCTTATGTCAATGCAGAAACTGCTAATGCTTATACACCTAAAGGATTTTCATTACGTAGAACTCAAAAGATCAGTGGATCGGATTGGATGAAGGATGTTTTATCGTTGGAGTACGTTATCTTGATCAAAACTAGGGATCTATCACTTACTTATGAAGATGCATTAGATGAAAAAATCCGTAAATTACAAAATAATTTATAAAAAAAGATCTTTATTATTGCGCAATAGGCTTTAATAGTTATAAAAAAAAAATGAAATTTATTACGTGATGTATACGTGTACAGCCATATTCTTTCCCTGTCTAAAAACTTGAGATAATAGTTTATTAACCTGAACAGTTTTTTGCAGGTAAATTTCTTTCTTTCTTTTTTTGCTTCGTAAAAATACGAGAGTAGCGACATATAAAAGAAAAACTATACTTTGCAATTAGATGATAAGCTATTTATTACTTACACGCTCAGGCGAAAAAAAGTCGGAACGACATTTTTGGTGTTTATAAGTAGATCATATGAGTAAATAGCTCCACTATTTTATAATGAACTCTCAAACTATTCTACTTTCTTTCTGTTTTTCATATTTTATTAACAATGTATATCAGTAAGTATCTTATGCTTTCATCTTTTAAACGAGCTTATATCTTATATTCTTTTATTACTTTGCTTCTTTTTAGCGCTTTTGTTTTCTTTATACCCTTACAAAAGGATACTTACGCTTCAAAGCGACGGCCTTGAATAAGAGCACTTCTTGTTCAAATATACTCCACCCGACTGTGATACTGTACAGATATTTTTATGGCCTCCTTTTTATTTATAAAGGTAAGTGAAAAGTAATACACCACGCTTTCTTTTCTGAGCTTGTAAATAGAACTCGTACCCAAAATCTAATCAAGTCTCATTACAATCTAGACCCACCTTAAGGAGCCTAAAACAAGTCAATAGCGAACTTAGGCTCCAAAAGACTAGCAGTCAAAGTCTATGGATGCTAAAGATAATGCATAACTAAGTACAGTCGTCTTTACCAAGCTAATAGCAAGATCGGGTTCAAGAAGACGTATATTAAAGGGCTGTGGTAGACTGCCTCGTGAGATCTAGTCGATTACCGTAAAAGAAACAATGAAAAATATACTTGCTTTGTTTAATGGGTCTAGTCACATCAGTATAATTGGAAATAAGGAATTGAATAAAGAATCATCCAAACTTGCTAATATTCTGAACTCTTACATTTCAAATGCGAATAAGATGGTGGTAAAATCAATCCGATATCAATCAAAATGAACGTGTAGCTATTTAATGTTATTGAGATCAATGAATTATTACAGATTGATTTTTTTATTGACTTATAGCGGTGCCTTTTGTTTCGCCGATTCTGATATGTTTAGTTACTTATTATTGAAATACTTCTGTTATTCTTATCTTTAAACACAATAGTTTATTACGGTCGAACTTCAATTAAATTATATTTATAACAATTCTTTATCTTATAATTTGCAAAGTTCAAAAAAAAACACAGTGGGTCCGTCCAAGTAAAAAAAAACCCACCAAAATTGAAAATAATAAGCTATTTCTGTGTGTAAAAAAGACGCACATTTTTTATTGTAAAAATAAGAAAAAAAAATTACATGATAACACATTGGTCATTTGACATCTTATCAGTAAACCTATCAAGCCAAGAAAGATCGCCAGTACCTTTACCGAATTCAACATACAGACAGCCAGGATTAGGAATATTGGGTTGACAACTTACATTATACTTCTTGACCAATTCAATAATAGCTGGTTTTAATTTAGCGATTTGGTTTGGACTGTGTAATCCTTTACCAACAATAATAGTTAAATCATTTTCACCTGCTTGTTGACAGTGTTGAATTGCCTCTTCCACCTTTTGTGAAGCTTCCTTTACATACAATCCATGTAAATCAATTTCGTTACGTGGGCGTCCTTGGTTTTTTACTATCATCAAGAACAACATAAATAAGTAATATAATATAATTATCTAATAAATTTTAATTTACCTGCGTAAATATGATTACAAGCTCTTTGATTAAGTTGTTTCATCAAGTTGTCATGATAGTGTCCCTGATTTGACAACTCCTTGGCTGATAAAAAAAATTAGTTAACTAGCAACAACAACAACAACAAATCTCACCTCTGGCTCCGTCTTTGTTACTGTAAGCTTCTTGACTTTCAGCATAACAAGCATTTCGCTTTTGAGCTTCTTCGCCTGCTTGACGACGTAATGAAGTATACTCATCGTCATCGTCGACATCGGTAGGAGGGTGATAACTAGAAGGTTGAGGGCGATGTTGTTGTTGCCCTTGCTGTTGTTGTTGGTGGTGTCCTTGCTGTTGTTGTTGGTTTTTGTCGAATTCGTTCTTGAATGTCTTGAAAAATTCAAATCCTTCTTTAGCGACGTGCTTAGCACGATCCATAGACTGTGCGTTACCCATTTTTTTAAAAAAAAAATCGTCTTTGAAACACAAAAAAAAAGGGGAAAAGAAGAAAAGAAGATATTTTAATTTTGAAAGGGCATTTTAAATATATAAATAGCTGTTCAATCGCTTGGTGATTCGATTCTAGTTTCGAAGCTACACCAAAAGTTCTAAATGAGGTTTTTTTTTGGATTAAAAACCTTCCAAAGGGCTAACAGTAGTTCTAAATATATTACTAAACGTCGAACCTGTTGCTTCTTGGGGAAATCGATAACCTTAAGTATTGTATTAGTGTATATACTCGTGTGGGAGCAAGTATGTACTTTATAGTAATACTACCTGTATGTCGATAATTCAATTTGATGTAGGTAGGGTATCGAGCGACGACCAAATCGTATTTAAGTCAGTTAACCATTTTTATTGTACAAATGTGTACTTGTTGTCCGAATTTGGTCCACATAAGTTTCCTTTTTATGCGAATAAAACTAAATTGAACGTGTAAATAAGGATTTATTAATTATAACAGCCAAACACGAAATAAACAAGTGTAAACTATCACTTTTCGGCTAAACATTTTTTCGTGTACCAGAAAATATACAACTTCATTTTGATTCTGTCAATTCACGATCGGAGCCGTGATATTTAATGTTGATGTTGCCGACAAAAGGGTTAAAAATTGGATCAAAGACAGCAAGGTCAAAATTAACTTCCGTCATTTCTAACGGATTCCAATTGTAGGTAGCTATGTTCAAGAGATTCTGTAGCATCTGATGGCATCTTTTGGTATTATCACCATCTGCAATCGAGATATGTTGAAAGGTAGTGAAATTTGCAGCGGAGCTGCCTCAACTGATAATGAATATTAAGGAACAAATCTCTCGTGCTAATTCGTCTTCTGCCAATTTATTTGCCTCTTTCAATACTGTTTCATCTTTGTTAACTGTAAAGTTTGCTGTTGTTAGGTCTACTTCTGGGGGCAAGTATTTATCCCTACACTTCCACTGTGTTTAAGAGTAGTGCTTCCGCTGCCTTTCTATTTATTAATACGGCACCTGCAAAAACTTGCGCAGAAAAGAATTTCATTTGTGGTCTGAAAGTCCAGTCGTCATTCAATAATCTACATGTGTTGTTGTCCAGTTTAGATTATTTTTTTTTTCAAATAATTTTGTAAGTGACAACAAGCTATAACATTCTCCAGACTAATATGTTTTATAATATGTTTATTACTTGAACTTTCCTCCAAGCAGTCGCATTTTCTTTTAACATTTTCTTCTATATGTTTATTTCGTATATTCTTAATAAATGATGAAGTTGTCTTGTAGAGATACGAACATAATGGGTAAACAAATTGACTATCATTTTTCCTAGCGCAACTGATAGACTCTATTAAAGAAGTTAGCTCATGTACTTGCCTAATAAATGACCAATATATACATACTTCCTTCTATTTGTATTATTAACTCTAGGAGGTGGTGCTTGTGATTGTGTCTTTTAGACATCTTGCTTTGGCACAGTGAGCAAATTTCATCAGACATTGTTTTCAACGAAGAATAACAATAAAAAAAAGGGGGAAATTTTGATACACGGTCGATTTACACGGTCAATTAAAAAAAGTGTGTTATATTATTTTTTCAATTACCTTTAAAGACGAACGTTACTGTAAGAGGAACCGTATCGGTTTGTAAGCAAAACGAAAACATAAAAACAAAAAGAAAAGTAATAAGTGAAGAAAGAAGAAGAAAAAAAGACACCCGTTGAAAAAAAAATGATATAAACATCTGTGATAAAAGAATGATAAAATAGGTCTATTTAATTATGTAATATACTTACTATTTGTTTCATACAGGTTAGGTTACATAATCATTTTTTTTATACACACGATCGCTTCGACACTTTTTTTTTAAAAAAAAATTCAGGAAGCAAAGGGTAGCTTTAGCACTATTTAGAGGACCTTATCAAATTATTAGGCAAATGATGCGTTGAGATGTCTACTACTAATACGCCCATAGTTTATATACTATCAATTATATGCATTGTCTCCCATAGCCTAGTATACTGAAACTAAGATTTGCTCAAACAATCACTGACCATTAGAGCATCTGCAGCGTCGACTGAAAATGTAATGTGTAACGAAGTTTTTTTTTTTTTTATTGTGTATAAAAAAATGAGTGGTACGGAAAAAATTTGTATTTCTCTTTTTTTTTGGGGAAGGATAATAGGGTAAAATAGGTAATAAGTAATATAAAAAAGGAGGAGGTGTGCGGGAAAGGGGGGGGGGAAGTATATAAGTGAAATAAGTAAAAAAAAAAAATAGTATAGTATATAGGAGAGATGGAAAGGGAGAGAGTAAGAGCGAAAAAAAAAATGTATACAGTATAACGAACAAAAAGTAAAAAAAAAAATCTATCTGTATGAATTTGGGTTATTTTTATGTTCTTCGTTTGAATAACTATGAGGTGCAGAATATACATTATTGGTAGGAGCAACAGTAGCTTGGTTTAAAGCGGGAGATTGATGTGTCTGAAGGTATGGATCATGTTGTTGTTGAGTATACAAATCTTGCTGCTGCTTTTGAGAATCAATATAATTAGGATCATAATGATGCTGTTGTGGGTCATAATAAGCACCAGCAGCAACATTGGGATCATAATACTGTTGTTGATTAGTACCATTACTATAATATGTATCTGAAGTAGAATAACCCATCTGTGATACGGGTGCAGTAGAATAATAAGGATCATGTTGTTTAGTCACTGTAGCCATAGGTGGTTGAGGTGCTGCGTTTCCATAATTATAATGCTGGTTATCCCACTGATGACCAGAGTGAATTTGATCTGCTGCAGCTACGGCAGATGCAGTGATAGCAGGTGAAGGACGAGCGTTAAAATGATCGGGTTGGTAAGTATTGTCTGGGTATGAATCGCCCGTTTCACTATAAAGACGCTTATCTCTATTATTTCTTCTGGTTTTAGAAAAGAAGGCGTATGCGAAACCTGCACCGATAATAGCTACAAAACCACAGACGGATCCAACAATAACTCCAATGTTACTACCCCCTTTATCGTCGTCGCTTTTGGGTGTAGCTGTAGCAGATGGTGTAGCTGTAGCTGTAGGTGTAGCTGTGACTTCAGTAGGTAACGCGCTAGATGATTTGGCCGATGTAGTGGGTGGAGGGGTAATGATAGCTGAAGAAGGAGGGGCTGAAGATGGTTTGATGCTAGAGGAAGGAGGAACGCTAGCAATGCTTGTGGGAGAGGGTACAACTGGAGGGACTGAAGGACTAGCAACACTTGTACCTGTTGGTACTGCGGTATTAGATGCAGTAGTTGCAGGTGGTGGTTCAACTGAAGTTGTAGTACAAGGATATAAAAATCCACATAAGAACTGTGCATTAATTCCCTGCGCAAGTAGTAAAACTACAATTGAAAGAAACCAAAAACGCATACGGGAAAAAAAAAGGAAAGTGTGATTGAGAAAGAAAGAAAAAAAGAAGTAAAAGAAAAAGAGAGATATTTTTTTTTTTTTCTTATTTTAAATAGGTTAACACAAAATGTAACGTTGTAATATTAATGGTACGAAAAATTAAAAAGGAGTGCGAGAGACATAAACAGACGAACAGACACAGGCAGACAAAATAAAATGCGAACAGGGGAACTCGGCGGAAAGGGAATCATTTTAGCATTTCTGCTTTCTTTCACAAGTTACTTAATTTGATGTGACACGAATCTACTATATTACTTCCCATGTGAACTAATGTAAAAAGCTTGATTGCAGTAACCAATATATAAAGTATGACTAAAAGAGCAATAAAAAGAAGAAGAAAAAAAGGCATCTATTTAATTTGCTATAATAACACTACTAATAAAAAAAAATCAAATAGACCCCAACTTATCACATAGTCAAACAATAAGAAGGGAATTAAATCATGAGGCGTAAAATAATCTACACGTGTCAAACGTCTAAATTTGATTTTTTTGTATTTCTCGCTTTTTATTTTTAAAATCCTTTACTAACTCTAGCTGTAATATTATCTTGTCGATATTGTAAATCAGCTAATACGAAATCGTCAATAATGACGCCTACTGTACTATCCACTGCAACTTCAATATACCCGCCCAATGCCTTTTTAACAGCTTCGTAACCCAATTTCTTAGTTTTGATAGGTATCTTTTCAGAGTCTATAACGACACTTCTACAACAATCTTGTTCACAGACAGGCGGAGGTAATAAGAGTGGACCTCTCCAACCTTCACCAGTATCTTCGAAATTCGCAGCTAGTCTACCAAGTTCATAAACTTGATATGTAGCTGTAGCATTGATTTTAGTAATTGACATATCTACACCTTGAAACGGGTTTCTTAAACTCATAACGACGGAGGAAGATAAAATGTTCATTTGACAATCAGCTAATAGGGGTTTTTCTGTAAATTCTGGCGCCTTTACATCAAATGTTAAATGTTGTAAAAAGTTGTTTAGGAATTTCGATGGACTGGCATTTGGATGTTGACCTGAAATAGTGAGACTAAAGCTATTATTGGAACTGATACCTAACAAAAAAGGCAAAAAAAAAAAAAAAAAGTTTAAATAAAAAATGTAACTGTGGCTTTAAATTATATTTACCGTTTGAGATATATTGACCTATAAAGTCTATGACATGTTTATTTTTACCAAAGAGCCAAGCAGAAACAGTTAGCTCGTTATCAACACCTGGGGCGAGTGATAATTCTGGAATTGTTGTGTTACCAATCAAATGACCATTGAAAAGTAAGACCATATTTAATTGTCCCAAATTAATATGCACATCCGAAGGACTATAAATACTTAGCACTGTTCTAGCATGAAGCGCATCTGCGTGCCCTTTGACAATCGTCATGGATGTTATTTTGGGTGCTGGATGCTTCATACCATCTAATCCCTGAGTTTCAATCACCCCATTAAACTCCAAATCACGGATGCTTAAATTTCCAAAAGCGCTTTCTACCTTTGCATCAGATGTACCTCGAATATAAACTTTGCCCTTCTTTTGTTTGAACACTCTGTTTAAAAATTCATCAAAATCCTTTTGTCCACCAGGTAAAATAGTGAAAGGTGCACGAGACAAACGAGATGTGACTTTCATTGTACCCAATGGTAAATCAATACCGTTACCATCCTCTGATTTAGCTGCACAAGGTTTGTTGGATCGAATAGTAGCAAAAGGAGTTTCTGAATCTTGATTCAAGTATAAATACACAAGTGGATCAATCTCAGTCACGTCCATGTGAAACTGCATCTCCTGTGGCTTTTTAAGTAGTGCAACAGCGTCGCCTGAAATTAAAGGACTACCTGTACTTGAAAAATCAATCTTGATGTGTGACAATTGCAGGGACTGAATTAAATCGGTTTCGGTGGCACCTGGAAACGGTACACGGATAATTACTTGCTCAAGTGCCTGTCGAAGCCAAAGTGGAATTGAGCTAACGTGTTTTTTACTGGGCTGATCGTCTGGTCCAACTAAACTACCACGGACATGAACAATGGTCGTATTACCATGCAAGTAACCCGTAAGAAACGTTTCCATCAGCTCTTGACTGGTGTTGGAAATAGGTAGTGTACGACCTGTTACGTTGAAATAATTCATGCGGTGGCCTTGTAAATCTGCATCGATGGCTTGAACAATGGCAATAGGAACGTCTTTTTCGGATGACGTTTGGGATGGTAAGTAAATACCAAAATCCATATCGCCTAGTTTCAGGCTTAACACGTTGGATGGGTTGAATATACCGACGGTGGCAGAAAGGGATACGCCGCCCAATGGGTGTGTACCGGGAAATAACATGGATTTCATGTCCGTCTTTTGTAAACCATTCATGCCTTTTTTTAAAAAAAAATTGTTACACTCCAAGTATTTTTAATATGTATATCCTTTTTATTTTATGCGTACCTTCTATTGCAACCGTCTTATCTAGAATTACATTTGACGTCCAAGGCAACCACCCGAGACTTACAGACAACGGACCTACGACTCTCCATAGCACAGTTTCAGCGACCACAGCATCCTTACAAAACTCCATCAAAGCATCTGTGTCATTAATTAAAAAATCCGTCACAAAATCAAAATCCGTTACAGCCGAGCCATGATTTAAATCCAACGCAGGTAAATCAATGGTGCCCATCGAGAAAGAATCCAGTGCCTTTTGATAATGCACATTTAGCTCTGTCTGGTAAATACCAATGGTGCCAAATATATTGTTGAATTTTTGCTGCAAATGAAATATATTGGAATCTACTTCAATGCTGCCAACGACATGCATGGTAATGACTTTGTGTTGAGACACATTGAGAATAGAAGCTTGTTGGAATGTAAATTGGACGTCTTGTTTTACAATACGCTCGGCAAATGTAGGAGCTAACCAGAGTAAGATAAATAAGAGACTCAGGATACATGTTGTGGCGAGAATAATGATATATGTACATGTCTTTTGGGATGGCCTGGATGGTGGTTGGGTATCATGTGGTGCAATGGCACCGTATGGTGGAGAAGAAGAAAACGAAGAAGAGACAATAAGTGGTGCTTCTTCCTGTGTGTATCGATTTGCTGGGTATTTTCCTTTTCGGGTTTCTGAAGGAAGTCGAGCGGATCCAGAAGAGGAACCCTCACCTAATGTGTTATACGACATTGAAGCTGGAAAGAAAAAAAGAAAAAACTGTGCGAGATTAAGGAGAAACAACATCCCCTCTTTGACCCCCCTTCTGACTCGAGTTTTTTAAAACCCAGTTTGATCTGTTTTTAAGCTAAAGCTTTGTGAATCATACTTGGATTTGTACAAGCATGAAGCTTTTGATAAATCACATATTGTAGTATAAACAAGGCCTATTTTGTATCTTTTTTTTTTTTGTCCCGAGTATTGCCTAGATTTACATGCTGTCTCTTTGTTTGTTTCAAGTTGGGGGTTTTTCGTTAGAACTCCACACGAAGTCACTGTTGTACAGCATAAAAAGCTAATATCATTTCACGAAATCTGCTTGTAATCACAGGTACTTTAGGAATAAAAATTCATCATATGCTCTTATCAACGGGGAGAAAAGTGGAGACGAGTTTTTTTAAAAATATTTTGAAAGAGGATATTAGTGTGGTATACCGAAAAAGAATAGATGTAGATTCGTGTCAACAATTTGTAAATAGTAGAATGCGACTATCTGTATATGTTTCTTTTTTTTTCAAGAAGGTGTTAATGGTGAATGAATTAGTGTAAAAAGATATAAAAAAAAAACGGTTTGGCGTTCCCGCGTTTTAGTAAAGCCATCACAACCGCAGTAATAACGTTTTTTGTTTACTCGCCCAAAGACTATTTGCACTGGACAGCGACAACAAGAGTATTACTGTTTAATCGCCCATACTTTATTAGGTGCATTATTGTATATTGTTACACAAGAGGTAAGTGCTGTTGTACCAACAAAAGCAGTGGAAAAGGTGAACATATACCTTTTCATTTGTTACACTGAAAATATTTTTACTTTTTAAAATAATATAAAGAGTATACATCATTATGGCCAATATTATGGTTTGGTCTTGTTCAAATATATCAACGGAGAAGAAAGGTAAATATTACTGTTTCGATGAAGAAAAGAACAACAATGTACGAGTAAGCCGAAAACCATACCATTCCATGTCTTACTGTTATTTGTAATGCACCTATACGTATCATTTGATTTCAAGAAATACCATCAGGTATCTCCCTTTTTTTATACTTGATCAAAATACTACAGCAATGAATAAATAAAAGCGTTTACAATTAACTGCGCCAGGCCTACCCTCCGTCGTATCTGAAGTGGGATATTGGGGAGGGGGGACCCTTAACCCCCCTACATATACTACACAAATGTTTTTTATCGATTTAAATATATAAACACTGCATTTGGCAAGAGTGTGATTTTTTGTTAGGCCTTAAATACTTGTTAATACACTCACATTAAAGAATAAGGTGCCTCTTATAATATTTGGGAACGGCATGTTTGATAAGGACTTAGTTAAGTTGAAATGTCTTCGATGTGGTGTTGTCTGAAACTTGTGGAGGTGTCTAAAAAAGAGAGAAGCAGCTGGAGATCTTTTGGTCGTTCCGATAGACGAATTTAAAACTTCAAGAATCTGTAACAAGTGTAATACAGATTCTCTTAATCCCGCTAAAAATGTCAAAGGTCAGAGTGTGTTGGTCTGCAAAAAGTGTAATACGCTTTGGCAAAGAGACGCTGATGCCTTCAAGAATATGTTGTCTATATCTCTTTCCGTTTGGAAATGCAATGATAGGCCGGCACCTTACTGCAGAGGTTAATATATCACATTATATCGCCGTATTAAACGCGGGTAAGATTTTTTATTACAGTTTTTTTCGGTCAACTAAAAAACCCTGTAGAAGTGTAAGCATAAATTGACCAAAATTGGTCACTTTTATTTTATTTAAAAAAAGCCGTTTTATTTTTTTTATTTCTCCTTTTTTCTCTTTTTTTCTCTTTTGTAAATTCAATGGCAAAATCTGATATATTTAATTTAAAGAAGCAATTGGTGGTATACGGCGCTAACCACAATAACAAGATCAATGTAGCTATTCATATGGTATTTGTACCTGCCATTTTCTGGACTGGTAAAAACTTTACGTAAAACGGAAGCATAATTCACTAATGCATAAACATATAGCTTTGGTATTCACTGCCAATACAGGTCCATTATTCAATGTCAAAAACAAGTTTTTATCTGCTTTTGGTCCAAACCTTTCATTCTTTACTGTACTCTCTTATTTAGTTTACTATGCTATTTTGGACCCCATTGCAGCTGTATGTTTTTTCAAAAAGGATCTCTTCATTCGACATGCTAATGAATATATATATAAAAGTCTATTGCTTCTCCTTTTCTTTTAGGTATGAGTTACTCTGCTACTTCATTTTTAAAAAACACCCCAAATGCAAATAGAACAGCTATTATCCTTCATATTACTTCTTGGGTATTCCAATTTCTTGGTCACGGCTTAGCTGAAAAGAGAAGTCCAAAGTTACTCGATAACGCTGTACAAGGTAATAAATTACACTCTTTTTATTTCTATAGCATTTTTTTAAAAAAAATCCTTCCTTTAAAGCACTTGTGTCTGCACCTTATTTTGTATTTTTTGAAGCTTTATTTTTCCTTGGTTATCGTCCTAAATTATACAAGGAAGTTATGATTGATATCGAAAAAGACATTGCTGAATTCAAAGCGAGTACGTATTTTTTGTTTTGTTTCTGTTTGAGTATCACCTTTTTACTAAATAAATAAACTTGTAGAAAAAGCGGCACGTGTAGGTGGAACTCAATACGGATCACTTTAAATGCTTGTGATCACAGCTTATTCGGGAATTACTCGCTTAAATAATGCAAGAAATAAAAAACGTCCTACACGTATAATGTGTACCTTCTCCAGGAAAGCATAATACCTGGGATCAAATAAATACGCGTGCCTAATAAATTTTAAATGAATAATCTCGATCCGTATGCTTGTATTAAAAATAGGGTCAACTATCCTAATGTAGTGGCTACTGTCCCCCTTTTTTTTACACGTGATCTTGAACAATTGTTGATATTTGTTTCAAACTCCCAGTTTCTACTACCTCTTTCTCTCTTTTTTCTTTTTTTTTTTATCAAAAAAAAATAAAAAGGAGTCCTTGAGTAGCGTGTGAGTGAGAGTTTGTAATTCGTGTGAGTTCGTGTACATAATATAAAAAAAATTACATCTAAAATACCAAAAAAGAAGAAAGCAAATGGGACCTTCACCTTCATTAACAGTTCCACTATCATCATCACAAAAATCCATTGGCAATGAAAGCATATCAACTACACCAACAACCAATTTACCTTCCTCATTACCCACACATGCTTTTAAACAACCATTATCCATGGCGCAAGAGGTAAATTTATATACTATTCTCTTAAGAAGCACTTTTTTTTTTGCATACAAAATAAAAAAAACACGTTTTTTTGATGTGTTTATATATCAAACTTAGTTGGAAGAATTACTTTTAAAACTTGATAAGGAAACAAAAATGAAGTCTGGTGTAGAGAATATGCTTGAAGTGTATTTTAAAGACAAAAAACGAACAAAAGATTTGGAACTTCAATTGGAATCGTACAACACTTGTATTGATAAAACAACAAAAAGAATTGAACATATTAGAACAAACGCTGGTACATATATAAATCTTTTTTTATCCTTTACCAGTTCTTAACTTTTATATATATATATTTATATAATTATATATAGGAAGTAATATTATCGAAGTCGCCAAACTACTAAAAGCTTATAAATATACCGGTACAAGTTTTTCAGACGCCATCACTCCTTCTACTTTAGCTCAATCACGTTCAAAGTTAAAGTCAAATAGCGGGCCTTCCAAGGGTAAACAAAAGGCTTCCTTAGAGAATGTATCTTATCCTGATGATGGTAATGTACATATATAAAAAAAGCAAATAAAAAAATAAAAAAAAGGGTACTTACCCCCCAAAAAAAATTAGATGCCTGGCCTATTGGAAAGAGATTAGATCACATTATACAATTCTTGGAAATGGACGAATGGAAACAAGTCAGCAATCCCAACAGTATTTTAAAAGATTCCAAGTTGGAAAAACTAGAAACTTTGATTAGAATATTAAAAAACACAACTGGTATTGATGCATATTGTCCAAAGCAAAAATTAATTATATGGTAAAAAAAAACCCAAGTAACTATTTACTTTGCGAATTGTATTTTTAATATCTTGTATTAGTTTACGTCAATGTATTGTCAGTCCAAATCGAGAAATTAGAATCATGGCCTTACGTGCACTAAGGTTACTTGTCGAAGGTCCAAACGATGTAGAAATCATGATGATCCACCAACTTGACATATTTAGTACCAGGTACTTTTAAAAAAAAAACCTTACCCTATCACAAGTTCTCACTCTCCCCCCCCCCCCCTTTTTTTTAAAAAAAAAATAGAGCACTAGCCCGTGATCCAGAGGGATACGAACCAGAGAGAGAACAAACACTAAAACTCATCCGATCATTTATCGAATACGGCGGAGTAAAATACATCAACCAAAGCATAGTACGAGCCATTGTCGCCATTGCCGAGCAACTCGACAGTAAATTAAGAAACATCGCCTTGGAGACGCTTGCCGAACTCACCATCCTCGATGTTGCCTTGACTGTGCGATCAGGCGGTCTTCGCGTTCTTATCCAGTCCTTAATCGACGGTCAACCGGGCATATCGCAAGTGTTGATCCAATCTGTTTTATACGTGCTTGATTCTCCCGAGAAGCGATCTTATCTTCGCCCCGGCGTAGAACTAGAGACCATCATTGCTCCCTTTACAGAAACCAGCAAAGGCGTCAATTACGAAGAGAGGTTAAAAAACAGTGCAAAGATGGTCACGACACTGATCAAAAGTTGGGCAGGTATATTTTACATGAGTGCGAATCATATGCGTGCAGCAAGATCGGTTGTCCAGGCATTACGTATGCCTCTACCCGAAACTCAAAAGATGGCCTTGGACATGTTCTTTGACGTATTTCGTGTGAGATTACCTAAAGACCATCACGGCTTTTTATCAGGCAGACAGCACACAGTTCAAATTGCACCAACCCCAAGCTCGGATGCAGAAAAGGTACCTACACGACCTGGTCCTACGTCTGTGTTGAACAGCGTGGTGATGTCTAATTTAATGACGGCAGGTGGTATTAGTCCTGACGCCTATGCACGTTCCACGCTTTGTTACGGAACCACAACCGCCAGTAATGCCGAGAGACTC